>MU397270.1:0-400097 GCA_022578865.1 Xylaria sp. FL0043
TTAAAAAAATTAAACTATTTAATATATTTATATAAAAATATAAAAAATAAGTTATATTAAATATTGCTAATATTTTTAAATATAATATTATTTTAAAAATATTATAATTAATATTTAATGATTTATTAATTTAATAAAAAAATAAAATAATTAAATAAAAATTTAAATAATAAATTAAAAAAATAAACAAGATTATAAAAAAAATTATTAATAATATATTAAAGGAATATTATAAATTTTATAAATTATTTTAAAAAAAAAAAAAAAAAGAGTTTTTAAAATATAATTTATAAAATTATTGTATTTTAATTAAAAAAAAATATTAGCCGATATTATATTAAATATATTATATAAATTTAAATAAAACTAAAGCTTTATAGAAATATATTTAAAAAAATCTTGCGAAAAAATTTATTAAGGAATTATTTTTATTTATAAAATATTTAACGATATTAATATTTAAAATAAAAAATAAAAAATAAGTTTTAAATAAAAATAAAGAATTAATATTTCGAATAATAATAAATTATCGACTGTTTAACGTTATAACTATATTAAATAAGTATTTATTTATTTTATTAGTAATAATAAAAAAAAATATTAGTTAAACGAAATAGTTTATAATATTTAATATATTAAATAAATATTACGTAATATATATAATAAAAAAAAAAAAATAGAAAATTATTATATAAATAATATATAAATTATATAAATATTTAGTTATATTATAAAAATTATAGAATATATTAACCAGCTTTTAATATATAATAATAATAATATTGCGAAAATTTTTAAACAAGTTTATATTTATTTATTTAAATAATATTTTGATTTATTTAAATATATTTAAAGAATATAAGAAATATATTATTTTAGTATTAAAGATATTATAATAATATAACTTATAATTAAATATTAAAAAGTATATTTAATATATTTAAAAAATTAATTTTTTAGGATTTATTATTATTTTAAGATAAATATAGATTTAATTATTAAAAATCGACGTAATATATAATTAAAAGATATTAGATTTAGCGACGATTATAAATATTAAATAAGTGTTAAAATTTATTAATTATATTTATATGTTTATTAAGGATTTTAAAGAAATAATTTAACTTTTTATAAAGTATATAATAAAGGAATATAAAGGGAAAAAGTTTTTTATATTAAAGGAAACGCGAGATATTTTTAAGAATATAAAACTTAAGATAACCTTAAACCCGGTAGTTAAGTTATTAAACCTATTAAAAAAAAAAAAACTAAAAATAAATGCTTTAAATAAAATAATTGTAAAAGTATTCGAATAACTTAAAAATAACGGTAAATAATATTTAGTAGTTTATTATTTAAAAGTATTATATAATATATAATTTTGATATTTTATTTATAATAAAAAATTACTTATAATTTTTATAACACTTAAAAAGTAGGAGTTATTTTTTATATATATTATAAAACTAATTAAAATTTATTTAGATTATAAAAATTTAATAAAGTTTATAACTACGTAAGAAATTATTAAGCGATATAAAAATTAAATAGTTTTTTTTTTTCGATTTAATTTTAAAATATATTATATTAAAAAAAAAAAAAATATTTAAGTAAATATATTTAGTTAATAAAGTTAATAAAGATTTAAGGTTTTAAAGCGTAATATTTAAATGTTATATTTTTAAAAAAATAAAAGCCTAAAAATAAAAACTATTTTTAAAGATCTTATAAATACTTAGCTATAATAAGCTTATTATCTTTAAATAAATAAGCAAACTAAAAAACTTAATTAAACTTTTAAGTAATATATTTAAAGTTATATTAATTATTAATAAAATAATTAAATAAAGTTATTATTAATAATATAAATTGTTTATAATATATTAATTAATAAAAATATAAATATATTACTTTATAAAGTAATATATAAATAACCAGCTATTATTAAACAATTAAAAAAAACAATAATAAAAACACCTGCTATTTTTATTATAGTATTATAAGCATAAGTTATCGCTATAAAAATTAAAATATTTTAAAAAGCTTTATAATTATAATTTTAATTTTTTTAACAGCAAATATTAAAATATTATAATAAAAAAAAAATTAAGGGATTAATTTTTAAAAGAAAAAACAAAATTTATTTATTACGCTAAAAATAAAACGTAAATATAAAAATTTTTTAAATTAAAATAAAATAGTTAAATAATAAATTAGATTTTAAAAAACTTAGTTTTTTTAAAATTAAAAAAATTATTTTATTAATTAATTATAAACTATTATTATTAAAAAATATATAAATTTATTTTATATTTTATATTTTATTATTTAAGTTAATATTAAAAAATATATTTATTAAAACTTAATTAAAAGTAAAAATAAATTAAAATATTTATAAAGTCGAAAAAATATTAAATTTTCGTTAAAATAATAATAATATTAAATATTTTATTAAATAAAAAAAATATTTATATGCCGATAATATTTAAAAACTTAAAAAATATTTAAAAATTATTATAACTATTATAAATTAGTTTTATTATTAATATTTTAATTAGTTATCGCTAAAAAAGCAAGGTTAACTTTTTAGTTAACGTTTAACGCTATTTAATTTATTGCAAAGGTAGTTTTAAAGTAGCCGCTTATTTTTTCCGACTAAATATTTTCGTGCTTTTTTTTTTTTTATTTTTTTTGATTTAATTTTTTTTTGCGTAAAAAAATTTTTATTTTTTTTTTATATAAAAATTTTTTTTGCGTTTTTAAATAATATAAGCGTTTAAACTGCTTATTTATTTTATTTTTAAAATTTTTTATAATATTTTTTATTTTTTTTTATAACGCTAATAATTTATTTTAAGTTTTTTTTTTTGCTTTTTAAAAATAAAGTTGTTTTTTTATTATATTTAATAATATTAATATTAAAATATTATTATAAAATTTTTAATTTAAAATATAATAATAATAATTAAAAAATTTATTAATATAAAAATATAATAAAAATTTAAAAGATTTATAAAAAAAGCAAAAAAAAATTTTAAAATTAAACTAAAAAATATATTTTGCGCGAATTATATAGGCTTTTTTTTAATTAAAATAAAATTTTTTTTAAATTTTATAAAATATAATAAAAAAAAAAACTTATAAAAAAAAAAAAAATTTTTCGGGATAAAAAATAATAAAAAAAAAAAAATAATATTATAAAATATATTTTATTATTAGTTATAAAATAAGCTTAAAAAAAAACGTATAATAGTTTTTATTAAATAATTGCTTAAGCGTTAATATTTTTAAAAAAGAGTTATATAATATAAATTTATAAAATTTTTATAATTTATAAATTTATTAAATCTAATAAATTTAAAAGGTTTTAATATTAAAAAGTGCTTTATTTTTTATATTTATATAATGGTTATAATTTTTTATATTTAATTACTTGTTTAGTTTTATTTTTTAGCTATTAATTTTATTTTAACTATAAGCTTTTAGAATTTTATATTTATAATATATTTTAAATACTTAAAAATAATTATTATATTTAATATATTTAGTATAATAATAAAAATATTAATAAAACCTTTTTTATAAATTAACTGCTAACCGTTTTATTATTACTTATAAATTAAAAACCTTTATATATATTATATATATTTTAGGATATATATAAAGTTTATAATAAAAATAAAACTTAGCTTTAGCTTTAATTTTATTTAGTTTTATTTTACGCGTTATTTTTTATTTTTATAGTTTATAGTAATATAAAACGCGTTTAAAGGTTTTTTTATAAATATTAATAAAAATAAGTTTTTATAGCTTTTAATAAATTAAACAAGGCTATTAATAAGTTAAATAATATAACGTTTATTATAAAGCTTAAAAACCTTTAGCCGGTAGCTATAAGATAATAAATAAATTATATAATATTTTTTAAAGCGTTAAATTTATTTGTTTACTTGTTAGCGACGCGTGCTAAACGCGTTTATAATAATAGTTTAAATTGCGCCGGCTATTTTAACACTTAAAATAAAGCTTTTAACTTTAAGCTTAAAATTTTTATAAGGCTAATAATTTCTGCTTATAATATAACTAAATTTGCGTAATTCTAATATGATTTAGTATTTTTTTCGATTTATTGAAGTTAAAGGTAGGTTTTGTTTTGGTTGAGGTCGCGTATGTAGGGCCAAGAGTGCACGGATTTAATTGTCCTATTAGTGTAGCACCGTAATCGGCCGGGCCGACATGCAGCAGCGGGCAGCTGGTAACACGGCCAACAACCTTCAGCCCCCAAACAAATTCACCTGTGTCTTGGCGGCTGGTTACTGTAAGAGGAATTCTCTTCATGAAATGAGGTTTTATCCGAGTAGAACAGGGTCTATCTTTCTTTTGAGCTAGGCTAGATCGAACAAGTGCGATACCTAGGCATTACATTGCCTTTTCCCGATTCTTCTAGACTTCCTGTTATCTCATGTTGGCGCTGTGAGGCTGTCATGTTTAGGAGGATGGCAAGCACTATAGCCTCTGCCTCATCTGCAGCTCTTACTTTCGACCTTGTTGCTCGCTGTTCAGTAGGTAGCTCCTAATTTCAATGCGAGCACTTCTGCCCCCTAAACATCACTGATAAGTAGTTATACTAGACCACCAGGGCCCGAGCTTCTGTCTTGACTCTTCCACATGGCCCCGTGCAGTTGCCTATATTTATGCCCGTAGCGACACAGGCATCGCTGAAAGGCCTGACTCCGGAGCAACTGGAAGAAACTGGGTGCCGCCTCTGTCTCAATAATACCTATCATCTCGGGCTTAAACCCGGCCAAGAGGTACTCGCCGCCGTCGGTGGCGCTCACAAGCTCCAGGGATGGGATCACAACCTTTTGACGGATAGCGGAGGGTGAGTCCCCCTATTTACTTCTTAGCTTTTGATCGGGCTAGAGTCTTCATCGTTTCTAACTGTCATCCCAGCTTCCAGATGGTCAGTCTCTTAACGCTTGCCAATATTACAGAGGAGGGCGTCAAGTTTCTCAGCCCACATGATGGAAAACCCATGCTCCTTACACCAGAACATTCCATATCCCTGCAGAACACCATTGGCAGCGACATCATAATGCAGCTCGATGATGTGCTCGTCACCACCTCCCCTGATCATAAGCGCATGCGAGAAGCTATGGAACGCAGTGTCAGGTGGCTTGACCGATGCATCGCTGCGCATAAAAATCCAGATACGCAAAATCTGTTTTGTATCATTCAAGGCGGTCTAGATACTGAAATGCGAAAGGAATGTTGCCGAGAGATGGTCGCTAGGGACACACCAGGGATAGCGATCGGAGGACTGAGCGGCGGTGAAGCAAAAGATGACTTCTGCCGCGTTGTCAAGACATGCACTGAGCTACTCCCCGAGTTGAAACCTCGATACGTCATGGGTATTGGTTATCCAGAAGACTTGGTTGTGAGTGTCGCACTGGGCGCCGATATGTTCGATTGTGTCTGGCCTACCCGGACTGCTCGGTTCGGCAGCGCTATCACGAAACACGGCGTCATTAAGATCAAAAGTTCCGAATACGCGAACGATTTTGGCCCGATAGAAGAGGGATGCGGTTGCGCTTGCTGCAGGAAGGGTGAAGGAGGGCTGGGTATCACTCGCGCGTTTGTGAACCACAACGTGGGAAAAGAGACAGTTGCGGCACATCTCCTTACCATACACAATGTGTGGTACCAACTTAATCTTATGAAAGAAGCCCGCGATGCTATCATTGCAGACAAATTCCCTGCTTTCATACATCAGTTTTTCGCCAACATATATCCCGATAGAGCTAAATATCCAAAGTGGGCGGTAGATGCCCTCCGCGGAGTTGGTATAGATCTGCTTTCAGATAACAATATATAAACATCATTCTTAGCCTTTATCGTCTTATGTTCAGTTACCAGCTAGATGCATGCAGTACTGTTTATATCACCGTGACCATCAGCGGTTCGAGATATGGAAACTACAGAGGTAGATTTAAAGTACTCAGTCCAACCTCGATTGGCTCGTGGTACAACGTATTACTGTTGAAGAGTATATGCCCGGAGAAACTGTTGCTTTCAAGGCACTCAACCCCCTCTTACTATTTGGAATTCTAATCATCCCTAATGCCCTATCGCAGAGACCGTCATTGCTTTCTCCATCCAGACCAAGTAGGTGTCATGCTAATCGAACAGCGCTGCCTCCGTGGGCAATGTCTCGGGCACGCCATAGTTTGGTATGTCGTCTTATCATCACATAATCTTTAATCTTTTCTGTTCTATAAGAGGTTATACAGCAGGCGTATTAGAAGAAAACAATATCTAGCTGTAACATATTCTAGAGTGTGGCTGCGCATTCGCATAGCCAATATGGGAGCTCTTCATATTACATGACTGCATTAGCAGTAAAAGAGCTTCAAGCCGAGTTGCTCATTTGTTGTAACCAAGTCTCTAACTTTTCAGGACTTCATCACAGTTATTTATCAGCATGATACCTACCTAGCCTAGGTAGACAATCATCTAGGCCTACAAGATTAAGTATTGACTCTACCTACCTAGGTAGTGATTTATGCTTGTCGGCGGGCGAATCTATAGATACATCCCCAATAATTCTCTATGAAACCCCGGTCTTCTCGGCTGCTTTGTAAGTCGACATGATCCGGGCATCGTAAGTACTACCCCTGCCGGCGAGTTGGGGACGTCTCTAACGGGATCGTGGGGAAGTGGAGATGCCAAGCTTTCATAACCTTGTGTGAAGCTACCTAGGCATCTACCCCACACCTGTACGTTCCCATGTGAATCTTTCTGTGTCGTGCTTAGCATCATCGTGTTCTCAGTTAGTTCTAACCGGGCCTCCTCACTCACTATCTTTTTCTGACATATAGTACTATCTGGATATCATTTCGTTCAGCATTTAATATTTCATCACGGTGGCAAACCCGACGCCAGCTCCATCGATTCGTAGATTTCGACGTCTTGACGTTCCGATTTCCTTCGGCATCTAGAAGTCACGCCACTGGTTACCTCCCCTACCTTACTGTCAACCTTCGTATCGTGGTTTTTCAGAATTAAGGAGCTGCCTTTACTGTGTCTCAGCTGTGTCGCCTCTTTAAACAGCCAGGGAACGCCCAGAGAAGGCAGCTGACAATACTATATTAACGGGGCGCATCATGGCGTCCACAACATCACAAGCAGCAAAGGCAATGACCAAGCTGTCGCTCAACCCTACACAGTCAGCATCAGCCCCGCCGACGTCGAAACCGAAACACAAATCCAACCCGAAAAAGCAAGTCGTGGCTGATTCCTGGGAGGATGAGGAGAGCGGCGCCTCTGAGGCCGAGGCCGAGACCGAGAGCGAACCTCCGACCCCGTCTGCGCACTCCAGCAGCACCGCCCAGGACGGTGTGGCTGCGCCGCCTCCTACACCTATATCTCCCTCATACGGGCGTCATGGCTCGGAGGGAAACGTTAACGCGCCCTGGTTGGCAAGTAGTAGTACCAGTGGCGGGGGATACGGCTACCGGGATTCCCAGGACGACGGTGGAGTGAGACGGCCAGAGAAAACAGACGCCGTGGCGAGGCGCATGATTGCTAGCGCCCTGGGCGTGCGCGCGCCGAAACAGACTGAGGAGCAGAGGGCATATGATCGTGCTGTTCGTGAGAAAGAGCGCAAGAAGCGGGAAGAAGAACGTGACGCGGAACGGAGACGGGCGCAGGAGGCCGAGAAGGCCAAGGCTGCTATGTGGGATGATTGAATTCATTGGTCTACGGCCGTTGTTTGCACGAACTATTACTAGTTTACGTCCCCCAAACGCAAGTTGGGCATGTATCATTTCTAGGGAGCAGCTCTTATCGAAATGCGGTTTGTATTATCATAATATTTATTGGAGGTGGCGCTTGGTTTTCAGTGGCGCAGTGGAAGATGACATGGACTTTAGGATTTATCAATAGGCGTTGAGGCCATTCATTGCTAAAGGAGTGGGGATGTTACTAGGGGATATAATACACGGATTGCCATTTGATGTTCACGTGCAAGCCTTCGACTTTGTGTCGCTGTTATCAACAAAGAGGCTTATTTGTACATGATTTATGGATAGTAACTTGCACGTCTCATCAACCGTTGAGGCCGGCCATGCAAAGGTCTAATTGAATAGTTCTTCATGCTTCTATGAGTGACGCTCTATGTTGGTACCAAGAGGCGACTCTGAATCACCACGAATATCGGCCTCGAATTGATATAATGTGCAAAACGACAACCTGTAACAGTCCGGGTTGCCCAACAGCCGATAGATCTGACTGATACCAGCACGTATTGGCCCATTGGGCAGATGTTTCGTCTTAACTTGGTGCCTTGTCAATAATAAGTCAACTTTGTGATATACGGATCCTCGCATGACTCTGCGTCGGACTTGGAAACCCCTTGATTAAGTAGCAGATTTCGTGCCTGCACCAATTTCCTCTAGAGGGTCTACGCCGTCGGGTCCTACTTCCGGAGGAGTGTCTGGGGCAAAATACGGGCGGCCCTTCCAAGTAAGCACGAGGCGCTGCGCATCTCCATGACGGTCTTCACCCGACAGCCTAGCCGCAACACCCATGCCCTCAAGCCCTTCCTCCTCGGCCCTCCGGTTCCAAAGCATCTGCTCGAGCACGCCGTCCCCGGAACACGACACATACCCCAGTGGCCAGCGACTGCGCGCGAGCGCCTCCCTGACGCCCTTCGTAGCCGGACGCGCGGTGACGAGGAGCCCCACGACGCCGGACCCGCGCCACCCCGAGGGCGCGCCGACGTAGGCGCCCTCCAGCTCGCGGACGAACTGGGGTCCGATTCTGGCCGTCTTCGCCGCGGAATGCGCCTTGCACTGCAGCAGCACGCGCAGCGGGAGGTGCGCGGGCGTCGAGGGCACGCGCCACGTGCCCAGCAGGTCGATGCCCTTGTCGGACTGCCCGCCGACGCGCCGCAGGTCGAAGCCCAGGGGCCGCAGCGCGGCTGCGATGCTGTACTCGTAGTGCGTGCCGATGAAGACCTTGGATTCCACGTCTAGACCCGTGCGCTCCGCGTACGCGATGTACGACGCGAGGTCATGGTGCTGGTCTTTGCTGGGCGCTTCGGGGTAGTGGAGTGGGCCGGCTGTGAAGAGTCGCGTTGGAGAGGGATGCCATGTCCTGGGGTTACCGCGATGGCTGTTGAGTGGTGAGCCTGGCCGGCCTCTGAAATGGACTGGATGCCGCCACATTCCACATTTCTGCTGTGCCCTCGGAGGCGGTCTTTTTGGTGTTAAGGTTGCTTAGACGAAGCATGTGGTGTGTAGGTCTCATCTATGTTAAGAGATACGGATTATTACGGGAGCTATGACCATCATGCGGCTAGGTATCCACTTGCACAGCTTATCACCTATTAATTGATTCCCGTCCATCTTAATCAAGAGTTTAAGTCAGCAGCAATAGTAACGACTTGGATGATCAGTGCTTCTTCAACTATTAGGTTTGTTCTTGAGCATATATCACATTATACCGCGTTGAAGGAACGAGATTACCTGCCCTGCGGGAATAGGCGCAGTAGCATGTAGTTGGTTCAAAGCTACTCAGGTCGGCAAATATCGAGTAATACCATACAGAGTGGTATAAAACCTCTAACAGCCTGGTTCGTGTTATAAGCTATATGTAAATATATATTCCTGCTATACCAATGACCTGTAACGAGAACAGCTGAGATTGTAGAGTGTATAATCCAACCATCTAACAGATGGAGACGTCTGGGACGAAGACTAGGAGTGTTATCATCAGCCGCAGTGTCAGTCAGGCGTTTCCCTAATCCACCATTCATTCTTCACGAGGGATCAGTTGACATGGCGCAGTTACGCCCGATTGCCGGTCAGCCATCTCCTGCAAGCCTGCCTTGGGAAGACAGATCCTCGAATTAGCGAGCCAATGTTACCTACCGCTTACTTCTGCTTGTTCTGGCTATTCCTATCACAGCCGCCCCCAACAAAATGCGACAGAAAACTCCGCACGACACCTCGCCCTTCGGTCGAGCCTTGCTTTTGTCCATCACAAAGCTACTACCGTCTGTCTACCGAGCTGTGTACCAGCCTATTCACAGCTCGCAATGTGGTTACTCCACACTTGTTCGTGGGAGATGAATGAGTTTATCTCCTATAAGCAAGCGCCACCCTACGCTGTGTTATCTCATACCTGGGGTAACGAAGAAGTCTTGTTCCGAGACTGGCAGTATGCGTCTTGCGAAAGCGTTGAGAAAAAGGAAGGCTTTAATAAGATAAAGAATTGCTGCGAACAAGCTGCTGCCGAAGGACTTGAATGGGTTTGGATCGATACGTGCGTGGCCTATGACTAAGAACATACTAGAGAATTACTAACGTTTGTTGAAAAGTTGTTGTATCAATAAAGACAGCAGTGCTGAGCTCACAGAAGCTATAAACTCCATGTTCCAGTGGTATAAAAGTGCCGCCGTTTGTTACGTATACCTCTGCGATATTTCGGACGATATCGAGTCGAACATTGCAAAAAGCCGTTGGATCACTCGTGGCTGGACATTACAGGAGTTGATCGCTCCCCGTGAGGTTGTTTTCTACTCATGTAACTGGGAAGCTCTTGGAACGCGTTCCAACCTCTCGGCCTGTCTCGCGATTGCTACCAATATCAACGAACCCTTTCTAGTCGGAAGGAGAGATCTCAATGAGGCTAGCATTGCGCAGCGTATGTCAGTATGTGCACACCGAAGTCGTTTTCTTCTCTCTGTAGTAATCTGAAACTCTTAAATGGCCTTGGGAGCATGCATCAGGAGCATAATGATCGTCTAAAAGAGTAACTTCTGACTCCAGAGAGCACAGTGGGCGGCAAGGCGAACCACCTCCCGAGAGGAAGATGAAGCCTATTGTTTACTTGGTATCTTCAACGTAAATATGCCACTCATATATGGCGAGGGGTTGAAAGCCTTCAGACGATTGCAAGAGGTTCTCGCCCGCGAATACCCAAAAGATCATTCTCTGTTCGCTTGGGGCAAGATCGTCAAGCGCTTATCGAATGAGGTGGACGAGCACCAGGCATATGGGCTCAAACCTATTGATATACAGCATAACCCGGACGAAGTGGGAAAAGAAGGTTTGGGGCTGTTCGCCAAGCGTCCCAGGGATTTTCAGCACTCTGGCCAGATAGTGTGTGTTCCGAATGCAAAACATTATTTTCGTCCCGGTCTCAACACTATTCTCGTGTTGGCGGGCGATGCTGTGCACGTGAGCTTACCGCTGGTTCGCGGAGTCGTAATCGCTAAACATTTGAAACGTCCACCGATTGGTAAGTATCTAATCTACTATGTATTTTTCTTTGGCATATCCGTAGCCATCAAATGACAGGAAAGTCAAAAGTCGATCAAGTGCTAACTAAGGAATGCCACTTTCTGTAGTTCAATTATTTCGCACGAAGTTTATCATACTCTTATGCGGACAACCGGACGACTTGCATAGCAATTTGCACTATGTACTCATTCCCATTCTCGCCTCTGAACACTCTTCTCGGTTCGATGAGATAGTTGTTAGCGATCGATATACTAGCCGGGAGCTCGGCTCTTACGAACTCCGGGCTCGAGCAACGAAATTTGAGATAGAACCGATGTTACCATTATCTCCACAAAATGGGGATGTTGTAATAAGAAGAATAGGCACCGATTTTACGAACATGCGCTCCTCGTCATACTATAACGTCGAGTTATCGCACTCACTTGGCTCGATCGAAGTGCCTGGCTCAGCAGATGGTGCATTGATAGCTATTACATTCTATCACGAACGTTCCAGAGGGCATGGGCTTACGGTGGCCATTATACGCCTTGGAGCCCTTGACCATTCACACGACGATTCTACTCAAGGAAGAAACTGCGGGAGGCTGTCTTTCAAGTTGAACCCCATTGCTTTTCCGGGGAACCATACCCGCGATATCAGTGTGATGAACAGAAAAGGAAATTCGACGGGAGCCATCGCAGAAGAAAAGTCAAGATTGATGTCCTTCCGAAATGCTGAAGAGGCAAATAATTACGCTTTCTTTAAATGGGAAGACATAGCGTACGGGAAAGATATGGCTTTACCACGAGATGAATGGGCGTTAAGCTTCATCGGCATTGTAGATGTATACATATCCGTTGAGCGAATGTTCCTTGACGGATACGATAGCGACGACGACGACGATTCGGGCAACGCTAGATCGCACCCATTCGTGGATGTCCTGGACTTGGTAGTAGAGAAGAATCTGGATAAAGATGATACGGTCGAAGAAGACTGTGATGAATATGATAGAGATGAAGCGCCAAAGACGAGAACGAGGCGAATATATGGGAATGGACGAAGGGTACGCAGACGGAGAGGGTAGGACCGGGGTTGGCATGTATTCGACGACGTCGGTTCTCTTACCTCGTCAGTGTGTACTTAGTACTTGTTTTGCGTCGTTTCAACCCTTTACATATAGTTGGTGGGCTTAATATTTAGCAAGGGGCCAGGGCGCTCAATCAGGAACAGATTTGGCATCATGAGCTGTGATTTTGAGGCCTTGGGACATTTGCTTGATAGCATCTCGCTTCTATCAAGTCACTTCTGGGGCACCTGCCTGTCCGACTATGCGTACTAATGTGGCAACATAGATCTTCTGTACATGATCCTAGAAATGGTCCTTGTATCGAAACATAAATTCTATATTAGCTGCTACTCTGGCTAGGAAGCAAAGCTCGAAGTCTTCCTGACCAGAGAGGTCGTAGCAAAAAAGGACCTACTAACGCAGATAGCGCTGGTCGTTGATGGGTCGTTTTTTGTTAGGAGCACTGTGCCTGTATCCAATTGTTGCGGGGCACCTGAGCCCCTGCAATTGCCGCCGCAGTGTAGGTACCTGGAAGGCACCCTTGTATGACACGCTGCCCCACTAGCCGCCGGGGTGCGTCTTCCTTAAGCGCCATACTTAAAGCGTCCTTCCGATTGCGTCTGTTCATATGCTATCGAGGCTCGCCTCTTCCCGGGCAAAACTGACGACATGGGTGACAGACTCACCCAACTGCAAGATGCTGTTGATCAGGTTCGTGCGCTCGAAGTCTTTCCCGGAATGATACAAGAGGGGACGAGAATCATGTGAGGCTGACCATCGAGTCTCCAGCTCGCGACCCAGTTCATCGCATGCATCAACTACATAAATCAGCATCACAGTCTTGAGACGCTCGGCCCGCGGGACCAGATCGTCGTGATCCCTAAGCAGGAGGCAGATCAACAAGAAGGTTGGTGATCTCTATCTCGACATCCCCTTGCGTGGTCGTCCCCCCTGGACTATCGTTGGCATACCCGCATCTACTCGCAGCATATACATCTACTTGCTTGAGGTCCCGCAGTCTGCTAACGCACGGGGATGGGAAAACAGTGGACCCGCACCCCGAGGACGTCTTTCGGGCCGCACAGGTCGAGCTCGCCCAAGATCTGATCACCAAGGAGCAGCAGATCGAGCTGCTGATTTCGATTTTGCCGGGTCTTGACAACAGCGAGCAAGACCAGGAGCGCAACATTCGGGAGCTTGAGGAGGAGCTTAAGGTGGCCGAGGCTCAGCGCCAGGAAGCTATAAAGGAGCGCGAGGAGACGCTGGCGAAACTCGATACCGTCATTCGCAGTATACGACGACCGTAATATGTGCGAAGATTCCATTAGGCTATGATATCGCTGGTATCAGTCAAGGAACTTGGAAGTTACGAAGAAATATTTCTATGATACCCAACGTAGGAGACTATCACAAAAGGCACTGGCGTTTTAAATGGCATCTAAGGAGTTTTTATTTTTGTTCTAGGTCGACTTACTTGTTGACCTAGCCGTTTCTAATAGACCAGATCTTACTTGACACGGCAATTTAGTATTGTCTATTCCAGTTCCTCTAAAGATGTACTCTGAATGTGTCCGTTCCTTGTATGAGGTTACCTTTGCCTACATGCCTTCTTAATGCTTTCCCTCTAGGTGTATGAACACATGGAGTCTATCTTTAAGTTGTCGATTTGAAGAATTGCGAATAAATGGTCCGCAACTCTTCCAATGTTTGGATCTGATATTTCGAGGCCGGCACTTCTGGTACCGGCACTTCCTCTTCCACCAAGTGGGCTGCTGTCCAGCCGAGTTTCTGTGCTGCGGCACAGTTTGCATAAGAGTCGTCTGTTGAAGATGAGCCTATTCTTTTGCGTCGGAGCTGGGTGGAGATAACAAATACGTACCAACAAAATAGCAGTCCTGCGGCTGCTCGACTCCAGCCTCTCGCATGGCCTTCGCGTACATGTCCGGATGCGGTTTGCACAGGAACGGGACTTCCGAGTAATCGCAGTACGTCAGCCCCTCAAAGAGATCATCAATGCCCAGAAGCCTGACGACTCTCCGGGCATGGTTGACGTAGGCGTTTGTTAAGAGCCATAGCTTCACCTTCGACTTGTCGATATCCTCGATCATCTTCCGCAGCTGCGGGTTCGGCTTGATGATGCCCTCGAGGGGAAGAGCGTCGTCGACCTGGGCATTGTATTCCAGAGGGTCAATTTGGTGATGCCGGACCAAGCCTTCGATTGCCAATCCGTAATTCTTGTAGTACTCTGAGTGCAGGCGTATAGCATCTTCTTCAGAGAGCCCTAAGTGCTTTGCAAAGTACTCGTCTATCAGTTTTGCCATCATATCATGGACCTTGCTACCTGACACCGGTAGTGTTAGTGGCCTCGCGCTTGAACGAACACTTTGTTGCGAAAACCCTACTTTTCGGATATAGACAGTTGTCTATGTCGCTATCACTGAGTGTTAGCGCGATACCCTGTTGCAAAAGTTACGGAGTTGCCACAACTTACAAGAAGAGGACAGGTCGAGACGAGGGGTTTGCATTGTGCTCTGTTGCTTGCGACCCCATGACGATGTGCGGTAGAATCAGTATACTAGAGATTCGTGAAATCTTTAAGTGAGCGTAGAAGATAAAGCTGCGTCTGGAAGTGGTGTAAGTCGTTCTTTGATATCCCTGTTAGATATCTCGATCCAGGGTGGTAACAGTATTGAATGAGCAAAACCGAGAGTGATTGTCTATTTAGGTATAATTGGAGACTCTTACATACCTCTCTCCAAGAGTTTCAAGGTGCTAGATTGTAGATTCTGCTAATATATCCCTCTGACTCACCCGGTCAGTATTTCCTCAAGTCGTCTGCTTTTACTTGCCAGAGGTAGAGGGGCAGTGAATCTGTGGAGCGCTCATAATGATCGATGCTGCTGGTAGTGGGGCCGGAACAGGCGGTGCTGCTGCACCTACAGGGACTGACCACATGCACCCAGCTGCCCAATTACGCAACGCAAGGGCCCGTGCGTCCGCGTCTTTAGGAGCTTTTTAAAATTACCTACAAAAAAAAACCGCCAAAAGCAGCAAACTCCAATCAATATTATACCACACGCAAGCATTCCATCTCCTTACTCCTAACGGAACCGTGATTTAGGCACCGAATGCTTGTCTACTGAACGACTCGTCTGTGCATCGTCTTCTATTTGCCCATTAGCCCTTAGCGCGAGGCAAACCATACATACCTCCTTCATATTGCCAGGGCATAGACATTATTGATGGTTGTTTTGATGCTAATCTAACGCGCTGCCATGTCGCAAGTCGTCGCAGCAGCACCATCGGGCCACGAGCCAGCATGTGCTGTCGCTGCTCCCACGGCCGCTGCGACCGCTGCAGTGACAAGCTCTGAGCACATCGAGATTCGCGAGTATGAGAAGATTATTCAATTTCGCGATACAGTAGTGTCGGGAAAGCACCCGCGTATAAAAGTACCGGCTTCATCTGTGGTCAAGAATGCCTCTACTCAACCCACGTCATCCAGCGCGCCTGAGCGTGTAGCGCAGCCATCCACGCAACTGCCCCCCAGACACGATGCTGCTGATGGCCACTCAATGGGCAATATGCTGTCATTCAAAGCTAACTCTCAGCGACCAGCTGTAACTGTTCCTTCATCCGCTGCTGCCCCATTCATTCCAGGTGTATCAAGACCTTTTGGGTCGGGAAAGCCAGAGATCGATCCTATACTGCTGCAGAAGTCTGATGGTCTCGTTAGGGCCGAGATCCAGATTCAGCGACAACGGCTCGAAAAGGCGCTGAAAGATCAGGTTGAAGAGCGAAGGGCTTTAACCAGGGGCAATTTACACTCGTCTGAGCAGCTACCTGAACTTGATATTCCAGATATTTTAGCCAAGGCCCTCACCCTTGTACAGGCCACAGCGCCACCAGCACCACCTAATCTGCCCAGCCCTCCTGCTAATGCTTCTGATGCCAGTGACTCGTTCGACGAGAACACCTTCTATTCTAGCCCTCTAGAGACGCCCGAGTCGCGGCCGTCAGTTCCAGCTCGCAATACATCGCAAATTGTCCAGTCGCAGGATAATCCTACATCCTCACACCAAAATGACAGCTACGCGCCTTTGTCAGAACCAGTGACCTCCCAACCTTTGCCTGGATCTGCCACCCATCCATCTCAAACGGACGCTGCCCGTAGTATTACCCATGCTTTGGTTACGGGAGCTCAGTTCGCACATACTCCGGCGGGGCTAGTCGCGCCAGTGCCGAGTCAGGGCATGATTAGCACATCAAGGACGGAGTCCCAAAACTTGTCGAAACAGGGCCAACAGAGTATACAGCTGGGAGCACAGCTCATCAGTTCTGACAGCCGGGACGCTAGTAGATCCGACAATTCTGGTAACACAGATTCGGAGCAGTCTGCTGATCAACATGGTTTGCAGAATCAAACTCAGCTTGTGCCTAACCCCAACTTTAGACAACACGAAAAACCCTTGATTCGGGGCCACAATCTCTTACCTTTCGCCCCTCAGCCCGCCCATGTCTCGCCGTTGGCGGTAGCCCGACAACCGCATATACATGAATCAGATCCTAGTACTTTAGAAAGAGTGCCTGCTCAAGTGACGGCCCTGAGACAAGAGCATGCTGTTGTAATTAGTCCAGAAAGCTCTCCACAGGGTGAGAAAGGCAGCAAGAAGAAGAACAATAAGAAGAAAAACAAAAGGAAGGCTGATGCAAGGGCTCAAGATGCCCAGGGATCCCCTAACATTAAGCCGGAACCAAGATCACCCTCACCTCTTACAGCACCACCCTTCATTCGCCCACAGAAACGACCTCGAAGATTCGGGAGACAGGAGCCTGAGATAATATACGACGAACCAATACTCGAACGCTCGAGTTCGCAATTACAACAAGAGCGTTATCCTCCGCCGCCACTTCATGTCGAAAGGATACCTCAAGGCTACGAGGCAGTGGATGACCCATACTCGCGACAGGTACGTCCCTCAGTGGCGCCAGTCGTTCACAGACTAGAGTCGCCTTTGTACGAGGAACGAAGACCCGACGGAAGTATTATACGCTATGTCCGTCACGTTCCAAGTCCTTCAGCATATCCCGATCCCTACGGTGCAGTTGATCCTCGTCCGATGCGTACATCATCTTATACAGTTGCCAATCCTGATGTACGAGAGGCTCCTACGTATCAACGTGAAGGGCGAATGAGTGTACGGCCTTACGCCGACCGTGCAAGATCTCGGTCACCGGTAATTGTAGAAAGACGTTCGTCTGTGATGCCCCCTCCGTCCGCACCCCCGCGTCGAATTATGGTTGACGAATACGGCCGCGAGTATCTCGAACCCGTCCATACTGCTTCTGTGTCTCGACAGTCAGTCATACCAACCGCTCGACCTGGAGATCACGATGTGGTATATGAAAGAGCTCCAATTCGAGCCACTTCTCGTATTCCAGCACCAGAGATTGTAGGGGAGGACGGCGTAATTTACCGACGAGCATCTCCAGGTTACACTCCTCGGCGTGTCATTACTCAACCAGAATATGGCGCAGGTTTTCGGGCCTATCGAGAACGGGATTATCCAGTGCAGCCCATGGCTCCCCCCAGTCAAGAGTTCGTCCAGATCCGTGGGGCTACCGAGCACCGACTTACTGAGCATGTGCCTCGACACTACCTTCCTCGAGCGGCTAGTGTAAGGCCAGTAGAATCGGTGCCCTATGAGCGCCTTACCAGCACTCGACCTGATATACCTCCTCGCCAATATGCCGCCAGCGTGCACCCTGATGCGAGGAGGGAGATTGCTCCACACGTAGGTGTTGACTATAGTGTCAGACCATCTGAGATGGAAATTCCACAACGCGCGTACAGCGTTCGGCCTGTGGAGCGATACTACGAGCAACCACCACGAGAAGACGATGTTACCTATGTTGAAAGACCTCGTGCGACACATCAAGAAGTTATTTACACTGGAAACGGCACGCCGAGGCAAGTGTATCAATAGTATGTGCATCTAAACAAGGCGTTGTATGGAGTTTTGGACTTAGCATTGCAAAGTCGATTTGATGGATTCAAGTATGACAATGGTGTCTGCACTTGTACCGAGACCGCATGATGCAGGACGGGCTTTCCTTTTCGACATGGTGGGTGGTTATGAGCTCTATGATGGCTTTACTCTTGCATGGCTACAAATGGCGAAAATGCTACAGAAGTTCTAGTATATATCTACGTAATGTGATCAAGCCAAAAATATTTCACCCATGATACTTGTGTCTTGAAGTATTTTACGATCACCACATAACCACGGAAGCCTCTAAGGGAAAGCAAGTCTAGTATGTGATTGCTTGCAGTTATTGCGATACAATCAACCTTTTGTCATGGCGCTATGTAAGCTTTTAAGTAGGATACTGGCTTGACCGATCCACCTCCGGTCAGGGCGAGTTAATAAAGCCGCTCTTTTACAGATCAGAGGACCAGGTTAGAACAAGTTTAGGAGTTATATAGCTCCAATGAAAAACAAATATAGAATAATGCACCATGCACCTGGATATGGAAGAGTAGTAACGAACTCTCTGCATTCTACGCATGTTTGTGAAAAGTACCTATCTTGGTAACCGACGGATATAAAGGCCGGCAGTGAAAAAAGTACACGCGCAACTGGCCTACACAGATCCACAAGGGTGTAAAGAAAAACTTGGCATTTGGTTCCGAGGTGGGTGGCACCTACGGGGGTACGCCAGCCCTATCTTAGTACATCTATCCACGTTTAGACTTAGCTTGTCTGGTACCTAAGGTAGTGTTCATCATAGCCGTGGTAGGAAGGGATGTGCGAGCATGCGGTTTCGAAGAATTCGCGTCAGAGCATTCCTTCTGCTGTTGGATGGTTCGTGTTTCACTGGTACTAGCTGTGTACTGTAGTTGGTCTTTTGAATGTGTCGAAGGAGTATAGTAAAAAGGGGAGGAGACCGAGAGGTCGAGGCTGCGTTTTGATGTCGAGAACATATTGCTCATGTATTAATACGCCGTACTGGAGTCTTAGTAGAATATATTGGCAGACTCCCTATTTATTCACGGCAGCTGACCATTCTCTCTTAAATGCACACTGGTAGTACTTTTGATCGGAATACCTACTGTAGCTGTGGCGTGTCAGGATAAGGACCGTAAGGTACCCATGTTGGTAAGGTAGATATTGTTGTTGAATAAATCAGGTAATTACAGGATCTTTTCCGGGCAGAAGTCTGAAGCACACGATACAATATCCTTTTCTTTTCCACTCGAAATTGCGGTTTGGTGGATTAATGGCTTGAAGTCTGACATCTGCTGCTGCTGACGTACAGATACCAAACACGCGTATATGAACCCCTCGATCCACATGGGGAAGGATAACACAGGTGATCGTGAGATGTTATATTGTTGAGTTCTTAAGATGAGGAGCTGTAGACATTGTCATTTAAGCTAACATGGTTAAGTTAAGAATAGGAGGTTCCAAGGATCGTAAGGTCTCACTGAGCATCTCCTATTCGAGTCAATCCAGATTCCTTGGAGGAGAGAAGCTTCCTTCGAGTTCGATCCGGCCCCAGCGGTACGAGAGAGCTAATTAGGTAGCGCACTAATGTCGGCACACTGCACTTACGTACAGCCATGCACAGCCTCCGGTCGGTATGTGTTTACGCGCGTCCGAACTAGTCATTAGTCTAGAACACAGAGGTGTGTGGAGATAGGCAGATAGGTAGATAGACGAGCATCGTGGCTGTGTTCGTCTCTTCATTATTGCTGCTGGCTGGCCTGGCTGGCTGGCTGTCGTGTTTCGGTACTGTTTATGTACTTATGTGGTGTAGCGTACGAAACGGGCGCTTGCGATTTTCCGCCCTCCCTTAATAGACTCTTTGCTGACAGGACCTGAGCATGTCAAATAGCTCCTGATGTACTATGTAAGCATCCTGGGCAGTTGGTCCTCCATCGTGTCGACTTGGGCAATTACCATTGCGTCTATTTTCAGTTAAAGTATATATGGAAGGGGTAGCAGTCGCATCGATGCATACAGACGCAGTCGTAATTCCGAGGTGTCGAGCCCGGAAGTTCGACGATGGCACTCGGAGCGAGCAAGTTAACGGCCTGCTGCCCGCAGCAACCTGTTCTCTTCCCACGGGTACCTCGTCCTTGCACATAACCTGGTAAGTACTCTCGTCGTTTGTACCGTCGTGGGGGTAGCGCAGTGCCAATACTATATGGACGTAGCTATAATACGACAGTACGTTGGATCGCTCGTCATTCCTTTGGCATGCTCCATGTCTCTCGCTTGAGCTTGCAAGTACACGCCAACAACACGGCGCATGGGTCTCAGGACCATCAATACTGTAACGGCTACCAAGACACGAGTTGCTTGTGTTTGTCCAAGACAACAAGACAAGATCATTTCGAGTGGTTGATCAGGCCATGATGTACCTGCGCGCGCAGACCACCGAGTGATGCACCATGCTGAGGATTTGGCTCGTTTAGTGTAGGTACTGATGTGCTTGCTTACCTTACAGGAGGGGCTCCCGGTGAGCTATCCGTTATTATTGGGTCACGGCCAGAATTTGATGCGCTATCTATGTATATCGACCGTGGTATTGAGAGGGAGAAAGCTCTGGCCACGCTTATTCGGCTTAGGTACCCACTGCTCTGTAAAATACCTACCCGTACAAACCACTTCATGTACATACATACAGGTAATTCCTTATTCATGGTACGAGCCCTTGGACTGGCACTAGCCCCGGCACAGTGATACATACCAACTCTAAGCAGAGTTAGGCTCCGCCTTCCTATTCGCTGGCTCACGCCTGCCAATGGCGGTTCTGGTCGTGCTATGGTCGTGCTGTGTGTGGCCTGTGGGTTGTGTTCAGTGCTGACTGCCCAGGTGCTTGACCTCATACCCTGGCCATCGGCACTGTTAGGTAGTGTTAGGTCAGGGTAGCCTACCACGTAACCCGAAGTATCTCCCATGTATTCCAGGCAGGCAGGGTACTCGCTCAGAAACCTTACCTCACCTACCAGCTACAACCGTCCACTAGTAATAGTCCTCCTCCAGTCCTCTAAGCCCTCGCTCTCTCCATCCTCAACCCATTCCATCCCATCCCATCCCATCCAGTCTATCCCATCATCAGTCGACTTCTCCTCTCCTCACCTCACCACCTGCATTTCCCTCACAACCTCCCCACCACCACTGTAGTTGTAGAGGTTTCTATCTTCGCAGCGTAGAAAGGAGAGAACTGCACACGGTGTTTGTTTCTTCTCTTCTCTTCCTTCTTTATTCTTCTCTTTCTCTGTTTTCCTCTCTTCGTCTTATTCTGCTCTTTCTTTTTTCAGTGATACCCCCCCTCTCTCCCGTTCGTAACCCCCTTCACCATGCAAAAGCTCGCTGCCAACATGGGCATGCGTCACTGGAGCGATCGCATCCAGAGCCCCAGCTTCGGCATGTCCTCGAGGCCCAACATGAACATGACTGCCATGAACCCTCACCAGAAGACCGGGGCTCCCGGAGCTCCGCCCTTAAGCCCGTCGCCCGCCGCCGACACCACCATCCACTTCGCCTTCAATGTTCCCTTCGCTTCCGACCTCGCCGGTCCAAACACCGAGGAGATCCTACACGCCTCGGGCGACTCCGTACTCCGCTGGACGCATCCCGGAGACGCCCCCGACGATGTTCCCATATATGACTTGCCTGTGCATGCCCAGAACCTCGCCAATCTACAGAATCTCTGCCAGGAGCTTAGTAGAGGACCTCTACCCATCGAGGCCCATGTCGTCTTAACCACGCCCAAACTCGTCAAAGGACAAGTCGTTACTGTCTCGCTGTCGGGTGCTCCGGAATTGGTTCATAAGAGCCGCGAGACTATCTTGAGTGATACTCCTTTGGCATTGGTATGCATCATACTAGCTAGCCCCGTGACGTGACTTCCTTTTTTCGCTAAACTGGTCCGTGTAGAGGTGCACTACTGTCGATGTGGATTACAGTTTGATCGTAGACTCTGCAGCGGGGGCGCTTCAAAAGCACGTCACAGACGCCCTCGATACGTTTGCTGCATTCTGCGGAGTCGACATCTTTATTTTGGGTCCAAAGCTCAGCCCCACTGTCGACGGGCTAAACGGTGATGTCGAGGTTATTCGTGATCAACGATGGAGAGTTGCTATATATGGCGACATCGAGTCTACAGAGCATGCCAAGACCCAAGTGCTGATTTTCATTGACAAACTGGTGCGAGGTGACAAATATATATCCCATTCAAGGCAAGACTGACATGAGATATAGTTGGGACGAGAGGTCGACCGGTTTCACTTCGAGAGCACCCTGCATCCTATTGTCTGTGGCCGATCCCGCAAAAACATCAAGCTGATTGAATCGGCAACGAACACGGCTATCTACTTCCCACCCTTCGCTCAATTGTCTCGGTACTGCCCTCCAAATGCTACCCGCCGTAATCCGGACGAAATCTTCATCACCGGTGAAAACCCTCAGGGTATCGAGTTGGCAAAGCGCAAGATTCACGATCTCGTGAGCCGAACAAAGCTGTTCATGAAAGATGCTATCATTTCCCCTGCCAAAATTGATAGCATTCTGCTTAGCCGAATGGATAAAGTTCGAAAGATTATGGAAGTCAATGGCGCATACATCATGTTCCCGCCACTTGCCTCCCAGCGCAACATGATACGGGTCCAAGGTGTAGAAGGTCTTCAAATTGAACGCACCATGAAGGAAATTATGTCTCTGGTGTGTACCATCAGACGTATCAGCCTATTCCCAGCTAACTGTTCCATTCAAGGCCGGACAATTCTACTATGCATCTTGGTGGTTTCAGCAAATGGGCGCCGTCCCTAACCCCCATGATATTCGGTCTATGCTTAGTGATATTTGCTCGAACTCGGATGCGGACATCTCTTTCGATAAGATGACTTTTACCATCACAGGATCCGATGACGCTGTCAAGTCGGCTTTGACAGTCCTTTCTCAAATGGACCTTGGTACTATGGGAGCTCAACAGATTCGTGTCAAGATTGAACTCGCCAATGAGCATAAAGAGTTCGTTTCCGGTAAAAAGAACGGCAAGATTAACAAGATCATGACACAGAGTATGTTCATCGAGGTACACGTTGGACGGCGTAACTAATCGAAGTCCAGGCAACGTTCAAATCATTTTCGACAGTTTCCGAGAGTATAACTTTGATATCGATGTTATCGCGCCAAATCATGACTCGATGAAGCAGGGCATGACCCTTGTCGAACAGGAAATGCCAGCCTCCATATCGTTCCATGTACCTGATCAGTATCACAAACGCATTATCGGCATCGGCGGCCAGCACATCCAGCGAATCATGAAAAAGCATTCCGTCTTCGTCAAGTTTTCGAATGCTATGGATCGAGGTAGGATATGAATTCCCATTAGACGGAGCCACGCAACTGACTGGATGTATAGGTGGAATGGGTCGCGAAGACGACGATGTCAAAGTTGATAACGTGATTTGTCGCACCCCAGCCCGTAATGCTCAAAACTTGGAATTGGTCAAGACTGAGATCCTTGACATGGTCGACAGAGCCGTGAGTAGTCCCGGGGAAATCTACGAACAGTTCGGTTCTAACGAGCACCATTAGCACTCCGAGTTTACGTCACAAATTGTGCATGTCGACCGCTTGTATCACAGACAATTGATTGCTCGCCTTCAAGAAATTGAGGAGCTAGAGAAGAAGTGGAACTGTAAGATTGTCTTCCCGAGTACTGAGCAAGCGAGCGATGAAGTCACGGTGACTGGCCCTGAATGGCAAGTCCCCATGTGTGCTGATGCATTTCTGGTGAGTCCCCTCTGCAATCCCGCCATGGCTTGTGAGTGAGACGATCGGTACTGATTTTTACAAGGGTATGGTACCCGAAACTCACGAGATGGTTTTGACTCGAACTGCATCTTTGGTCAAATTTCTCGAATCTCCAGAATTTGTCAATGGGCTAGTCGGAAAACTAAAGGCCCAGCATGAAGTTGCAGTAGAGGTGCATGAAAATGCTGAAGACAAAACTGAAGACGGCCACCGTACAACGACTTTGCTCTGGAAATTGACGCGAAATAATGCCGGTGGTCTTCGTGATGCCATAGACTATTTAATGCAGCAGTTTACTGCGGCCGACGTGGACGTCAAGGTCGTAAAGGGTGCTCTTCCACGTCCGAAGTCGGACTCATTCGAAGACACGTTGCAGTACTTCGACTCGAAGCTATTACAGCACGCACCTGCTACAGTTGGGACTGATTCGCCGACCAAGCCGGCCTTTGGTGACGACATGACGCAACAGCGAGCCACGACACTACTAGACAAGCTCAGGAAGCCATCCCAACTGCTCTCATCTCTGGACCGTAGAAAGAACAGCTCACATTCGATGAATATGTTCTTCAAAGGATCCAACAATGTTTCCAAGTCGTCTTTGATTTCGATCGAGTCGACGCGCAGCTTCAACGCTGACCGAAACCCCTGGAATGATAGCGGTGTCAATCTTCCAGACGACGACAACAGTCCGTGGTCGAGCCGGCATTTTGGCAACAACGGGCACGACCACAAGTTATCTCCCAATAACATCCCTCATGGTGGCGATGTGACCCCTCGCCATAACACGCGTGCGTCTGGTGACAGTGGGCGACCATCAACTTCACATTCAACGAATTCAGGATACCCCGGTCCAGTTGGACCTTTCCGTTAGATTCCCATGTTTCTAGATGCTATACATGCAAATACCCCCGGCTGGATATACCCCTGGCGTGCATCGGTGGGCTTAGGTTCTTTATTTACTATTTTCCCGCGGTCTGTCATCCGCATTGCAAGTTGGTCGATTTTACGTTTTCTTCTTTTCTCCCCATATCGATTTATTTTCTCCTCTCTTTCTCGTTTGAATTTCTCGGGAGGGTTGAGTGCCGGCGCACACATGATCCTCAGTTGATGCTATATGCACGAATACATTCAGATATGATACCACGACCTGCATCTAGCAGTATAGGGCGTTGCAGATGAGCGAGATACCACACGATACCACAAAAGCACAGAAAAGTTACACGAGGATGGACGAAAAATACCACGTTGTTTTTATCTTCAGTTTTATCGGCGTTTGGTTTTGTTAACTTCGTTTTACCTCGCCTTGTTGAGAGAGACTATATCGATGTCACGGTTGGGCCCATGAGCCGATGCAAGGACGTTTACTGAACAGTGGCGACGCGGTACGGAAGGCTGGGGATAAAGGGAGCGAGATTTTTAAGGATTTGTAGGGCTGATGGATGGAAAGAGCATATCAAGGTTAGACTGCGGGTTCAGTTATTTCGACACTGAGCCAGACGAACGAGTCGGAGGACGAGATGCAGCTGCACATGGCGGCTTGATGGTGTGGATGGCTTGAATGCCTGACTGCGGACGTGTCGTGTACGATAAAAAGGCGGAGAGACAAGCAATGATACCCTTGGTTCTGACGGATCCTAGTTTGTATGTTGGTGCTAATCTTACTAGGGATGAGACGGACTCAACCTTAACAGGCGCGCACGCACAGAGGTGATGCATCGATGAGGTGCATCATACTCGCGCAAACTCGACAAGACGACGATTCGATCCGCCTAAGGAGAACTACCTCCTCCAGTCCAGTAATGATAGACAGAATTAGCTGTTCGTGGCAATGCAGGCCAGTCAATCATATTGGGTCACGCGAGCTAATGGGGAAACAAAATAAGGCTTCGGTTTGACTGCCTACAGGTTACATACTGGTACATATACCCCACCAAATTGGACAGATGCTATCCAGCTATGGGTACCTATACGCCGTTGCCATGTTGATCATGAGGACGAGAATAGAAAGAGGACATCTGCCTCAAGCGCTCGACATCGACGCTGTAGTTATGCAAAAGTAGTCGTGGAATCTAACAAGAACACTCAGTTCTTATCAAGGCTTTTTCTATTCCAGGCTTTTGATGAGAAAGGGCGCACAAGCAAAAGCAAAACGCAGAGCGAATAATAATACCGAGGGGAGGACAAGAACAAGAACAAGAAAAACAGACCCCGAAACGGCCCAGCCACGACGCAAGTAAACCCGAAATGCAACTGAAGAGGAAAAGATCTCCAATTCGGGGGCCGTTTTAAGGTAACTGACTACCAACCTTGACTAGCGGGCAGAACTGTACACCACCGACTTCTAACTGCCACTACCCCCGTCTCTCAGGCCGTGCATCCGTACATTACCGTGGGAAACCTGCAGTGACAGACAACATAAGGTTAGGTAGAAGAAGTAGGTACGGTACGTAAGCAGGGTCAGTTGATCGGTTAGTCGGTCGGTCAGTCCTTAAAGATGGGCATATAGGTGGACAGACTACCTACATACCTACTCAGATGTAGGTAGACAGTCCATCTATCTATTCATCTACCCAATCTACTTACTGCAGTACACAACGGTCCCAGATCATATATCATATCATACAACCCGACACCTATGAGACGTCGTACGCCACCAAACAGCTACACCACGAGACTACTTACAGACTATCTATCTATCATACGCACATACTGCGTATATGCTGCATAACGGCACTGGTTGCCGTACGCCAACAGACTCTCTCATCGTGATTGGCCTGATTGGTTCGCTAACTCTCCTGCAACACATTACCCAACAAGTAGAAAAGCGGACAGTCAGGCACAACAAGTTACCTGAACTTCCGCCGATACTATTTGCTTTGGCTGAGTACATACACATCGGCATCAATCAAAGTAGAGACGGCGGTCGGACGGTAACGACGGTAACGAAATATTTGAGCAATAGTAACAACAACTTTTCTATTGTACTACTTACTACAATACATTTTTCTTCTTTCTTTGCCCCCCGATTCCTCCAGCCTATCAAACAGCATCATGTCCAGATATTCCCCGCCCTCGAACCTCCGGGAGCAGCAAGGAAAAACCGATGACGACGATGACGATAGTAATAAACCCGACGACACCAATAACGACGGCCACGACCACGACGGCCACGAGAAGGAAGAGCGTGCTGGCGAGGGCCAGTCATCGACGACCCAAGGCGATGACGACGAGGATGATGATGATAACAACGACGCCATCGACGACACGGGGGACCTGGCCGACGACGACGCCGAGATCCAGAAGACCATCAGCTGCGGGCGCCGGCAGCGTAAGGACAACATCCAAGACCTGCTGCCGTTCCTCTTTTCGCCCCTGATTCGCCCGCTCACCATCTCCGACCTCGAGAGCTGCGTCGCTCTCGAGAATGCGGCCTTCCCTAACCTTGCGCGTTGCTCGCGTGACAAGGTAAGTTCTAGCCCGACTTACACAGGGGAGGACCTGTTTTATTCTACTCTGTTTCATTCTTTATTTTTCATTCATTGTTATTCTTTCACCAGTCTCTTCTTCTCTTCGACTCTTTCCCCTTGATATCGCTTGCTCGGATTCTGTGCCCCCGTTCTTTTTATGATATGTATTATACCATGTCTTGGCTGGTCATGTGGAATATGGTATACCGCCGAGTCGCTTATGCATGTCGTCGCATCCGGTTTCTTTAGTGTTACATTCCATTCCATTCCTAGTCGTACTACTACTACTGCTGCTACTACCTACCTAGCCTGGCTGGGTAGGATATGTATCTTTTTCTTCCACAGCATCGTAACTTTCCGCATAGGGGCATGAACGAGTACTGTGCTGGCCTGCGGAAGAGGCGGCATATGATAGCTCTCTCAATCTGTCTTGTACTTCTTCTATCTCCTTTATTCGCCTGACTATACAGTACATGCATATACACATACACACATACTACTTACTATACTATATGTGACGAAACAAAGCTGACTTATACACCCTTCTCTCTCAAAATTCCAGTTCGTCTATCGTCTGACGGTATGTCCGGAGCTGTGCATGGGCGTCTTCTGCACCGTGGTGCCCTCGAACGCTAAAGGCTGGGAGATCGACACGCTGCACACGGCGCACGCCGTGGAGACGGGCCGCGACGACGGCGCCGTCAGCGTGCTGCTGGCTCACATCGTGGCCACGCGGTCTCACGACGACGTTGTTACCGATGAGGCTATGGAATGTCCTCATGATAAGAAGAACGACGCTGACGACGGCGAGGATGCTACGAGGAGTAGCAAGGACAACGACGGCAACAGCGATGGTGACGAGAAGAAAGATGAGAATAGAAGGATTGGCCATCAGGAGTTTGGCCGTACCGTCTGTATCCACTCCGTCGCCGTCCATCCCAAGCTGCAGGGCGTCGGCCTCGGCAAGCTCATCGTGAAAGCATACGTGCAGCAGGTTAAGAACTCTGCGCTGGCGAGCCGTATCGCTCTTGTCTGTCAGGAGGTAAAGTTTTTTGTCATCTCTTCTCTGTCTTCTTGTCACTGAGGCTCTATGCTTCCGTGTTTAATTAAATATACAGACCCCTTTTCCCCTGTGCCAACAATCTCTTTACTAGATTTTGGTGCTAATTATGGGCTGCTGAGAATAGTATCTGATCAACTACTTCAAGCGGTTCGGCTTCTCCCACAATGGACCCAGCAAGGCAAAGCTGGGCGGTGACGGATGGAACGACATGGTGAGAAGCCTCGCAAATGTGTATCCTCTCTGGTCTCATACAGTGTATTGCTAACAAGCCTCATTTTTTCCTTTGGTTTAGGTGCTTGATCTAGGTAGTTTGAATATTTGACAGGTCTAACCTACCTAACCAATGAATCTGCTCTCACTCACTATACATGTCTTGCATACGCCTATTCGGTATTTAGCATCGCGAGATGAATAAGAGTTAGTGGTGAGGCTCTCTTCAACTCTGAGCACGGAAGAATAGACTTACTTACACGGAACAGCCATACATACACACACCCAGACGCTTTAAAGAAAGGCGTGTCCAGGCAGCCAAAGGCTGCATCCATATCCTGCTTTTGCCCTGTAAGGGCCAACAACATACACACCCTTTTGGAAAATGCGAAAAGCACAAATTAGGGGAAGACAAACAGAGGAAGCCATGGCTAATTAGTCGATTGCATACATCGATGATCTACAGATCAAAAGATAAATTTGGTGGGTGGAAGGACTGTTAGAATTATGGAGGGCCCATGTAGCGATACCAGTGTGAGAACGACACATACTGAACTGCAAATATTAAAAAAATCGAAGGTGAAGCAAAATTTAAAAGCCAAATGCTTCTAATAATTTTTATCAAACGAGAATACAAGAGTAGGCCCCTCATTCCCAGTCCAGAACGCCCATAATAATCTGATGCTAACCTCATGCCTCATTTCTGCTCTTCGGCTATTTTGCGTCATCACGACTGGGGGAATGTGGTACCAGTCAAGTCAGATCTATCTTAAGATGCCATATATACAGCAGCAGCCATCTCTTTTGTCACGCAAAGCAGAATCCATGAGTTGGTATAAGGACCCCCGTATGCACCATGAAGAAGTACGAAGGTGCAAAGATGTAGGCAACTTTCGATGCCCGGACATATTCCATGATGAACCTCTCATTTGGCCCTGGGCAGCTCGCTATACCCTGGAGCTAAAAAGTTCAGCACCAAAAATCGGCGAGAGGTTGAAAGTAGCAAGTCTTTGAGACCTGCGACAGCTTCCGCCCATACTTAACGATGGCTCGCCTTGCCGATGGATCGTTTTCCTGAGAACTGGGGAGCGAAATTGTATCAGTATCATCGAACATAGCAGTAACAAATCTCATAGAAAGGGTTCGTGGAGTGGAGCATACCAAATGCTTAGCCAATGAGGCAGTTGCGTGCCGATCGGCCTCTCCTTGTCGCGCATTTCGATTCATTTTCCTCTGAGCAAGCTTCGCCTGCTTCTCAGCTTTCGTACGCGTCATGTCGTCGACAATACCATCCTCGCGCCGGTTGGTCGCCGGCTGGCTTCTTGCTCGACTCTTTGATCGTAACCTCTCTCTTGGAGTCTGGTCAATATCCATGGCATTTGAATCCTCGGTACCCAGCCGGCTGCGGGTCATGGAGCGACCACGGCTCGTTGTCTGCGAACGGCCACGGAGGTGGAGTTCTTCAGTGTCAACACCAAGCTGATCTAGCGAATCCTCGAGTTGTGAGAGGGGCTTCTTAATAGCACTGCGCGGTAGAGCAGCCCGGTTCTTGATTCTGCGCATTCTTGACTCGTTGCGGATGAGTGCTTGCTTCGTTCGAATCTGGTCGGCCTTTCTCCGGACCTCCGCCGCTTCAACGTCATCAATCTCCTCATCCGAGTCATAGTATCCTTCAGCCTCAAGTTTCTCCTCTTCTTCTTCCAAGGCCTGCAACTTGGCCTCTATATCCGGATCAACGTAGTCGTAAATGTTCTTGCCGTCGAAGACCTCTGGTATCTTGTCGTATTTCCACTCAGGGTTCTCTAACATGTAGTCGGCCTTGAGATCAACATTGAATACACCGGCTCCACCGTTCGCTTCTTCAACATCCCTAGCGAGCAGGGGGCGATTGGGGTCGTTCTTGTCATATTTATTCCTTTCTAGGGCTGCTGCAGGGATGAAGCTCTCTCTCACTTCTGTAGGCTGAGCCACGTGGATTCTGGCCATCACATCCGCCAGTCGGGTGCCAATGACACCGCTACTGTTAGTACCAGCATTTACTTTTTCGCTGACTCTGTGAGCTAGGAGTCTATCGGAAACAAGGTTCTTGGCCTCTTGTACGCCTTCAGTTGTATTGCCTGGGAAGAGTCAATAATATGTTCAAGTTCGCTATCAACACTTGCTTCTGGAAGGGGTACATAGAGCGGATTAGGGTGTAAGAAAAATCGCATACATGAGAGTTCGAGGATTTCAACACCAGAAGATGAAACGAGCTCGTCGAGCTCGGTAGCAGTAGCCTCATCCAACTCATCACGCTTCAAGACATCGATCTTGTTGATGACGACAAAAATCAACTTATTCGCGAACAAAGGTTTAAGACTCCGGAAGAGCTACCACAAGTTAGAGACGAAGGACTTATAAATTATGGGGGAGTTACCGTACCTGCATCTGAGCTTTCACGCTATAACCACACTGTTCGGACAAATCCATGAAATAAAGAATTGCGGCCCGAAGATGTGCTATAGCCGTGATGGATTGCATCTCGATAGTGTTCATTTCCTCCAGAGGGTGGTCGAGAACACCAGGGGTATCTATCGCCTGGAATCTGAGGTACTGGTAATCGAAGTGACCAACAAAAAGACTCTTTGTGGTGAAGGCATAAGGCATCACCTCGACATCTGCTCGTGATATAGATTTCAAGAACGATGACTTTCCCGTGTTGGGGAAACCACATATGAGCAACGTCCGAGCAGTTGGGTCTATAGACGGAAGACGCCCAAGATGTTGTCGAACTTGATCCAAGTAGAGCAGAGGATCCTTGAGGCGGCGGGTCAATGTGGCCATGCGACCAAGGGCAGCTCTTTTCAATTGTTTACATTGATACAGAGACTGTGCATATTTGAGTAGACGGACGTAATCGCGAGCGATACTCTCTATAAGACTTTTTGCTGTGGCGAGTTGTCCCAGGGCGATACGAAAGTGGTCGGCATCGTCTACATGACAACGATTAGTTAATGCAACCGGGTCGTACTAGACTGGACAGAGGCGTCTCATCTCACATAGCGTGTTCATCAGATCTTTGTGGAACGGATGTAAGTCGTTCAGTTTGGGGAACCCCTCCAGTATAAGGGACAGCTTCTCCGAGAAGGTTTCGGCGGTGAATTTGACCTTCCTCGTGTCTCGACATTCCGTTAATAAGCATTTCGTCCCCTAGCGCGGAGGGACACATACAGAACGCTCTTATTCTTGAGATCTTAAAGCCACTTCGGATCTGGGTGGGGAGACGGCGCTGGGTACGCGATAATACGATGTCGAGAAATTCAGAGGCCGTCGGTACGGGAGCGATATCCTTCCAAGTGGTCTTCATCTTGGCTAAGCGCACTGCGAATCACGTTCGGTCGGGTTTGTAGGATGTCGTAGGACAGGCAGGTAATCCCGAGTCCCTGGGATTTGTCGATAATCACTGTCCGTTGACAGGATCGTTGCCTCGTTGTCGAATGTAGTATGTTGCCGACAGTAATCTGTATCGACACTGACCGCTTGCTGGACACGAGAGTTGTTCGGTGGACCGTAGATTAACTGATAAATGCTCGAGATAACCGACCAGAGAAAAAAATCCGTGTGGGGCAGTGGGGTTATCAAGTTGTTATCGTGCTAATCGTCCCCAAACATCTTATCGATATCCATTTGCTTCTGCTAGTGGTTCCTGTGTATCAAGAGATGCACCTGCAACGCCAGTAAACGAGGAATTTTCTAATTTTCTCCTCGTGTAGCAAGAGAACGGCCATTTGAAGTTGGCAACATCCTTTTATTACTTTGGTATACTCTTTGCGCTTTCGCAAGACCTTAGGAAACAGGGGATTGTTGGTAAGTCACAAATATCATTCCCACCGTTTTCCCCTACTCTCCATCCATTACCCCACCTCCAAAATAAGGTGAACCTTCTACATCCCACCTTGGATAGTGCCAGGGTTAGGCCCATGTCCAACAACTCGCATTATTTCCAATTACTCACTTCTCGACTCATGGCAACTTATGTGCAATGCCAATTGAAATACAGATGTCCCATGTCTAGATTGCATGAGCATATAGAGTGTAACTTCAATTAAATAGCTGACACGCGTAGGGCAGGACAAGTCCGAGCTCGGTATATTCCGAAGGAAACACTTCCATATTTCAGACGGCATAACACCTTCTGTTGTGGTCACTTCCTAGGACATCAAAGACACGGAAAGCCAGCTCAATACGAGCATTTTATTTCATATCTTCAGTACCTAGCAATGGCTTTGCCCCAGTATAAACAAGACTTCCTTCACGCAGCCATCTCGGGAGGCGCCCTGCGGTTTGGCTCCTATGAGTTGAAGTCGAAGCGCATCTCGCCTTACTTCTTCAACGCTGGTGACTTCTTCACCCTAGAGCTACACCTGCCCATTGCGGATGCCTACGCTCACACCATTGTCGCCGAGGCGCCTGAGTTCGATGTCATCTTCGGACCAGCTTACAAGGGCATCCCATTGGCCGCCACCGTTCTCTACGCGCTCGGCCGTATAGACTTCGCCAAGTATCGCAGCACGGCCTACAGCTACGATCGCAAGGAGGCCAAGGATCACGGCGAGGGTGGCACCATTGTTGGCTCTCCGCTCAAGGGCAAACGCGTGCTGATCATTGATGACGTGGTCTCCGCCGGCACTGCCAAGCGCCAGGCCATTGACATGATCCGGGCTCAGGGCGGTACCGTTGTTGGCATCGTTGTCGCACTCGACCGCCAGGAGACCCTTCCGGATGGCGATGGTAAGACCAGCGCTATCGGCCAGCTGCGAAAGGAATACAATATCCCCATCCTAGCCATCATTAAGCTCGATGACATCATTGCTGCCGGCATGAAGGGTGTCATCTCAGATAAAGATGTTATTCAGCGAATCGAGGAGTATAGAGCGAAGTACGGCGCGAACGAATAAATCGTAAGAGACCGCTTGCTATACACCAGCAAGGTAGAATCCATTATGGGCTAGGTACTCGAAGCAAGTGCGTAATTCCGCAACAAAAAAGAAGCCAGTTTTTATGATTTGGTTGGTTGCTGCTGAGGGGATCAGTACAAGGGCCTCAATGCCTGTCAGTAAATTGCATCTTTCGTCCAGCAAGCGTTGCTCCAAGTGTCTCGATTGTTACACTGAGGTAATCAGCGTTCACTGGGTCGGTCCAAACCTCGAATAGAACATAGAATTAGCTCGCTCTTTGGCAGCTGGTTCTTATACCTGCCTCAAATCAGATATTCATGGGGTGGCTTCTAAAAGAGACTGCTCCAGTGGGATGTTGCTTCTCTTAAGCTAACTAGACACTATGAGAACTCCATTGTCAATTGTGTATAAGCTAAAGAGCGTCTTACTGCTGGGGTTTATGTTAATTGAGACCGACCAAAAATTGCTTATCCGCTTAGTCAGAATGCCCATCAGATACCAGCTAATTAACAGTGATACAAACTTCTTGGACTATTCTATCGGTCTCACCGCCCATCTGCCTATTTGGTGTATTTGCCCGCATTTGCCTATATTTGTCTGTCTACCTACCCGCCGAGAATCTGATGTATATCTACATCCATCAGTAAACGTCAACATCACATATCTACTTACGATCACAATCTCACTCAGGCGAAGCGACACATCACCCGATCGCTTGACCTCATCGGTTTTTCCTTCACGTTTTTTTTGCCCGCCTCCGTCTCGTGTCACCCACACAGTTCTTCTCCTTGGCTCAAAAAAAAATTCCGCAATTTGCCTGCGTCCGGTCATCTAGCCGGTACATATACCACATATAGTCAGGGTTGCGCAATCCACCGTATATATGATATAGGTACTACGTCGAAAGGCGCTCACGGAGAAAAAAAAAAAAAAAAAGTTCTCATCTCTCGCCTCCTCGCCTTCTCCTGCCACTACTACAAGCGAGAGGTAACACATCACTTCTCATTTGGCCGTCCGTCAGCCTAGGTTGGCTCACCACGGGCGCAAAATGTCACCACTTCAGTAAGCCAGCCAACCAACCAACCAACCCAGTACAACCGAGGCAAGCCCTTCCATCCATTCATCCGTCTATCCAGCCAGCCAGACAGCCAGCCCGTCCATCCATTTGACTCTGATATGATTACCCAATCTGTGCATAATATCGCAAGCGCCGTCGCCATCACTACCACTACCACCACCACCATCATCATCATCGAAGTCTTACATACATATACGGTTGTCCAAAAACCCCTGGCTCGCCACCACCTCGAATGACCGGTATCATACCGGTCTATGTATCATACCGTTTACTCTATCTTATTTCCGTTTCTTATCCTAAGCGAACCAAGCCCGCCACCCTCCGGCTTCGGCCTCCCAATCACCCCTCCGAGTCCCAACTCAGAGCCAGCTAACAGACATACCCAGATCTTTCCGCAATCTCTCGCCAAGGACTCGCATCGGTGTGGGTCTGGGCTTGCTCGCCTGGGGCGTCATCGGTCTGCAGCTCTCGGATCGGGCCGAGGAGCGGTACTTCAAGCCCACGGAGGAGGACCACGCCCAGCTGCGGCAGATGGCGCCCAGGATCACAACCGTCGACCGGGTCCAGGATGGCACCACCACTGCCACCACCAACACCAACACTGATAGGTAGTAATGAGTGCTACAGATTGGCTTGAGTGATTGATCAATTCTGGGGTAGGAGAAGCCATATACGCAGAACCTAACATGCGGAGAGAGTTAATTAGCTCGGCGCCCTAGCGGGTAAGCAAGCGACGGGATTAAACAACACGGGCTTCTATTATTCTCCTTAACTATAACATCACGAGTCCGCTCATCTATATCCGATCCTTATTGCAGCCGGTTATCGAACGATCAACTCCGTACACGGAGAAATCCCATACTTGTATACTAACTAGAAGATGTGTACCTATACCTACCTGTATGTAAACAGTATATCCCGAACAACGTACCACCAGTTCTATGACTTTAAACGTCACAAGAGAAGAGTAGGTGACTCGATTACCATTACCTCTCATCATAACGTCTCATCCTGGGTGAAATACCCGAAGCCCATAGAGACGTTTGTGTTATCTTCTCCCTGACCTTCCCTACTAGCCTCCTTACGATGACTTCTTCTGCGTCACATTCCATCAGTTGTACTATTCCTGATAACTTGCCAACCTGAACGAAACCCGGAGGTGTTCTTTCAACCTGTCTTTGGCCTGCAAGTATGCCATGGTATTGCACAAAGGGGGCGTGATCGGTAGAACGTAAAAGCGGATATACACAGTACTAGATTTATAGCTCTGCTAGACTACAACATCACCTTAAACAGGCGGTATGTCATTGCCGAAGACGGCAACAATACTACAGACAAGACACTGCTCAAAATCAAACAATGCAGAAATGCACCTAGCGGGAAGGCGTCACCATCGTCTCAACAGTAATTTTAAGATTCATTCGTGCAAAGTCTATATCAGATGAGTTGTAAAAGCACACAATGTTCATCAGTTCGCTGCCAACCTATCGCAAGTCCCCCACCGCTGAGCCAATGCCCAGTTTCATGAAATGATGTGTACCCCGTGGAAAAAAATGCCTACCCTCGTCAAGGGAATCGGCCCTGCCTAGGCACCTCGAAACGTCAAACCATGACAACCACCAGAGGGGACTCCGAAATCTAATCATCGTGTCTAAATGCGGAAAAGCCTCAGCCAGTCTAATGAAAGGTGTACGAGCCGACCCGGAAAATGCAAATCAAACTACCACCCATCATGCTGGTTCCATGCAGGCGAAGGGAAACTTTTGGATGATCAGAAAGATAAGAAACAAGAACGCCATGTATGCTCGGAAAAGCGCGGATTGAAATATGCCACCGTCAACCATTATATTTCCGTCTTGACACAAGGTGCATTTGAAGACTCCACAACAGCGGGCAGTGGCTTAAAGAACTGGACCATATCAAGGGTGAGGTTAGACACTGCGTAGTCAGGGTTCATCTCGCCCACTGAACCGAATTCTTCGCCACGTGAAGCTCCGTCGGTCTCCACCCAAGCTGTTGCAGACTTGAGCAGTTGTATGACTTGTGTCAATCGTTGATCAGGTCCTAACTGAACGACAGTCAAGCGGGGGTTCCGGAGAAACAATTTCGCAAGCCAGAAGAAGTGTGGGCCATCCCTGGAAAAGCCATGGCGTCGAGGGTTTGAAACAGAAGGCGGGAATTGGATGGCCATATCCATATCCCAGTAAGACTTCCACTTGTCCAGTGCTGCACTGAAACTACGGTACACCTCTGGGGATATGGATGGAGAGCCGGATATGGGCGTATTTCTTCCGCTCTCTGTGCCATGTTGACTGTTTCCAGTGTCAGGATCTCCCATAACGACCCAGTCGTTTTGGCGAAGTGGCGTCGTCGAGCCGCTGAGCTCCGTTAAATTGCCTTCCATATGTACTCGTCTAATTTGAGCGAGAATAGCGTGGATCAGAATAAACTTCCCCCATAAATTCGTGCTCCCAGGCTGAATTTGAATTGATCCATCCAACATAGCTCGCAGGACTAAATGTAATTCAGGTTGCTTGCTCCGTTGAGAACCGTCGGGGTTTGCCTTCTTCACGGCATCCGAACCAAAGAGATTGAGGGCATCAGCGCACTCCTCTCCAGACTGAGCTTCCCATGCAGCATCATCAGCTGGTAGCGGAATACAAATTTCGAATGCGTCAAACTGTGGATCGAGGTTGAAATACAAACCCCGTGCAACATCCAGGAGATATACCATGTGCATCAGTCGTATACGTTTTTCTTGTTCAACCCACGCCACCCAGTCGAAAGGCTGCGTACTGATTTTCTGAAGATCAAGATTTGGTTGATGGAGGAAGCTGTGAAGACTTGAGTCATTCTGAACCTGTAGTAAATCGGAAGACCTCGCAACTGAGGCGACAACTGGAAACACTCGTCGAGCTGTCTCCCTCTGGATCGGGGTTCCGTTCCAGATTAGGAGGACTGATATTAGGATTAACGCCTGTAGCTTCTCAAGACCAACTTTGTCTTTCCCATTGTCAATCTTGAAGGGTGCTTGTGATTCTGCTAGATTGCAATCTCGTTCTAGAGCGATGTTGAGGAAGGTTGTAACCTCACGCACGAGCCCTTGGTCAACACGGTCAGAGTAACAAGCGCCAACACAGCACATGGCAGCTGTAAGGCCAGGGTAGGCTTCCATGATGCGGAAAGTAGGAATGTGGAGAAAGGAAAAATGAATATGAAAATGAATAAACGACTCGAGGAAAATTCTAATGTTTTCGGGATGATAAAAGAGGTGTATGGCATTGTTTTCGGGGGAGACGTAGTTGCTAGACGGGTAGAAAAAGTTGACTATTTGAGTACTAAGTTGTTGACACCCATCTTGCATAGATATTTGCGGTTCCCAGTTCGAAATGAAAAGCGGTCGATCGGTGCCATCGGTCGAAGGAGCGCCCGGTGTGCCATTGGATCTCTCGGGGGTGAGGTTAGGCTCGGCTTTGATTGCGGTCTGATTCTGTCCAATATTAGGAGATGGGAACGTAGTGTTGTAGGTATGTGTTGGTTGCGCACCAGGCTGTTGGAACATCTGAGACCAGTCAAGGCCCGACTGTTGGTTTGAGCCCGAAGCTCCATACATGGGCATGCCATTCTGATTAGGGGGCATGTTGAAGTTGGCCAGCTGTGGGTTGATGTTGGATGCCATCGTGTTGGGCACTTCACCGTTATAGCCGCCTGGCATGTTTCTGCGGTCCCGGTTCGCGGCATCGTCCATCCGACTCATGCTGCTTGATCTAGAGAGCTGATTCTGGTCGTTGGCCATGTTTCCCATACCATCTTGGATCTGGACCATACCGAAAGGATGGACAACTCCGTCACCCGACATGTTAGCCATGCCATTCATGTGACTCAAGTCGCCCTCGTTCGCCTTCTGCGCATTCTGCTGCTGCTTTTTAACGTGTGCTTGGGGGTGAGACAGGTGACTCGCCCCGGTTGGGTTACCTCGACGAATCGAGCATTTTTGGAAGTGGCGCTTCAAGATGTCACTTCGTGAAAACGTATCGCGGCACAACACGCACATGTATGGGCGGTCGCCGGTGTCTGCTCAATCGATCAGTACGCATGAAGAGCCCTGACAGAGACTACAAACTTACGGCGCAGGAGGTGGCGCTTGAGATGCTTAGCATGAAGGTAAGTCTTGGTACAATGGGGACAAGGAAACTTTCCGTCAGCATCCTTCTGAGGGATGACAGTGTTCTTCGAAGCACCGGTGCCGGTGGGGGCTGCGGGCCGACCGGGCGCACTCGGCAAAATTCCGCGTCGCCCTTGAGATCCCACCACATGTGTGGGCTGTTCGGTATCCTGCAGTAGAGATGGCTGGTGGCTCATCATAGGACTTCCCCCATAAGGGGAAGACATTCCTGAAGTCGGCATGATTCCGCCAGCGGGCATAGGGCGAAGGACGGGAGGACGCGCCGCGGCGGGCGCGGGTGCGATGGGCTGCGGGTGAGAAGCCGCAACGGAAGCCTGTGGCATCATGGACGTAGTCGTCGGATAGCCTTGAGGAGGATTCTGATACTGATTAGGCATCATGCCATACGAACCACGAGAGGGACCTGCGTTCGGAGGCGGGTAGTTGCTCATATTGTTCTGTGGCTGAGGTGTACTAGGAGTCCCTGGAGTTCTCGGCGTATGAGGGTGGCTCCCGTAGATAGATTGCATGCTATTATTATTATTGTGCTGCAGAGGGGGCAAGGTGTGCTGAGTGGAGGAACCTTGCTGCAGCTGGTGAGGCGCTATGGCTGATGGAGAAGGGTATGAGGAGCCCGAAGTGGCTAACTGGTTAGACGAGTACTGCTGCTGAGCAGAAGGGGTGTTGTCCATGTCCTCAAGAGAAACGAGCAGTGGGCGTTTGCAGGCAATGACACCAGGGGACCGGCTCAGACAGTAGCAAGTCCGATGATGTTCTGTTGACTACGAACGGTCTGTTTCCAGGATTTCCGTGCGATGGTGTTAGATCACACGTCGTATTGATACAGAGGCGCGTGCGCTGTGTGGGTACGCTGAGGGGCACAGTAGATCAACAGGGTACGCGTTGAAGGTTCACCTGTTGATGTCGAGTTCCAGAAACTTGGAATCGATGGCCCGAAGTCCAAATATCCTCCACGTCTGATACCGAACGGTAGTAGCGCGATGCTGTCTCCAGATGCTATATGATGCAAGTGGAGGCTGAACACAATGTTGGCGACAAAGTCCCGATTTCAAGGAGATAAATAAAAATAAGATAAAACGAAAAATCGGTAACAGCAGCGATGAGGGGGGACAATGTGGATTGGGGTAGAATTGGGGACCACACTGGAGAAAGCTGGTTGAGGAAAGTAGCTTCGTGAGACCCAATGAACAAGATGGGATGGATGGGGTCTGGTGTTTGTAAAGTGGAGAAAAGGAGCCCCCGTTCCTCGAGGTGTGCGGTGAGGCGAGCCTGCTTCTTATTTGAACTGATGCAGGACAGGCAAGGGGGTTTTCCCTTCTGACTGATTTTCTCTCAAGACAGGCAGAGATTTTTCTTCTGTGTTGGCTAGCTGTCTACTCGGCGTGCGTTCTGTGGGTCCTTGTCAGAAATGTAACAGAAGGCTTGATGCAGTCCAGGTACAACGAGAGCTGGACAGGCGGCCGCTTGTAAAAAGTGGACACGGGTGCCGAAGTAGCGACGGTTCGCGTGGCGGATTGGCCTAAACGACCAACGGCGGCGAAGAGGTGGGTGCTGACGATGAAAGACGGGGCGGATGACGGTAAGTCGTCGAGATGTTGATGCATGCAAAATGCAAAATGCAAGTCAAGGCTAGCAGTAGTGGGTGTGTGTCGCTAGTGTGGAAGAAGTGGGTGTTGTCGTCGACACAGAGTATGTACACTGCAAGTGGTGCGAAAATGGAGGAGAGGATAGAAGAGTGTGGGTGGAGCTTGCGAGGAAAAAAAAAGTGGGAGGATGAGGGAGCAAGAGTTTTGAAGTGAATGGGAAGGTTTGGCTGGCAGGTAGGTAAAGGACGTGTTTTTTGTGGGGCCCGACTTGGGCTTATTGACAAGTACCGAGTACAGAGTACAATGTACTACCTAGTAGTAGGTAGTTCCCAAACACTGACCGCCCTAAAATCCGCTTTCAAATGGAAGACACAATGTAGCCTAGCAATCATACAATACCCCAGCTGTCACGCACTTGCTTGTCAACTGTCGACGCAAGCGCGTGGCAGCAGAATTAGGATAGACAAAAGCAGGCAGGCATTGACCGACGGGGTGGCTGACAGGTGGAAATGCCGGGAATAGCGGGAATGGGCAGGGGAAGCATTTCTCGGGCGCCACTTCGGAGATAGATCCAGCGGAGCCAAGAGAGGGCAAAGGGGCGATCGATAAAATCAGAGGGTCCAAAATAAAAATAATAAATAAAAATAAAATAATCGACCGGCAATGGCAGAACGGCAAATGGGGCAAAATATGGAATCAACAACAAAACTTACATTCAGGTCCAGGAATCCACACCCACAAACGGGTTGTACCACAAATTTCTTGTTCGCGCCCCTCAGAAAAGGCTGCACACGTGGGGACAATTTGTTGGCAAGCGCTTCCAACGTCCCCAGCGACAACCAGGATGTTGTGATGAAAATGGGATGACAACAATGCGATAGCAAAAGACCACGCCAATTTTTGTTGCAGCGGTGAGTAAACACACGAGGGGTACGGGCGAACGGAAAATGGGAGAAGAGAGGAGGAATGGGAGAAAAAGGGAAAAACAAGAGAGACGGAGACTGGCAAGATATGAGGGAAGTGGGCGGACAGGAACTCCCACGATTTGAGCAGGTCAATCACCTCTTGTACAGTAGGCAGGTAGTGTACATTCAATTGATTGACACGAGTCGGGGGACATTGATCCTCGGTTGGCGAAAGAGTCAGTGTACTGCTACCACACAACAGTATCGCTACCTGCCTAGCCCCTTAAGGCACTATAACGTAAGAAGTAACCTGGCATTTAGTATGTAAAAGTACCGACGCAGCAGATAATGATAGTGGTTCAGGGCATTTTACCACTATAGGCAAGTATGTTGCTGATACGGCCAGGTACCTGTACATAGTCGGCTACTAGCCAAGTCGACAGGGGCTGGTTTAAAAACCGTTATGTCTCGAGTAATTTACTGGATAATGACCCCCAAGCTATTATAACACCTGCCCCTGGTGTCTCTACCAGTCTCTCTTTACTGTACCTAGTGCACCACCCAACCACAACTATTTGACGAGGTATCTAGGTATTGCTACCAAAATGAATTGCGCCGTATAGTACCACTGTATTGGCTACCTTGAATTTCTGCATATATCATGCCCAGGTCGCACAGTAAGTCAGGTCTTTCGCGGCACAGCACGTCGGCTATTTGCTGTGCCATCCAAACGGGCTCGATCGCGCAGCAAAACAAACATATACAGCACCAGAACAGGTGCAATATTTGTTCATATTCGAAGTCCTATCAAATACTTAAACTGAGACTGTTCTGTCACCATCTCAACTCAGTATACTATTATACAAAACTGCGGTGTGACAGCGTCCTCAGATTGGTGGGCGGTTAACGGTACCAAGGAAGTTGTTACTTGCTCGGTACCAAAATCCGTCCCAGGTCAAATACTCTTTGCGGCAAATCGGTTTGAATCCCCTGCAGACCTGCATAGTCGCAGCTGAGTGGTCGTGGTCGTCTTGCCTATCACGGAACCACGGCACATGTGGTGGATGGCCTAGGTAGGGTTAATTTTCCTCTAGGCGAGGTAGCAAAATAGCTCCAGCACAGGTGATATCAATCGCACCTACGCAATCACGGTATCACTGTGGTTTCATCCTTCTGCTTGATTTCATTTCGCAAAACCCGACTTCCTCGACGACAGAAGGTCGTGTCCCTATCGTCAAGTCTCACTGATCGGGCTTATAGATATGTCTCTATGCCTGCAAATGTCCGTAGGCTTGTTCTCTCTGCGCTGGCTATATCGGCAAGTCCTAAGACCATTGTGCGGTGGGAGATCTGTAGATCTTGAACCCATGGCTGGTTGATTACGTTTCCACCTTCATTGAAATATAAATTAACCTTATACAACCTGTTTTTGATCGCCGCCTTAAGTTACGTTGCATTCCTACAATATTATCTTGTCTGTCGTTACCCTGTACCTTCTTTGATTCTGGTGCAATAGTAGTGAGTCGTGTATTGGTCAAGCAACCCTGTTGAGATGAATCCAGTTGCGCAGTCTAAACAGCTCTCTAATTGAGGGGTTACCTCTAACCCACGTGGTAGCATTCAGTTTTCGATAACCTGTAGATCTGGAGTAAACTAACTGACTATTGAGGGCGTTTCTGTTTTACTTTCAGGACGGTCACGCTACCCTTCAGTAGTTCCTCAGCTTATGTATGTGTATGTTGAATTATGCAAAACAGTGTGCACATACCCAGCCTTGTATGATGCTTAACATGGTCTAGCGAAGGGGGGCTCCCTAACAGCTAACCGCTGAAAGGATATCAACAATCAAAACTCGCATAAGATAAATATAAACAACAAACTTTAATTGGAGAATGGCGTTTGATTGTGAGTTCGGGGAAAGGGCATGGTGTTCCTGACATGGCGTTGGGAGGTCACTGATAATTGAGGCCTTGGTCTAGGCCTTAATCCAATTCAGTATTCACAGTTCAGCTCCATACAGGTTGTCACGGTATTCCTGACTCCCTAGACCATGCAATGCTGCCCATCTGTGGGACATGTAATGGGGTTCGCTTGCTCGGACCGTCGGTAGGTTCCCTGCGTTACGCTGGAGTGTCGATTAATCTGATAACGCAAGTTGAAGCACACTATTTTCAATAGAGCTAGGAATTATATCGTGAATGTACGAGGCTTCGTTTAGCAGCATATTATGATCTATTTTGAACTTTAACCATCGAAGGCGATGATACACTACAAGATTTGTTCCGGTCTAGTTCTATTGTGCTAAAACGCGGTAGCATATCAAGATCTAGCCCATTTAACTAGTTTACAATAATAAGCAGCTTTCCCATAGACGGTATATATAAGATTACCATTTATATACTAAATAGTCTAGAGTATATCTTAATCAATTAACCATGCAATTCTATTACGCACTGCAACTTTATGTTAACTATGACTTTAAGAAGTCTAACATATGCTTTGCCTTACTTAATAGTAGTATTGCTTAACCTGTGCGACGGTATTTGCGTTATTGCCAATGCTGTACAACTCATGATACAATAAGCAAGCAGGTTTGAGATCATACTCTTACATGCCTCTAGTGTGAACGCGAACAACGCAGTTTCATATATTAGTAGGATAAGTTAGGGTATATTACTTTATGAACTAGTAGACACACGAGCAAGAGGCTTGAAAACTACACTCTTTAAGCTTGAAGCACCCGACGGACCCACGATTAGTTCTAAAAGGCCTAGTATACCACAAGATGAAGGCTAAAAAGATATCACGGCGATGAGTCCGAATAAAAGAACAGTTTCGGATATTTTTAATCATGGTTAAAGGGTCCAACAAGAAAGTCAATATATGTTTCAGTCGATTTATTATGGCTATAACACAGGTAGTATGGTTTAGAGCCCACTTATACCTTCGTATTAAGAGAAAATAAACTATTTAAAGAGAGAAAAAAAGGAAGAGGCCAGCCTGTGTGCCCTCTACCACCTAATATATACAAATTTGGTGGGCCGCGCGGTAGCGTTACCATTGATACCACTCCCATTGATTGCGCGCGGGCCATATAGCGCGCCCAGCGCTAGGTACGTACCCTGACAGGCTGTAAGCCACACACCAAGCCACATGTGGCTACAGGCTGTCACACGATTAAAAAACTTTAAAAATTCTAAAAGCCTTTAATATAATATATAATATAAACTAGTAAAATAAGCTGATTATTAATTGTTATTAAAATTTATATAATCTATTATATATTTTACTTTTTAAATGTATTAAATGTACTCACGCAGTATATACAATGCGCCTTGTTTACATAAAGTATCACCGGTGAGGGGAAATTAAAGTCATTATCGGCTTGTGGGCGAGCGGAAGTAATAAAGCGACTAAGCGATTAACTAATGCACACTACTCGAAGTGTGGAGCTCCGACTCGCAAGCTTGAAGGACAACAGGATAGCTCCTTATAAGTAGATGTAGAGTGTACCTAGGTACTCATGCACTCTTGAGTGTTAGCGCTAAGGGTATCTTTGTACACAGTATTGGAGCTGCTATTCAAAGGGATACTGTGTAAATTTTCTCCGTGCACTACCTGCAGTAAACATTGTTCAGCGCTTACTATCTCTTCCCGCGGTCTCGGCCGCTATCTAAGGATAAATGGGTGGTTTGAAGTCCAAGCCTAGAAAAATTCACGCATTGAGCCTGCAGACCCTCGAAGGATGAACGTCAAAATCTACTCACACTAATGCTACCGTTGTGGGATTTGTACGATTTTGGGTGGACAAGGCACTTTCAGCCTCTAAAGTGGGCAAAGGTGGGCAAAAGGTGGGCTTTTAAAAGGTGGGCATCTATGGAATAATATGGGATTCTATCAACCAGATGAAAGTGGACAAAATTGGCAGAGAGGCTTGCTTGATGCCCCATCCTGTGTAACCTGAAGACCCTCATTTTACATGGTCCGTCAACAACCTTTTACAATGGAGCCCTGATGAGGCTGAAAAGTTGAACGTCGCCGAAGCTTCACGCCAATGTCTTTGATACCCACCACGCACATGGCTTCTGGCGCAACCTTATCCAGAACTTCGGGAGGCATGTTTATTGTGAACACAAAACGAAACAGTAAAAGGTGGAATTTTAGAAATGCCTACCGGCCACAGCAGTTTCATAGTCTAAATCGTAGATAATCTTAAGTAATAGCTATATATAATAAAGACGCACTATCTCAGTGGAATTGAGCAGCAAGCGGACCAAGAGAGGGTGCCGAGCAGACATTCGACACAGTACTACTGCACATACATACTACGTTTCCTTCGGCGGATTACAAACACAATACAAGGACAGGGGTCCCACATATTGCTACTGTATGCGGCAAGAGTGCATACACACCCAATGACGTCGAGCCAGTTACTGTAAGTAAGCCTACAACATTTCCGTGTGCGCATATGCCTACTAGGTATGTTGCAACAATTCTGGCAATACCAGAAAACTGCTCCGGGCAATGTACTGGCCTGCATACACAGTATTTGCAGTCTTGGCCGCGTAGACAACCGCATAGATAGCTCGCTAACCGGCTTAGTCGCGCCTCTAGTACACCAAGAATTTCTGTTTCGCGTTCGTCCATTGGCTTATGCAAGATGCTCAGGGTCCCTAGTTTTACCACCTATTGACGTACGTTAGGGCGGTAGGCGGCCAATTGGAATACCCACATGCCACGAGTAGCTTAACTAAATTCTAAAACTTCATGCAAGCTACCTTGGCACTTGGTATGCGTGGTACATAACCCCCCAAACAACCCCCAACTAACACATACCTAGAATAGTATAGCAGGCTATCGCCTTGATTGCGTTTACCTACTATACGAGAATAGCGTCGTAAATTATCCGAGACAATCCGAAGACACGCTTACTTGTGAAGCTGATAGGCATACATAGTACGAAGTTACTGCCAGTGAGTCGAACAATTACCTCGTGCCAATGTGGTACAGTACTAGTAGAATCAAGCGGGCTAGTAGAGATGCATCCCTTGCCTACGTTACCTACCGGTACTGGGTAGTCGGCCGGCCACGGAATACTCAGTATCCCAAGTAAGCCCTATCTGGCGACGAGGGGTTGTTGTTGCGAAGCTGTTAGCGCAGGGTAAGGCTACCTCTTTGGGTTAGTGATCTCCAGTAACAATGAATTACAGTCTGGCGGTCAGCTGGGTATACCGTAAAAGATTCTTGCATCATTCCGGGATTTGTCGTGGCCGAACTTGCACCGAGATTGCTTGCTTAACCTACCCTATCAAATGTCAAGGCCACCTCATCAAGCAGATAATCATCGTCGCCAAATCGTGCCATGACATGGTCACATGCCTTGTTCTTACTCAACTACTGCCATACACTACCTCCATACCTTGGTCCTAACTTAGTCATGCAGGAGAGAAGCCGCTAAAGAGCGCGGCAGTTCAGCTACACTCCCTCCTAGTAGTATGTAGATACCGATGCTCGATCAATGGACAGTATGAACATATATAATGGCTCCGGCTTATTTCCGGGGCGCTATACACGGAATCGTATTGCCTCTACACGTAGCGACTGTAGAAATTCAGACGATGATTACATGACAATCTATGCTCACCAAACCTGCCGACCGAAGCATACACGTATACGCAAGCGATGTCAATATCAACGCCGAGAAAACTTTGGTACCGATGAGACCAAATCATCACCCCTCATCAACTCTATATACAAGCCAACGTGTCCATACTAGGTATACAATGTCGGGGAGATTCTTCCTTGGAATTTTACCCCTACGAACACCAAGTTATGTTCCTTGATTTGACCTCTTGGTCAGGGTGTACTTCTTTTTTCTTCTTTTCCTGTCTTCCTTTAGAATGTCGGCCGTTCTGCAAGAAATTCGTTACAACTTCAAAACTTGTCACAATTGCGTATGAGCTCTTTGTCTCCGAAGTACGCTACGGCATACTTCCAAGTAGACATGGCATATTGCAACATTCAGGGTCTTTAGCTAACAACTGTACACGCAGCTACTACTCCGGTAAGTAGCGAGGCTTTCCGATTTCGGCAACCCGAAGCCTGTTGCATTGTTATGCATCACATTCACACACCACTGGCACACACTCCCGGAGATGTACATATACGCACTGCGTAATGGATATGAAGTACCACAATCATTCCAGTGTTTCACCATTTAATACGGTATTACCACCTTTGACTTTTGTGCTGAATCTGATCGACGCAATGATTACAAATGGGCTTAGTAGACAGTTATAATGGCAGGTCTTGCAGCTTTATTAGCGGTGATGCATATGTCTATCCTGTTATATGGTTATCTACTTAACATGTTAATTGGCATATTGGCCTGTTATTGATGGTGGAGATAACTGCGCGTTGGTCACCAGAAGTATTATGATATTTATTGTTAGATGAGTCCAGGATCTCTTTGTCTGAATCACCCAAGGTCTTCGTGAAGATTGGGCCAGAACATCAGCAAACACAAAGACGAAAGGCAAACAGATTTGCCGGATGATTTTAAAGTAACATCGTCATGCATGCTTATTCTGGCTGTCAAGAAGTATGTCGAATGTCCTTGCGTGGCTGCCTCGCTCGGTGGTTAATCCCTGCTGCTGTTGGCCAGCTCGAGTCATGGTCCTTGCTTACGTCGTTAACGAGCATGATCAGACTACTTTCTTCTCCTTCACATGACTCGGGAATTTTTTCTACTTTGAAATGTTACATAAGGGTTTTCCCCGCTAGGCAGATTACTGTGAATCTTGTCATATCAAAAGGTAAGGAGGTACAACTTAGACGCCGTTATATGCACGACACGTCCAAGAACACATATGCCGAGGTAGTAAGTACCGCGAAGAGAAGATTGTCGTACATACGAAGTTGCAACCCGGTCCCACTTTTGGCCATTTATATCTGAATATTCAGCGAGACGATAGATTTGTTGAATGTCAGATGTCTGGAGCTACGGCATGACCATCCAAACCACCATGACCCCAGAATCAAAATTTATGATTCATCATTCTTCATGCTTCGCCCGTCGGATTCTAAACCAGAATACTAAGCTGTACCTTCCAAAGTCACACACTGTTCTAAAAAAGAGCGCCACGGCCACACTAATAGATCAGAACGGCCATATACTATTTGATTCGGAAAAGCGTTAGCCCTAGTATAAACTAATGGACGTATTGCAGCGCGTCTATTGACTTCCTCCAGTCAGCTAAGGCTTCCTGGTATCATTTTTAAGAATATGCCGACGGTAAGTGCCGAGTATATTTCGTAACGCGTACGATCATCAAAGAATCGCTGCAGTTGGTGTTCAAGGAGATTGGAAATACAAATTTAAACTAGGAGACCGATTGGACAGCAGGCCTTCTGCAAGGGTTCCTTACTTTGTTCGAAGCGCTGGCTAGCCGCCTACAGACAATGTACCTTCTCTCAGTTTCGATAAAGATTCGACCATATGCGACCTAAATCATGCTAGCATACAACACCTGCAGTATTTACTACACATGCTAACCAACATCACAGGAGTGGGATAGTGTACCGACGAAATGGTGCGTTGTATCTTGGTATGGTATGCTCATAACGATTACAAGGATGCTATGACACTTGAAATTATGCAAAACATTTGCTACGTACCAAGTCGCTTAGCATGTACCTACCTGTAATGTTGGCGATGCCTACATGATTGGTGGACGAAAATACCAAGGAACAATATCAGGAATATCCCTCGACCACCGTGCTGCTGAGTTTCTTGCTCAACCAAGTTTCGGTCAATAAACCTCAGTCTTCACAGTCAGGCGGAGAAGAAGGTCCCTGGAGAAGAGTTTACCTCATCATCAGCTCGTACTGCCCAGTTTATCTCGAAGATCTTGCAGAAACTTCAAGTAACGATACCTGCATACAGATAGACAGCCGAGGCTATGGAAGAAAAACTTGGCCGCGCTAAAGACTTCACACCACCTACACCACCACCTATACCACTAAAACAACCCTTTTGAAAGCCATTTAAAAGCTTTAAAAAGGCACTGGCATTTAAGGGTATAAACGGCCGCGTTATATCAAAGATAGCGGGTTGAATAGGTGATTGTTTTAGTGGTTGTTTTGGTAGTATAGATGGTAGTATAGTGGTGTAAAGTCTTTAGCGTGGCCAAGTTTTTCTTCCATAGCCTCGACAGTGTATGCGGTGGCAGCGCTAATGTTGGATTCAAGCACTAGCAGGATGATAGGCGGCTTGGACACAGAGCAATTTGGGCAAAGTATCTTCTCGGTCCTAATAGTAGACCCATTATTGTTTTCATTCACCAAATCTAAATACATAGATGGAATAATTGCAGTTCCCATGAACCCTGTCAACACAACTGGATCTGCAAGTCACCTGGCCTCGCTCAGTATATACGCAATGTACCTCTTACACCTGCCTGTTTAGTTTGGAAAGACTAGTGTAACACTACTACGTAAATACGCTCTGTGTCAACATAACGAATGCCCGTTTCTTACTGTTGCGGGATCGTATGGTCTCTCCTGGAGCTATCAGCCTGTTGCTGTTTCCTGCCTCCTCAAAATAATATTACATACGAATACTTGTATGTATTTGGGGTCTTGCAAGTAGGCGAGAAATTGTGTAGTCTACCGAGGTCATTATTCAGAGTGTTGGTGTAGCTCTAGAAATCAAGAAATACAATGGGAAAATTTCATCTTGCCCTGTAAAGTCCCTTTGAAAATAACTCCGGACTCGTTTATTGATGTCTCTTCAGCCGCATCTGAACCCTCTCCACATAGTTAACACGATGGTCGAGCAACTATAGTGCCTCATGATGCCACAGGGACACTCGTTAAAATAAAGAGGGTGTACTGCTCCCGCCGGCGCCCCATCAAACGGGCTCCAGGAGGAATGATAGCTTCAAGCTTGTACCTTTTAAAAGCTGGAGCAGAGCTCCATCTCGATTCCCGCGAGTGCTCCATAACCTTCCCGTCGGATCCACTGGAAAGGGGAGACCAAGAATGGGTTCTATTCGATCCTTCTGGATCTCAACTTTAGAATGTGTTAACTTTTCGTCAGTCAAGCTTGCCTCACTGGTGACGACGCCCTTTTCGATATACCTCCATGCCGAACTCGAGCACCCTTTGTCGCAAAGATTCTAGAACTACCCAAGAAAACGCCTCCTTCGATCGTGGCCTAAAAGAGGACCAGCTCGATTTGAGAATAGCCATCAAGGACTCCGACCCCAGCGTTACCATTGTTGCTCGGTGATAGCACGAGTCTTCCTGGGGTAGTTAAGCAGTTTCTATAAGTCCTCGAGGATCTGATATCTGGACGGAAAACTTTTACGTTTATAGCGCGTTGCGGGATTTTCTTGATACACAAGCAGCACAAATTGCCGAAACCTGTTGTTCTACGATTTTTGCCCACCAAGTGTCTGAACATAACATTGACGTTTTCCGACAGTATCCTCGACCGCAACATTAACGAGCGAGATGAGCTTCGTAGAAGTAGTGGATTGCACACCTGCTACTACAGACCAGAACCGTCCTATAGAATATCGATAATATTAAGCCAGCGGATTGCCTGCGAGCAGTATGATGATACCATATATAAAACCAGCTTGATCAAATTTCTTGCTGTCATCATTCCCTTTCCACACGAACCGAACAGAGAACTCGAAGACAATTTCGATACAATAACCATATTCTATGGCCGCAATGTCCATTCATTACTGAGAGGATTCTCTTACGTCCATCTGAAGTCGAAGTATACACGTACATCTTTTCTTCCGGCCTTTGTCCCTTCGACCTTGGCTCTCTGCCTCAGAGGAAGAAGCATGACCAGTTTGATATGACAGGTATACGAGACCTGTGCGGTATGCCTTCATACGTAGGGCATGGTGATATAACCGCAAAGGTTCATTGCAGTCGAGCGAGTGTAACGCGTCTCTAGGCAGGCCTGGGCACGATATTCTTTGAAATATAGGGGAGTGACGGGGAATAGCGAGTAAACTATGTCAAGAAGACCCATTGGGGGTGCAATAGACCGAACATGATTGCCTGAAAGATGAACGGACCTGCCTGTTAAATATTCAGGCCCGTAACCGCGCTTTCGGTAGAAGAACCCAAGTATTGCCTACTACTGTAGATTTGATCAACTAGGCAAACTAAGGCATTGTTAAGCAGCAATGAGTTACTCTAAACATACACACACACTGCCTTCTACAGAGATAGCCTAGATATCACCTTCTTAGTGAGAATAAATGTACGACGGGGACATTGATGTTCCATAAATATTATATTTGCTGAATTCCTTTGACAACAAAACGCAATTACTACTATGTACTGTAGACGGCCGGTTAGTACGAGTACCCTCTTTCCAAATTGGTCGCTTTCCTGTTTTCTTGGGACCTATTCTCTATTGCGAATCTTGAGCCCATTGTTATGCTAAATCGTCTACACAAAGTTAGAAACATGAGGCCCAACTTTTTAAGAAATCTACATAGCATTGATCTTCGCTTCAAAGGCTGCTCGCCACCTGCACCTTAGGTACGAAGCTATATATCGCTTAATGCAATATGGGGAAGCTTCCAAGTTCCAATTCAGCTGTCTGTGCTGAGAATTGCATTATCAGTCACGCATGGATCCACACTTTTGAGTGGGACAGGCCCTGTGAGCACCTCACCAATGGCATTGTGGACCGGAATTTCACTGATCGGATTAACCCAAAATTTCAATTGGCCGTGACGAAGTTGAGGCTCGCGACCCCAAGTCTACGGTGTCGCATCTGTCGGTTTAAACCACGGCGGAACCGCATCACCATATCATGGCAACACCCGTCTCTATTTGGCCTTCGGTTAGCCGGATAGTCAATGCCACCAGAGGATTTTCTGGTGCCAATGCCGCTTTCGCGGCTGCTCTACCCGCATCTTCGTCCCAGAGATGCGCATTCTCATCGACGCCGGAATGCAGCAACCGCCGACCGCGCCGTGACAATAACCGCTTCCGCGGTCTTAGCAGCATATACCGGTCGGGTACACGATTCCGTATGAACATTGACAAGTCCGAGATACCGCAGCCTACCAAGTTCAACAAGCACAAGGTTCAGGTTGATCCTAATCACGGGCTTTGGGACTTCTTCTATGCGAAGAACAAGTTGCTGTTAACGCCCGATGAAAGCGCGGAACATGGACGCGGATGGACCGTCGAGGAGCTGCGGCACAAGAGCTGGGAGGACCTGCACAAGCTGTGGTGGGTGTGCGTTAAGGAACAGAACCGCCTCGCGACGGCACGCAAGGAGAGAAGTCGACTTAAGCTTCCAGATGGTGCTGAAGAGGGAGCGATACGGTTGGGAGAGGTTAGCCGTCTCCCATGACGTCGTAACCATCTGTATCTTACTATACTAACTCATTGCTACTCGCAGGTTCGCAGGACTATGAGGTCGATTAAGCATGCACTGACAGAGCGATGGTACCTATGGGAGGACGCAAGAAGGCTAGCCGAGACAGATCCCGAAATCGATCTCAGCAACTTGCAAAACCCTTACACACCGAGAGACTACTTAGAGGAGCACGAAAGTGCGCTCGAGGGGAACAACCAAGGTCAATCGGCCGAGCAAACATCGTCGGGCTTCATGGCCGAAGAGCCCAAGGTGGCTAAACCCGAAGATATCGACCCGTCAACAATTTCACCCAAACCACTGGAGGCTCAACAGCCGTCTGCAAAACCCTGAAGGTCCTCGGGCATGACTAAAGCAGAGATATGTCATTTTGAAACATGAGGTTAAGAAGTGGTCGCTGTTGTATAAATCTGTCAACACGTGGATATAATTGAGAAGGGATAAGGTCTATACGTGGCAGCCGAAGAGCTATGTACATATGTGTATAATAAATCCGAGTCTTTGTTGCCGACACAATCCGTATGAATCAATCATGAGGGCTATTTGTTGAACATGCATGCAGCGTTGTGATCTGAGGATCATTGAAGCTAGAAAGAATCGTGTGACGCAAACAAGCCGAATCAATTCAGCACTAGATTGGCAACACATTCAAGAATCTCGACACAAAAGCCGCGTTCTTCTTGAATAACAACCTCATGTAGGTATAGGAGTTAACCTAGTGTGTACCATTAAGGTGAACCTTGTATGGGTTTTGAAGCGGAGACGGACTCGGGGCAAGCGCCAACCCAACGTGCAGTAGGGGGGGTTGCATCAAACTCGCTGCTCATTGGCCACAGCTATAGGAGGTCCCCAACTAATAGGGAGCTTATTAGTGAACGGTAACGGTCTCGAGCGTCACTGGCAGCAGCGAGCCCCTCGCCCCTCATCCGGCCAGGCATGAATAGACTACCTACCAGACCACGACACGGCAACCAAGACTCCCCTTTAACTCACCGATCTTTGAAAGGAAAAGGTTTTTGTGCTTGGCCTGGCGTCAACCACCTGTTCCCCGGACTTCCTCGACACCCGTGACAGCCTCCTTCCATTTTTTTTGTTGTTGTTCGTTTTCTCGCCCGCCAAAGCACATTAATCACTGCCCGCCATGGAGGAGATCGCCCCCAAGTACGATGTCATTGTGCTGGGCACCGGTATGTTTCAGCCCCGCACCTCGTTTCGATATCACGGCGCTGTCACGGCGCTGGGCCGTCCCGTGTGAGGCTGTTCGCGATTCTGATTCTTTGAGCAGGCCTGACCGAGTGTATTCTTTCTGGGTATGCCCGTCCGCCATCGACCATCGATTGGTGCCACCGCTGCATCACAACCCCCGCTCCTTGTCGCTGCTAACTGACCTACTTGTCTCTAAGCGTTCTGAGCGTCAAGGGCAAGAAGGTCCTACACATTGATCGCAACGATCACTATGGAGGGTATGTATCGATCGCGGCCCTAACCCGTACTTTTCGCTATTACTACTTTGACCATTCCTTTCCGCTTACGAATACGTGTGTGCTTGAGCTAATGTACGCCGAACCACAGAGAGGCTGCTTCCGTAAACATTGAGGCGGTACATCATCCCCGCGATACCCCGGCCCCGTCCGCCGTCTTCCCCAGCTACCAGGAGCTAACCAATCTGTGCGAGACAGCTTTTCAAGAAGTATGGCAACTACACAAAGGGCGAAGAGCCATGGAAAAAGTACGGCCGTGCCAACGATTGGAACATTGACCTGGTGCCGAAGCTGCTGATGTCTTCGGGCCAGCTGACAAACATCCTGGTGTCTACCGACGTTACCCGCTATCTCGAGTTTAAGCAGGTCGCCGGCAGTTTCGTGCAGCAGGGTGCCGGCCCCAAGGCCACCGTTGCCAAGGTGCCTTCGGATGCCGGTGAAGCTCTCAAGTCTCCGCTCATGGGCATCTTCGAAAAGCGCCGCATGAAGAGCTTCATTGAATGGGTAGGCACCTTTGACATCAAGGATCCTGCCACGCACAAGGGTGAGTGCTACCCAAGATCACCTGAACAAGATCATTGCGCGACATAGAGAAGTCCCCGTATGCTGATATTCTCATGACTAGGCCTTGATATGAGCAAGTGCACCATGAAGGAAGTGTACGACAAATTCGGCCTTGAAGCTGGCACCCGTGACTTCATCGGCCACGCCATGGCATTGTACTTGGATGACAGCTATATCGACACACCAGGTCAGGCACCCGATGCTATCGAACGCATTCGCCTATACGGAAACTCAGTAGCAAGGTACGGCAAGTCACCGTACATTTACCCATTGTACGGTCTCGGCGAGCTACCGCAAGGCTTTGCTCGCTTGTCGGCCATCTACGGTGGAACATATATGTTAAACACTGCTGTGGATGAAGTTCTGTATGATGGAAACAAGGCTGTCGGTATTAAGGCCACGATGGGTAGTGCGGATAGCCCTGAGAAGCTGCACTTTGAAACCAAAACAGACATGATTCTGGGTGACCCCTCTTACTTCCCGAGCAAGGTCAAGGTTGTTGGGCATGTTCTCAAGGCTATCTGCATACTGAAGCATCCCTTGGCTGGCACAAACGACAGCGATTCCTGCCAGCTCATTATCCCCCAGTCTCAAGTTGGTCGCAAGAATGGTGAGTGCGGTTGACATCCTCGGTGCTCAGGACTGCAAGATTAATTCAGGACTAAGATATCTACATCGCTTGCGTCTCGTCGGCACACAACGTCTGTCCTAAAGGCTACTACATCGCCATTGTGTCGACAATTGCCGAAACAACGTCCAACCACCATCTCGAACTGCAGCCCGGCTTAGACCGCCTCGGTAAAATTGAAGAGCAATTCACGGTAAGTGCCGGCAGTGTTTCGTTACCACTGATGTGGCAGTCAGTCTGACTAATAATGCCTAGGGAGCGCCCATACCACTCTACGAACCTATCGACGATGGCAAAGCAGACAACATCTTCATCTCGAAGAGCTACGATGCTACATCGCACTTCGAAACAACTACAGACGACGTCAAGGACATTTATCATCGTGCAACCGGCGAGGAGTTGAAGGTTGAGGGTCTTCGGGATGTCCAGATCGGTGAATAGTAAGAAACGACAAGCTCGTGTGGTTACAAGGCGATAACTGGTAGGATTTCACGCAAAACTAGACGGGGGAGGATGCAAAGAAACAAGCTCGCAGACGTAATTTCACGGCAAGAGTCGCCGAGAGACAAATTTGGTATTCGTACAGAAATGAAGACTTGAAAACCAACTAATTGCTATCTTCTGATAATAAAGCTTGTGACAGTCAGATTACAACGACACTAAAAACAGAGTCGCAGGCTCTAGTTGTATATGTAGTCCGCTCGCCTTTGCTTCACTTGTCTCGTCGGAAAATATAAATACCTACGATAAGATCTTCCTGCCCTGGGACTACATATGATGTAAGAATACGCTTCGACCCTTGTACAATTGTGTTGCCGTGATAAATGAGTAGGGTTTCAGTTTGTCTAATTTCTAGTAATAAGCATTTAAGTGCCTTTGGCCCCTTTCCCTTTTTGCCTAATTTTTTTGGCTTCCCTTTGAAATAGAAAAGTTTACGGTCTTAGGAATTTCACATCAAGTCCGGTGCATAGCGAGCCTATAATTAAAGCTCCCTAGCAGGTAAGCTACTCAGCTGGTAACCTAATATGAAACTGTAAATGGAAGCCGCGTATAAACCTAAGTTAGGTGTCTACTACCTACCAGACATATAATATATAGCTGACCCCCCCCACCTCCCCGCGCTCCCGGCCCCTGACGTCCTTGCATCGAGCTCAAAAAAGTCCAGCCCCACAAGAAAGTGCCCCGCGATTTGACTCACCCAGCAATCAATCAGCTTCATTCTGATAAAAACTACAACCACCATCTCGACCCCAACTTCCTCACGCCAGCCTTTGAATCTACGCTCAGCAGCGCAGAACGACCAACTCTAAAGGCGGCATACATTTTGGGCTATGCTCATGGCGAGTAGCGATGCCGCGGGCGGCATGTCCGACCAGTTGCCCATCCGCAACAATCCGGATGTTGGCTCGTTTGAGTAAGTACTTCATAATTATCTTGGTTACCTGTTCCACGTCGATTCTCAAACCTATGCCGTCGTCTCTATAGCACGGGAAGTGACAAGCTAACCGCAGCTCTCTGTGTCTCTCTGTTGATAGCATCGTCGCGACATACCACCGCCTCCTCGTCGAGGATCCCGAGCTCACGATGCCCATGGCTACTATCGAGGCTCTGATCGAGGCTCTGGGTGCCTCGTCCGCTACGACCGTTTTCGAGACTATGAAGCTCGTCGAGGCGCAGTCGGATAAGCTCCGCCGGAGCCCCGGCCTGGCCAACCCTATGGCCGTCCGCCACGGGAGCGACTTCTTCAAGCAGTACCTTGTTAGGGAGCTTAGACAGCTTCCCAGCAGTGCTGCTGCTGTTTCTGGTTCGGGTAGTCGGAATGAGGATCAACAGTTCGAAGTCATCCGCCTGCACCTGCTTCGGAATGCCCGCCTCTTCATTACCAGAGCCAAAGAGGCCAGAGAGTCTATTGCCTCGAAGGGACGGTATGTGGCCCGCATCCTCCGTGCTGGCTCTTTCCACCACCCGCATTAGAACTTCATCACTATAGGTATCTTTCCTGTCAGGCACTAACGAGACGTTCCGTTTTATAGAGGTTTAATTCCCCAAAAATCCATAATCTTGACGCACGGCGGCTCGCGCGTTGTTGGTACGCTACTTGCACGTGCTAAACAGCGGGTTAATGGTCAGCTCCCGCCACGCTTCCAGGTCATCTATGCGATCAGTGCGAGCTGTCCGACCGAGAGCGAGAAGGCAGTGGCCACTCTACGCGAAAATGGCGTCGCCGTGGCTACGATTCCCGAAAGTGGCGTTGCTCACATCATGGCCAAGGTAGATTTAATATTCGTAGGCGCAGAGGTCATTACGGCCCAGGGCGGCATCATCAGCCGGCTGGGCACCTATCAGATCGCCAAGCTCGCCAATATGGACCGTAAACCCTTCTACGTCGCTGCTGAGCAACATAAGCTCGGGCAGACGTTCCCGGGGGATCAATTCAGCTTCAACTGCCATGGTTTCAAGCAGGACTTACTCGACTTCTATTCAACAAAGCGCTCGGGGGGCAGCGCTGAAAGCGCTGTGACTGCGACACCTCTCGATTACACAGCACCTGACCTAATCACGAGTTTTATCTGTGACCATGGCATCAAGTCGACACAAGAAATGGAACACCAGGTGATCGATATGTTTGTCGGCTAGAAGGTGTAGGAGACGCAGACAAACTAGAATTCAGAAGATGTTTCAAGATTCAGATCATCGTAACCGGACAACGAGTGAAGGCGCCCGCTAGGTTATAAGCTAGACCATTGGGGCAGTCTTAGTCGTAAGGTAGGGCACACATTACCTAACCACTAATGTGATCTGACGAGAAGCTTATCCAACTACATAGTGAACAGGCCTATAGCGCAGCAGAGAACCATACCTATCCTCTTTAGCCATGAAAGTAGATTGATGGTATTTTCTCAAGATCAAAGAGCCGCCTAGAGGCAAATCGATATCAGAAGTAAGGATAGAATACACAGGACCTCACAAAGACTAGGGTAGTCCAAGAAGACGAATGGGCGAATATTAGGAGGGTCCTATGAAAACAGTGAGTGGGATGAATGCCCGACCAGGTAGCTGAGGCATAAGAACCCAATGGCTTTTTGGCAGTTGAGATAGAGGGAACTTGTCAACCACATTTTCCCCTTTAGCTTGCCTTAATAAATGTATTTTTAACCCCCTCACCACGTAGCCTGCCCTTCAGTTTTCTTTCGGCTATCTTTTTCCTTTTTTGAAAAAACTTTCACGTCTCTTTTTGGTATTGGTTTTAGCCTGCATATATATTTTATTGCTTGTCTCGGACAAGTCGCGCGCCGACCCAGGCGTATGGATAGTTGCGCTGGTACCAATTGACACTTAGGTTCAGATTCGTTAGTCCTTCTTTTCTTCATTTCCTCCGAGAAAAGGAGTGGATGAAAGGCATAACTGCGTATGATGAACTTACAAAGACTTCCTCCCCGCAATTCGGGGGTGAGTCGCCCAGGAACCGCCTAGGACGATGTTGTGTTTTTCGTCGAAGAAATCGGCTATATAAGAGAACAAGGTTTTGATGGTTAGTATTTTTTGTCGTACTGGTCCGCTTAATCAATTCCTTTCAATGTTTTATCTCTCTCTCTCTCCTCTTTTCCTTTTCCTCTTCCCAGGGGTTTTATCTTTATCTCTATTTTTTCATTTTTTGAAAATAAGGAAGAGTAAGAAAAGGGAGAAGAAGAGGGAAAAGGAGAAGAAAGAGTATTCAGGGAACTCACCGGTGTAAAGGGGATACAGGGCCATCGGCTTGAAGCCCGCGTGCCTCCTGAGCGTCGAGCTCGTCCACTCCCAAGCACCGCCCATCTCGGCCTGGCCGGCGAGCCGGTCACCGCGCCCCGTCACGGGGACCGGGTGCCAGTTCTGGAAACCGACGTTGGCGCCACTTAGGTCGAGGAAGATGTCGTCCTTGTCTTGTCTGAGGAGCGGCGTTGGCCACGTGTTGTTGTTGTCTTCTCCCCCTTCTCCTTCTCCGTCTCCTTCTCTTTCTTCCTCCTCATCTACGTCTTGTCGCTCCTCTTCGTCGATGAGGGATGAGGTGTCTGGTGGTGACGGGGGCGTCTCTTCTACGCCGTCATTCACGAGGTGTCTAGATCTTTTGTTAATTCTCGGCTTTAGGGGGAATATCGATCGTTTTATGGCTGGTTCGGTTTGCTCCGTCCTTTTCGATGAGGGGAAATTGTGAAAAGGAAGAATCGATCATTGTAATACCCAATGAGACGGTAAGACTCACCCGTTCACTGCCGGCACGGTGGCTCCGAGTTTGTTTTCGACTTCCTTCTTTCTCATGAACTCGACATGCGTGTAGATGCTTCGAGCCTCCTCGAGAGTTGGGATGCGTCCGCCCATCCACGCCGCACAGCCGGCGAGTTCGTCATATGAGGCGTAGACAGGCCAGTCGAGAGCGTACTTCAGAGGTACGAGGCCGTAAACTGTGCGTACGGACTTGCCCTGCAGAAAGGATGCCGGTAATCCTGCACCATGGTCGGCGCTGATGTGGTGCCCGTTTTTCCCATTCGGCTGCTGCTCTACTGCCTGCGTAGCCCATGATGCTGGGCATTTCCCGTTCCTAGTTTCATATAGGTATTGCGCGTACTTGAGAAAATGTTGGTTAGCGGGCTTGACTCAATCTCAAAGTCTACGACTTTAGCACGATGCTGTCCTCACCTCTTCATTGGTAATTGGTCTTCCCTTGGCCTGGAAGCTGTGTACATGCACCTGTCGACGTGGTTTTTCATTATCCCTATAATCCACGTTAGCACCGTAGGGTTATTTATGTGACAGCGCCGACCCCGGCCAATCACTCACCACCCGAAGTGGCTATCCGAGTCCAGGTCATCCTCGGGGTCGTCCAGACCCAAGGTGACGGTCTGCTCCGGGATGTCAAACCACTTGTTCTCGACCCTTGACAGCTTCGCATCCCGCGCTAAGGCTTGAAAATCGGGGGCTGGCACGTCGGGCGGTGGCAGCGTCTTGTCGCTCTGCACCATTATGTAGAGCAGGGTCTCCATGTGCATCACCTCATGCTCGAACCCGACCCATATAGCCCGGGCGATGTGCCTGGGGATGTTCTCAGCTCCATTGTCGTACAGGCTGCTCAGCCGGGCCCTTACCCGGCTCTGGTATGCCAAGATGTCGTCGAGTTGGGGCCATTCGTCTGGAATCTCCGAGTGCGCGTGACAGTTCTCGGGGTTGTCGACATCTGGATCTATGCCCCTCTCGAATATCGAGTGGTAGTAGCGAGGCGAGGTTGGGCCCTCGTTTGTGGACTTGGTCAGCTGGATGTCCAGAAAGGCCGGGGTATGGCCTATGTAGAATATGCAGGCGTTTCGAAGCTTGATAGGCTTGTCGAGCAGCTCCTCGTTGGGCAGCATCCGTCGGGTGATGGTGTCCCAGACGGCCCAGAGGCTCTTCCAGTCGCCCATGCGAGGGACGCTCTCCCGGGCGTAGTCCAGCGGGTTTAGGCTGAACGACAAGGGGTTCTTGATCAGCAGATGCAAGCCTGTGCACTTGTCAGTCGACTCGGTTACTGGAAACGGTCTGCGGCCTGGGGACGAGAAAAGCCCGCCCCCGCAAAATGTAACCAACAGAGAAGCACGGGGGATATTAATAGGCACATCGTAAGAGGCTTCGTAGCTTCGGCTCCTAAGTGGGCCGAGGTATGACCAGAGTTGGAGTGAGTTCGTTACGGCCTGCCTATTCGCGAAAACGGCGCCGGCACAATGACGACAAACCCCATGTCTCGTCTATGTGCCCTTCCCGAGCTAGGTGATGTCGTGCAGGAGGATACTGTCATGGGGGGTGCATGTGCGTGTGTGTGTGTGTTTGCGTGTATGTGTTATGTGTATGGGTAGTGTATGAGCCGACTTACCGTAGTTTTCGTCCTCCGTCATCCATCTGTCCGTTTCCAGGACACCTGCCGATTTCCACAAAGCGTCACAGACCCCCTTCGAGTATTTGAAGCTGTGCTCGACCTGGACACGGTCGTGGGCCTTAATGGTCTCTCCCATTACAACTGTGTCGCGCACGGGCGAATAAAACGCCCGATGGCGCCCTCCTTCAACGTCGTACACGTACTCCCCAATGACCTTCCAGTCATCTAATTGGAAAATAGGTTCTCCGAGCACCTCATTGGCATGCCGAAGTCCATTTAGAATAAATCTTTTTAGGGGGGGTTAGTATTAGAATTAAGAGCTAGAAAGTGATAAAGGTGGTGGCACACTTACTCATGGGTGATACCCTCTCGATCTGCAGGTGTAGAAAAAGGAGTGAAATCAGTCGTGACCTAATGCGGGTGTCAAGGCGTACTAACCGTTGTATGCGTGACTATACGATACGCGCAAGGCGTGCTGCATTAGCTACTAGTAATTTCCAAGACTGATTTTGGTGGCAGAGGCCTGTAATACTTACTATACCTTGGCTGGGTCCATACACGAGTCTACTCCAATGAGTAAGCTGTCTTGTGGTTGGAGGACATCGGCGAAGCCTCGCAGGAAGAAGGCTGCGTCAGACGGAGAGAAGTTTCCTACCCGGGCCTGTCAGCCCGTTTCATCCCGACAGTTATTATTCCTCTCGAGGGCGTTTGTGATTATTTACCAATGCTGGATCCCATATGCAAGATGCACTTGCGCTTAGCCACGTGAGAAGGGGACATCAACCACTCTCGACCATCATCATAAGTGCCCAGCAGCCCGTGGCATCGAACATGCTGAAACTTGGGGAGCTGAGCCAACGTCCGGGATAACTCCTGCTCCGATAGGTCAAGAGCATAGTAGTCGATATCCTTTCCCGACTCCTCGAACGCCTGAAGTAGAAGGCAGATCTTTCTCAGATTACTAGGACATGTTGTCAACGGGCATCCCGGTAATTAGAACAAGAGACGAAGAAGACCACGACCCACCCGCTACCCAGCTCGACCAACATGGAGCCGGAAGGAATATTCGTAGCAATGGCGGCAGCCGAACGCTGCAAGACTTCAATCTCGGCATTGGTCAAGTAGTATTCTTCCAAATACGTAATCTGGGGGCTTCGGTCAGTCTGCCATTGCCTCCGCACCGAGGGTGAGAAGTAGGGCCAACCTTTTCGAAGAGTTGAAGGCCCTTCTCGTCGTAGAGCAAGAGGGTGGGGAGCCTTCGAGGTCTCTCCTCGGAGTGAAGGAGCCTATAAATCTCTTCTTTGAGGTTGGCCTTGGCAGTGTCCCTGCGAATATCGATAATGTCCACAGGGATCTCTGTCGCACACTGCTGGGGTTTGGAGGCGCCCTTTAGCGGCCTACTGGCAACTCCGGTCTCGACGAAGGTTTGAAGGAGTGAAGGCATGGCTGGTGAATGGTCACGTCGACGCTCTACATCAGACTGGATCGATGGTAGCCGCAGCAAAGCACTAAACTTACAAAAGCCCGGTAGATAAAAGGGAGTTGGAAGCTAACAGAGCTTTATATATGTATCCAGACGTCCTTTTTTGTCTAACCAGACAATGACCAGTGGTAGTAGCCAGGTCACTCCACACGCAATTTAGGTGTGGAGAGACCCAGAAACACCCATGTGTGTAGCTACATATTTGACACAACGTCCCTTACTTACACGAACTCGGTGCTCCTCTTGAACTTTTACTAACACGCCCCCATCGTGAATCGAACAAATGATGATGTCAGCCCGGGGAAATAGAAAGTCGGTCTAGTCGGTATACTATTCCTTCTGTGTACTACCGTGATGTGCTAGACACTAGAAGAAAAGCTAACCTTCTACAGCCTACCGGCTCCCCGGTGTCAGTAAAGGCGGCGGCGGCAAACGTCGAACATTGAGAGTCAAGCTAGGTACATGAGGGAGAGGCGAGAGTCGTCGTATGTTCAGTCAATGTGAGAATCGGGCTAGCGGAAATTCCAAGGTCGCTCGGTTGGTTATTTCTTGGAGTTCGTTACGCGAGCCAGTAACAGGACATCGGTCTCCTCCGGTACTTCGGACTAGGACACAGAGAGAGAGACACTAAAGTCTAGTGTCGATTTAATACATACAACGCCCAATATGCCGAAAAGCAAGCCGTACTGAGACAAGGAGAGCAGCGATTGTGCGCCATTAGCGCGCGAAGCCGGTCTCGTCCAGCAGGTACCGCAAGCGCCAGGCACACAGGTACGGACCGTGTTTCTTTCGCCAAGGCGGCGCCGTCTCGAGGCAAGTGACTGCGTTAATCAATGCAAAAAGCTCGAAAGGCGCAGAGGTGAAATCATGCTGTCATAGTATGCAAGTCTTCCCTGGTGAGAGGGTCAGGACGGCGCGGGATGTTCAACGTCAAAGGACAACTGGGATTAGGGATTAGCAAATCAGGGTACCGTTCTTGGCGGAATATGCAAGGAGACTGACCACGCGAAACCGCCCAAACCCCGCAAGTCTCGATGCTCCCTGCACACGGAGGACAGGGCTGGGGGGGGGCCACTCTGGTGCGACGCTGTCGGATCCCTGTTGGGCTGCCGGGGCGTGGGCGGCCTCGAGCAGCAGTGTAAGTCAGTCGAGGCCGAGACGTGACTGACGGGCAGGATGGGAGATGATGGGAGATGATAGGAGAGGCCAGGGAGGAGAAAGGAGAGGAGAAGAGAGAGAGAGAGAGGAGATGCGATTGGTTCCTGGTGCCACGAAGGGACTCTATGCATAGGTGCCCGAGCATGAGGGTATATACGCCTTCTGGTATAAACAAAGCAGCACACAGGGGGGCAAATAGGCAGGCAATTACGGAGGGCCAGCGACAGCATGGTGACATTGCGCATTCCCTTCGAGAACTATTCCGTGTGCCGAGCTGTAGATCATTCTGTCAACCATTCATCAGCCGTCACGAGATCTGTTTGCCGCGCGCACAGCGAGATTTGTGTTTTTTTTCCTTCCCCCTTTTTCCCCCACGGACGAGAACACCGAACCTGGGCAGTGCATTGCCTGGATCGGGATAACCAGGGACAACCAAACGTCTGCTGTCTCCTTTGAGCCGCCTCTTGTTGGGCCTGGTCTGTCTTTCTGCTGGAACTGGACATGAACCTGGACCTGGACATTGGTCTCGTGCTCCTGACGCTTTTTGGGATGTCTTTCCCCGGTTTATTATGGAGAACAGCTGCAAAGGAGGTGTCCACGATCCGTCATAGTACTGGTCACAGTAAACCCGTTGTAATCCAAAAGTCGGTATGTGGTGTAAGAATTACATAGTAAAAAATCACCACTACCTAGGCATGGCATGATTGACATCCACCCGGAAACAGCGGACCACTTACCTAGTATAGAGAGCTGACAACCAACCTTTGGCTACCGTGAACTGTGGGTGGAGGAGGAGGATCTGTGATAGGGGATGGGGGAGGTTAGGTATGCTTTCCCCTTTTCTGACATTTCTGTGTAGCTTCAAGCGAGGAGCGGGTTATATTTGAACCAGCGATTGTATTTATCTTATTTCTTCTCCACGCCAAAAATAAATGCGTCTAAGTGCTTCTCAAACGGCTGTTTATATCATGTTTAATTCTTTTAGTTTTTTCTTTTTCCTTTCTCCCTTTTCTCTCTTCCACACAATTTGTTGGTTGCCGGCATATCGTGTCATACATACATACACATACGATAAAATTTTAACTAATGCTTTGCTACGTCACTTATATATGATCATGTGAATCTTCAATTCTTCCCCATCCGTCTCATCGTCTCCACTCGTGCCCCTCACCGAGCCACCGGTCCATGGCCTGGGTCCCGTCTTCTTCGACCAGGTAATGGACGGGATGGATGCACTCAGCCACATTGCAAGGTACATGCACATCTAATACGACTGTACCGAGTACACGTGTTGGTGTAGAAGTGTGCGCTGACCACGAAGTATATAGATACCTCTTAATATGGAAAAGCCCCTCACTATACAGTCCCTTTACCGCATTCAATCCGGTCTGTTAATTATATTATACATACATGGAGACGAGCAACTAACGAAATATACTTATGTAACTACCTCAATGGGGATGTTATATGCATAACAGAGCAAGGCGAGCGTATATGTAGCTTTATATGAATACATAATGCTGCATGTATCGCGAATTCTGTCCTTACAGCCTTGTCTCCTTAGCTATGTAAGTGCCCATTCAGCTCCGACTTAAAATCGTCAAGTCTTCCAGCCGTGCCGAGACCACGTCTAAGAGTATATGTACTTATCCCGCGCCCTTCGTACGTTCCACAGCCAAGGTACTAGCCGGGACGCCCAACCGGAAGCAGAACCGACCGTCTGCCACCCCTTATCTCACTTCCTTGTCTCCTGATCTTCTCCCTGCAGATGTGATAAGCATGCAAGCTGAATCAGGTGACAGCGAATTAGTCGACTTCACGATGCCATTCTGCCGCCTCGCCGGCCTGGAATCAAGGTTTCTAAAAACAGGATAGGCCTTGCAGGCTCGTGATTGGCGATTGAAGCTACGTCGAAACACGCGTAGCTCTCCACGCTAGCTATCGCTCATGCTGAACAAGGATCTTCCTTCTTCCATGTAAGATGGAATGGCTATATTGCTACCCCCACGCGCGCTGTACGAATCGGGTAACCCAGGGAGACCCTACAGCGTACGCCGTGCTCACCGACGCGGACTCTGGGCAGGGGAGCATGGCTAATCCGGGGTATCAGACGGCCAAGACATCGAGAGAAAACTCGAAAGGAAAAACAAGAACGGCCCAGATTTCAAAAGATATGTACAGGGGGGAAGTCGTGCCGCATTCACATGACGAACAGTTTATGGAATATCCAGGCATAGGCTATGGTTGTGACCATTAAGCGAAATCACAATAGCGTAATACACAGCAGGTGTTAGTTGGTAATTGATGCAACTTCACATCGTATCAATGTATACAACTTTTCAGTTGAAAGGTAGCCCAGTGCCTCATTCTTCCCAATTGCAAATGCTGGTCATTGAGTTTTTTCCCCTCAAATCCAGGCTCCTACATAATATTGCATTGTTCTTCGACTGCGTGCGAACCATCATTAAACCTCTAGCGATGCAATTGTTAAAATTGCGGTACGTTTGGCCTGTATTCTATCTCTCTTAAGTGATCGATCACTGCTAACGATATACAGACTCTAACTTTACTCTACAAAACCCGTTACGGTTACTGTTTAGAACAGAGCTAGATACAGGACTAAGCCAAACATGAAAGTAAACCCACAACCTCTGACGTGAATACCCGGGCCGTCAAAGGGAGAAAGAAGCTAGCTAACCTAGCCGAAACTATTAGCGCTATGAGGAATCATATCCGACTCTCTGGGTCTAGATAGTTTACTAGATGAGCTATCGTACGCATCATGCAGAGCCGCAGATATAGTTGCTCGAGTTCCAGTCCGCCCCCGTATACCGAGGTTCAGTCAGAAGATAGGCTGTGGAGATTTACTTCCTCCTCTATTGATCTACGCTATTATTTTTGAGTTCTGCTTGCTAAGCTGGTTTTCTATCTGCTCCAATTTGTGGAATCTGCACTCTATAGCTAATCTTCATAGCGTCATAGACTGAACTGGACTAACTTAGCGTGCTCGAACGATTGTTATAAGCCTCAACACTCGAAATATCCTAAACGTCAATCGTTCTCACAGCAAGACACTGATCCAGTCTCTCAAAGCAGAAATTAACAGTTCGCTAGTGTAGGTCGGTTATTCCTATATGCTATGGCTTACATGACTTGACTCCGTGGCATCAATTTCTTAATAGAGTTCAAGTATAGATTATTAGGGTATTGAGCGCTATATTGAAGAACTGCGGACAGTCAAATTTTATATTTGATTATAAGTTGCCATGTCATTGAAAGATGGGCTAGTAGTATGATGACCCCGTCCTGTTTTATGACAAGATTGAGAGATGTTTCTGTTGACTTTTATATATTATGTCCCTTTTGTCTTTTTATGATTGTACACGGGGTAGTATCGATACGACATGAGATAATCACATGATTCTATAAAGGAACTCAATGCTAGATTTGGTGAGAGGAGATAGGTGATCTCAACCTAATATTTCGCCTAAATACATGATGTAACCCAACGCATCAGACTATTATTAAGCAGATGAAGTTCATACTACGGGTAACTGGACGTAAGCTTATGTGGAGGAAGTACGGTGGGATTTGCTATCTTATGATAAAACTCAATTCATCTATTCCCTTGAAAAAAATGCATGTAGCAACTATTGTATCCATTTTATCCTACGCCAATCAGTGTACTTGATCTCACGTGCTTCGATGACCCCTTATATTTCAACCTGACTGATTCCTACATCACCAACCACAAGCACGTATAGAAGAACCCAGCTGAGCAAACACCCAACTTGATGACGCTTTAATAATTTCAAAGCGGATCGAATACATAGCTTCGGCGATTTTTCACGGACGTTGGTCCTTATTCCTAATTTATAAGATATTAAGTTTCTTCAAAGTTGAACATGAGTCACTATTAGGTCACAAGTAAGTACCTAGGTAGTTAGCAGGTCTAAGTATGTGGGTTGGGGTTCAAGGAGCTATCTAATTCCTAAAGCACACCTCGTTAGCGTCGCCTTGCATACTTAATACAAATACCCCACGGGGTATCGAGCAGCATCTAGCGATCTTAGCGCATGGCACTACTGCTGGTGATGCCGGAAACGGGTAATGGTGTTGGACGGAGGAGGAAGTCGTATGCGGCCAGTTCGGAAACCGCCCTGTCAAAGTCAGATAATTATAGATTGGCTAGACGATGAATGGCTCGTGTAGTCTGCCCGACTCTATACTCCAACTACGCGATGAAGACCGGTCAGTTAGTTGCAGAACCGCGGAACGAGCGGGTGCCATAATTTTGAGGTCCTGAGATTCCATGCAATAGCTTACCAATGGCGTTGTAGGGTTATAATTTATGCCGCCGGAATAAGAGAAGACATATGGGTAGTCTTGTCGCTATTTACAGAGCGGAAGCAGTCCAGTTACACTGCCAAGGCGAGGTGATCTGACAAGGGTTAGGCGCTTGGCTGGCTGATCATCCGTACGACATAAATCTAGCCAAGGAGTGGAGGAGTTCGAAGACAGAATAGTGAGTACGTCTCGATATGGGCAAGTGAATGAATCTCACTGGGGGTTTGCCCCTGCTCTTACACACAGAGGTAGGCCGGGCATACACTTTTACAACACCTCCAGTCAGTCATGTATCTAGAGTCTCCTCTCTAATCTTCATAAAACGCACTCATTTCAAACAGTCAGAGTAAGAATGGATGTCCCTTTCGGTGAGTTCATAGACTTATTATAAGTCTTGGTTACACAGCATTGTGCATAGCCACAAGTGGCTATGTAGCCTCGCCTTAGTCAGTGAATTCACGACTGTGAAATAACCACAAGGGTGGAATGGGGGAAAATATTAAGTATAACCTGCTTGAACTTGTGAGTTCTATAGACAGAGACATGTCATGAGTGTTAAATATTCCAACTTGGGGTTTTCCTTGCTTGGCTTGGATTTAAACGGCTGCCAAAACAACAGATGTTACAGGAGATGACTTTTGATTAGAGTTTAGGTCAATATATTAAAAGTCTCATCAAGACAATAGAGAATACCGCCTTCATGAATAAGCAAAAGTTGCATATTAATAATAGAACTATCGTTATACCTTAGCTAGCAAGTGAAGCGGAACTTGGAAGCTAAATATAGTGCGCAGAATAATTAGTTCTATTTTATTACAACTCTCACCACAGCTAGAACATCAGTAACTTAGGCGATCAATCTGCCTGCACCTATCATACACAGACCATGACATGAACATTTTCATAATGCAAACAAATTTCAAGCGACCTTTAGCATCTGATTCTCACTTATCTCCCTACATAAATTGCCAGAGTCATCAAAGTCGAGTATAGGGGTATCTATGTCTTGCTGTCACACAAAGAGCCTCAACCTCTCTGAATCCTAGCCTTGTCTATATACTGAAGTGAACCCCATGGGGGAAGTCCCCATACTCAGGGGCTTGTATTCAAGAGATAGACTACTCTACACTTCCTAAACCATTCATTTCTTTTGCAATTGTACATTAAAAGATGGGGAACTTCGTGATCTCGAGGAATAGAACGTTGTATTCATGAAGCCGGTCAAAAGAATCGCTGCTCTGTCTGCTTTTCTGCGAAAATGACTACCTTTGACCCCTTTTATATACCACCCTTCCTAGCCAAGCCTATCATCCTAGCTGACTAAGTCGCGCTGGGTCACCCACACCACTTCAATACATATATGGTTTTCGAAGTAGGGTCAAAATCGTGACGTTACCTTAGCTCCTCGAAGGAGGATATAGAACACGAACTCAAGCTTGGAAGTGAATGCCGCACAAACTTCGGTTGGACTGGGAGGGGAGGAATGATAGAATGTGATACCGAGTGTAAATTAGATGTAGTTCCGTATGGATGTACTTGACTCAGGCGGGCATATGCCGATTGCCTTCACTCATACTCAATGTTGGAATCCCTATAGTAGTACTTATACGGAGTTCTTGAACTTCTCAAACCCCATGCATAATGCAGATGGCTGCTGTAACCCGTTATATTTTCTTACTATTCTACCTTGCTCTGCTATTATACGCCGTTCCCTATGGCAGACTTGAAAATACCTAGTATTCAGAACTTTGCGAGCCATACCAAGTAAACCGCAGTGCCATGTTTGTCGATGCTAAAGCTCAAGCAACTTCCTCTGATAATTAAAAGCGAGGATCACGTGGCGCTTGAGTCAGTCAGGATGTACAATACTTCTGTCCCACCAAAAAAATACCAAGGCGCCCTCTATGATGACGATCAAGGAATGCCTTAACCCGTTTCCCATGCAAAGCCGATCCTTTTCCTAGGCTCGTACCTATGTCCCGTCCGAGGTTTCAATGTAAATGATTCGCTTATACCCTCTATTTATGTCCCTAGTTCTGGAAGAGAAGACCGGCAGCATATTCAACATTGCCGTCGGTGGCTTGTAGAGCATTGATCGCTGCTTGTCGGTCGAAACCTAGCGCTACCAGCTTGTCGATATCACTCTCCGGGAATGTCCGTTGAGCGGAGCCCGCGGAGCCCGTAGGTGCGGCCGTGGCTGCCGACGGCGGTACTGCAGGCCGTGAGCTCAAGGGGCCAGGAGCAGAGGAACTAGAGGGATTGGGAGGAGCTGAGGCAGCTGAAGTAGGCCCTGTGACGGCACCAGAGCGGGCGCCAATAGTAGTTCCTCCTGGACCAGGCACCGTGGGCTCATCATTAACGGCATCTTCGGTCTCTTTAGGAATATCTGACTCTCCTAAGAATTCCACCTCCTCTCCTTGAATGATGAGCCTGTTCCGCGCGAGGTCGATGGTGGCCTGGTGGCCCTTTAGTATGTCTAGGCCGAGCAGCAAGTCTACAGCCTTTCCTTCCATGACAGTAAACGCACAATGAAGGTGCTTTGATCCGACCTGAAGTATCGTGGAGTGGACGCGGCCTATAATGTTGGCAGTGCCAACGCCTCTGGCGACGCCAGCGAACCGCCGGTCGACGAGGCGCATAATATTACACTGCTCTGCGCAGGCTGGGGACATGATGGTAGCCTGAGCACCAGAGTCCACTAGTGCCTTGACTTTGAATCCGTTGACTTTTACGTCAATGTAGAGCAGGTGTACCCGACCGAATGCTACGTAGAATGATTAGCAAGGCATAATACCGAATGGAACTGGGATCGGGCCGTCATACATTCAGGGTTATGTTCCATGGCGTTCTGCAGATTCTCGACCACGCTTTCTTGACGAATCATCTCCTCAATTCTCGCCTGTGCATCGGGATTGAACTCATCAGCATTCAAGGCCTCAATTTCTCGCATGCGCGCTCTCCGGGCCTGTTCCTGCTCGAGGGCACTGTTTTGGAACATCTGGGCGAAACGCTGGGGGTCCTCGATTACGGCGGCAAGGGCGGGGTTCAGCCTCTGCAGCTGCGCCCTCAGTGCAGGATCGCCGAGGACCTGCAGTCGAATGAGCTCGGGATCCTGTGACAGAGGGGCACCCCCTCCTGGTCCGGCAGCCGGTCTCCTTCGAGGGGGCGCCTGCTCACGATGGCCCGGGTCCACACCGCTGCCCCTCATATCCCGAACATGGAGGGCGAGCATGTCCCCGTCGGCGATCTGAAGCTCCTGCAGGGTTTTCGCGTTGTCGGTGATCAGCTGGCCGTTGTGGTAGAGATGCTGGGCGGGCGCGGGTATGCCTTCAGCCTCGATGGAACTCCGCAGCGTCTCGATGGTCATTTCGGGCCAGACACCAAGGGTCACGAGCCGTAATTCCTGCTCCTCCACCTCCGGATTATTCACGCTGAGTGTGATTTGCCTACATGCGTCGAACGTCAGCAACGCCCGCCAGCGGGCCCAACACGGTGCAGATGCAGAAAGCTTACATACATCTTGACTTTGCTGTCGACCAGGAAGTTGGAGAGCCGTTTGCCGTGGTATGCGAGCAGATGTACAAAATGGAGAGAGAGAGAGGCGAGGAGAGAGATAGCGACGGGGGAGAGGGAGGAGATGGAGATGGCGACCACGCGCGATCGTCTGGGTTTTGCACGGGACGGTCAGAGAAGCAAGTAGAAACGGAAGGATATCTGGCTTATAGAGAAAAGACGATGAGTATATGCAGTGAGATGTGAGGTCATGTACATAAGAAAGATGGCTGTGGTTTCAGGTTAAACCGCGTACTCGGCATGAGTCGAAACAGCTGGATATTTCAAGATTATGGTATTGGTGGTGGCATTGGGCACGTTATGTCCTGTTCGCGAGCAACGGTCAGCGTAAGGTTGGTAGGAGGGTAGGTAAGTATCTTTTTGACAATTCAAGTAACCTGAAGCCAACCACGACATCATCTAGCCCCCCACCTCCCAGTACAGCGCTGGACCTACCCTACCTACTGCGGAGTACAAGGAACGGGTCCCGCTCCGACCCCTGGCTCCTTAGGTACTTCTTTGCTCTTTGCTCCTTGCTCCTTGCCCCTTGCCCCCCCCGGCAGTCTACCAACCTTAGCACTGTACTTCCACCCTTCCCGCCTGCAGTAGGTACTACTCCCCTACAGTATTCACAGCCCCTAGGCACACCAACTAACACAGCTCCCCCACCCACCACCCACCCAGAAGATCCAGGCTCCCGATTCCAGCTAATAAGATACTGGCAAAAGCCGGATCGCATCTGCATTTCATACCGAAATCAGTAGGTATCATTACGTAGATAGGGCTGGCGCCTGCGAATGCCTGCTGGCCACGCATATTTCATCTGTCTGCCTACCGCTTAGGTAAGTACCTGCCTGGTATGTAGATACCTACAGTTTCCCTACGGAGTACCTACCTACCTACAGTATGCATTCCTATCGCCAGGGGCACGGGCCGGGGAACGCGTATTATAAGGGTCCTTTTCCGACTGGTGATTCTCTCGATTGGAGGCTACTTATATGCAGCACATACCATCATACATACAACAACGGATGAGAGGTTGATCAGTTTTGTGTGTTATACAAAGCCGCGAGTAATGCCGCCCTTCCCTGTCGCATGGTCGCGCGACTCTGAGAGGACCGGTTAGTCATTATTGTTGAGGTAGGTCGACATTTTGTGGACGTGAGTTTGGGGTGTACGAGTGATTGGGTTGATCTGCTGACTAGAATTGATGTGTATAACGCTGGATGCTGCATTGTGCTGAGTACATGCTACCGAATCTTGTAGACTGAGGGCTTGAGGATCTTGCTCTCGTCCACAACATCCTCTTCTTCTGTGTCGATGAATTTAACGCCGCCTTTCTTCCTCCCTCCTCGCCCGGAATCTCTTGCCTCTACAGCCCCCTTTCCAGTGGATGGCTGGGCGGCCTTGACAAAATGCATCTTGACAAACATCTTGTTACTCATGTCGATAGCTGACTTCTCGTTGCCCTGCAGCACGAAGCCTCTTCGTCGCAGCGCTTCCACAAATGCCGTGACATCAGTCTCCTGGCGCCTGTCTTCACGGCCGTCAACCTCAACGGCGAGATCTGCACTGTGGCTCTCTTCAGTCTCTGCATCCTCGCCCTTGCCCTTGCCCTTTCCCCTTTTCTCTTGGCTCTTCTTCCGATGACCCACGCTGTGATTCACTGGTGCATTTTTGCTCTTGTTGCTCACGTGACCAAATCTGCTCTTGATCTCAGCGACCCAGAGTTCGCCTTTCCAAATTAATATCCGGTAAGCCTCCTCGATGAAGTCAAGCCAGTTTGTGCCCATAAGGGCAAGACAGAAAATAGCGACGTCGACGCTACCGTCGGCGAGAGGCAGATTGGCGATATCAGCCTTGGTGACAAGTGGGCTTGGACTCTGCAAGTCATAGCTTAGAATATTCAAGCGCAGTTTCTTCTTCTCAGACTGTAGTGCGGTTGCAAGCTTGGCATCGCCACAACCAAGGTCAGCAATAGTACAGATGCCATTCGTTCGAACAAGAGGGTTGATGCTAGGTGTGGGAGCATGGACTGCCTGGTCTGGCTTGGACTTGTGCGGATGCCTTTGTCGACCGCGTAGCTTGATGTCTTCGATATAGCCATCTACCGGATTCTCTGGCCATACATTGACTTGCCGGCGAAACCCTTCATGGTATTCTTGGAACATTTCCGGAGAGTCCTGGAACAGTTGGAATGACTCATCCGACGGTTTTGTGTAGAGGGTCTCATTGAGATGGCGAAACCGGGCAGATACAAGCTTCTCCTTCATCGCAGCCTGCATAGGCGTCAGTTTAGGAGCCGGAGGAGCAGTAGGTGCCTTTATTTGTGCTTCCACTGCCGAAACTGGATTCTGAGGCCCGTTTTGCTGATCGTCCTTGTGGTCCTTCGAATTCCTCTCTTTCTTCTTCTTCTTCTTCTTCCTTTCGCTGAGACCCTCCTCATCTACAGTCGGTGACACTAAGTCCGGACCATCTTTGATCATGTGATCAGCACCGCTTTGCTTTAGCTCTCCCTCTTTCTGTTTCTTCAATTTCTTCTTTTCTTTTAATGTCAGCCGTGGGGTCCCATCTGGCATGGATCCCTTCTTGCTGCTGGCTTTTTCTGTAGCACCATCCTCATCAGATTTTGATTTCTTGCGGTCCCTTCCCTCTATGACTTGATCCCACAAGTCTGCAACGTTTGCCGTAGTGACATTGGTGGATACAGATTGTCTCTTCCGCTTTTTTGCGACGTTGACCTCTTTGGGGGCTTGGGGGGTAGTTACAGCACTCTCTGCTCTGAGGCTATCTGCAGAGACAGCCCAGCCAGGGACTGCGAACATGCTGTAGAAATTTACCAGACGAAAGCCGGATCAAGTCCAAATTGAGAGACCTAATGTGAATACCTTAGTCCAATCGGCCCTAATGATGATAGATCGTCGTCGTGTGATCGATTTGCACCACCTAGGCACGAGAGGATTCATGAAGAAACTGGGTCATCTATGGTCACAGAAACTTTTTTTGGTAGTAACTACCCCCGGTACTTATCTGATTGAGCTTCACGAGAGGCCCACTATAAGCCCAAGATTTCAGCCAATTAGAAGATATGCTCATAATACACTACCTAGGTAGGCTAAGACAGGCCCTAGTCACTCCTAAATCCAATTGAGATTCTCGCTACTGAGTGCCCAGCTTATTGGTCCAATCTTGGAAGCAAAACCAACACGAACTTCCATTTGCTTTGAGTCTTTATTCCAGCTTTCATCACCTGAGTATATGGGTATAATAATACCACTACGCGTCACATCATCTTTGCTTTCTAACAGCTAAGGCGCCATCAGCACGGCAATATCCGGGAATCATCTAGAAAATAGGGAATGACCATAGCTTCCGCCTTGGCCGCCACAAACCCTTGCTGAAACGGATGGTTCAGTGAACGGGCTGTGGTACAGCCGGATACGGGCATTGTTGTGGAATATGTTACCAAGCAATAGGTAGCACGACAGCTTCTGCGGCGGTCAATCACCTACGGACCTCCCTCACAGCCCGGTTAACGCAGCGGCGCGATTTCATATTCGAATCGTGGGCAGAGACTCAAACAGACAGTGCCATCTCGCTCGTTGAGATCTGATACTCATTTTACATCTCATCACTTGGGTTAGTTTTGTGTTTGTGCTGATGATGTTCGTAACACAGGAGAGCAAAGACGATCTGGGCAGTGGAGGTGTTGCTTACTACTAGTAGTACGTGTCACAATCTTTGCATTATTTACATACATACCTAGGTACATACGCACGAATTACGCAACTGTCTTTCATTCTTTCTCTCAGATACCAACTGGCAGGCGTGACGGGGGAATTTGTATGGTGTCCCTGAGTGCCTCTCTTGCGCGGGACATTTCTAATAGCCCGGTGGGTGTTGGACACGACGCTGTCGTGCTGTGTCCACTAAACCCAGGCAGTTGCGTCAATGAAAGAACCTGCACACGTGCCTTTAGAGCATGTAACGGTGACGTCTCTAATAGGCGCTCGTCCGAAAGATTCCTCTTCTCTAGGTTAATAGCTGAGAATACTGAGAGATATCTGGAATCATACGGCTTGGGGGCAAGGGCAGCATATATACGGAGGCTGCCTGGTATCATACAGTAGAAAAACCGTATGGGCTGGTTAGGGACAGGGTATACAAATCAAGTCTCCTTTCTGTGGCTCCGCGGACAGTCGCATCAAGATACCTCGACGAATTGTGCGACCTGCCGAGTCAGAAACACCGAGCTTTCTGCTTCGCCTGCATGTCTAGAATGGTCACTTCACATGCCCCATCGAAAGTAGAGTTTGCGTAGGACGAAGACTCATCGGTGTAGTGAGAGCAAGTCTACTACCACCGAAATCTGTTGCTCCGAAGTTATCCGGCCATTCTTTCAGTCGCGATGAAGCCAGCTCTATATGTAGAGTTAATGTCGCCCTTTGACCATTAATATGGGGTCTGGTAGGCTGAACCAGCAGTCGTTGCTGGGCTTTGGGGCCTTGCAATGCTTCCAAGCCGAGCCGACCAGCTAAGTTCGTATGACGGCCGTCAGCTGTATCGACATTGTCGTGACACCACAGCACACGAGTAAACTGGTGTCTCGCTGCCCCCACCTCTTTCATTTTCTGCCCAAATCTAGCATTTGCACATTCAAAACTCAACAAGAACCCAGTCCCAAGACGTCTCGAGTTTCTGCCCGAGTATGCGCTGCAATATGGTCTACTGACCCTGATTTCGCCTACTCGTTACACTGAATCTTGTCATCCACTGATCTGAGATTCTGGTGCGTGTTGTCTTTGCTCGGTCGGAGGAGCTCAAACTTTTGCTTCTGCTTTCCTTAGTATAACCTCTGCAGCATTCCGACATTGCCGGCGCGCTTTGAGGTCGCCGCCCGGACCTGAGGAGAAAAAAACAATAACGACTTTATCATCGTAAGTGTTCTTTGCAAAAGATAAATCGGCTTGGAAGAGGTCGTGGTGTCCATTTAAATAGGGCTATCCGCTCCCCAACCCACGAACGAGACGGCTTTGGTTATTTCCAAAAAGAAAAGAACCGACAGGCTGGTCACCCAGGACGAGACAAAGACTTATCTATCAAGTGGTCGATCGGATCGTTTATTCCCGTCTTACGGATCTACCATCAATACCCCACCATTTCCCACGTTGCCAAGTTTCTAGCGCTAGGGGGTCGTTCGAACCCTTGTTATTCGTCAATTCTCACCGGGGGGTCAACGAGGTCTAGCCTCAAGCCTCTCTTCTCCCACCCGCGTCGCCGGCTAGCCTCATATCCCTTGTCCTACATTTTATGAAAAAAACCTTGCAATCACCTATTCCGCTGGCAAGCATACCGTGGCTAGGCCCAGTCGCACGGCTTGGTTTCCGTAATCTAGTATATAGGCACAGCCCTGTTTAGGTCATACCACTTACAGCCAACTTACACGCCGTGATCCTGTTTTGGTAACTGCTTCAATTCCCGGTCTGTTTCTTAGGTAGACACAAGCGCAATCCTCCTCCCGAGCTATTATTCGTCAATCTATTCGTCAATCGAGCCTAGCACCGTCATTATTACCGATTAGGAAAGACCGGTATCTTCGGGATCTCTGGGTCCCCCTTAAGCGGCTGTCCAAGCCAAGCCACACCGGCTGCTATTGGTGAAGGGAATAACTTACTTTAGACTTTCAACCTCTGAATGGATCTCGTTCTGACGACCACCTTGCGGTAGGCTGTGGCAAGCTGTCTAAAGAAGTTCACCGGAATCTCCGAGGATGGATTCCTTGGGCTTGGCATCAAACAATCCATCTGCCAAGCCGCAACAGCGGCCATCATCACCAGACGGCAATGATGACGAGGATCCTTCACAAAAGAGGGGACCCGTGCGGAAACGTACAAAAACTGGCTGCCTTAGTATGTCACATGGTCCTTACTAACTACCTAGCATTACAGCTTGGACTAAATATTCTTCAGCTTGTAGGAAGCGGCGCATTAAGTGCGACGAAGGAAAGCCGACGTGCAATAACTGCTTGAAATCTAAGCGACAATGTGAAGGCTACAATCAACGGGTTATTTTTAAAGACCCTCTTGGCGCATTTGCTGGAGCCCCTTATGGGCCGATACAATACCCAAACCCTTCACCTCAGGCTTTGGTAAGAGAACAGCAGTTATCCGCTGCGCAGCAAAGGTCTACGTCTCAATCTCTTCAGATTATTGCCCCGAAACCACCAAGCGTTGGTTATCACCAGCTTGCTACGCACCAATTCAGTCATTTTTATCCCGGTCGAGCTGGTCCTATTCCGCCACAGTCGCCTATAAACTTGGCCCCAAATCAATATCTATCACAGCCACAACCATCGAAATTTACCTTCTTCCCTCCTACGACCGTAGATGCTTTCTCTCAAGGACATGGTAGACAGGATGCGTCTGGAAGTAACAGTCGTTATCCGCCTCAAGCCGCCCAGGATGGCAGCTCTAAGGGGCAGATCATAAAATCACCGCGAACTTATAGGCAGACCGGTGGCAGTGGAACCTTTGTCGAAGCCGAACCGACACACCGTGTGCCTATAGAGCAACTCGAAGATTGGGAATATGACTTTTATGACGACGATGCATCCATGGGCGAGTCAGATGACGAATTCTTATCAGCACAACAGCTCGATGGACCGGGTGTTGTCACCTCGCAGAAACTTGATTATCAGTTTCATATGCTTGGCACACATACAAGAACATTCTCAACCATTGGAGCAGAAACCGTTCTTGCTACCTATGACCCTTCTCCAATTAATTCGCCCCTCACAGACAAACATATTGCAGCGGTATTCTGGCATTTTATCAATGTTACGGGGCCTAGCATGTCAATATACGAGAGGCATCCACTGGACCCTTCCAATATCTTTCAGGGGCAGATGCCACCATCGAAGCAGCATGGATGGACCTGTAAGCGTGGAGCAATAGTCGCCGAATTAATCATGTCACTAATCCATTGATAGATGCGTTTCCAGTTATGTCATTTAGCCATCCAGCACTATTGCAGGCTATGCTTGCGCTTGCTAGCTTACAGATCGCCAAACTTCAGAAAGTCCCACCGACAGCATCACTTAAACATTATCATCTGGCCCTGAGAAGGATTGCGAAAAATGTTACGCGTCCTGCGAGGCGCACTCAGACTGCTAATTTGGCGGCAACATTGATCCTTGCGTTCTACGAGGTCTGGAACTCGGATCATGACAAATGGTGCAGCCATATGCTAGGAGCCCGTTGGATTATTAAAGAGATACCACTTTCTGAGATGACCAGGGCTATCATGGCGTTAAAAATGCAGAAACGGCAGGCTGAGATGGAGCAAGCTCAATTTGGAACATTCGGTGATTTTCCTTCAACAGAGGACTCTGATTATCTGTATAAGGACTGGGACCTGATAGATGTATCATTATTGAGCACCCTTATGGGTCGCGAAGTGACTTGTGACGATCTCGGTATGCTGCCGCCAGAGCTGAGTTCTCATCCGCCGCCGAAATACATCTACACAAACAAGGATATGGAAAGATATGAGCAGCTCAGCGACCTCTTCTGGTGGTACTGCAAGATGGATGTATATCAGAGTATCTTGGGTGGAACTCGTCCCTTGTGAGTACTTGACTAGTTTCATTGAGGTTGCCGTACTGATAAGACCAGTCTACAATACCATACTTGGATGCAATGTCCGCCGAGGTCCCCAATTGGGAGACTTGACGCTATGTGAGTCTACAAAGGCGCGAAGAACTCTGGCCTAGCTAGGACTGACAGTACTATAGATACGGGAGTTACGATTATCTAATACTCCTTTTAGGCCGCCTAGTTAATTTCGTATCTCGTGATTTATCTCGAAAGCGGGAGGCACTGTCACGCAGTGGACCTGGTGGCCCACGGCCGCCCCCGGGCATGTTTTCGGGCATGATGCCAGCTTCCGATAAAGTGACGCCGCCCATGGGGTTCAGTCCTCCGCGGGAGGATTCCTCTTCACCGCCGAGCGCGACTCCCCAGTATCACACAGACAGCGACCTCGACGCTAGGACTGTAGAGGCGCTTCGGGAATGGGAGCAGATCCTCCTGGCTTTCCACGAGATCAAGAGACACTTCGGTCCAGATTTCGAGCCGCTGGGCGCTGACATATACCCGACACAGCCGACACCCTTTGGCCCTGCCACCCACTACCGAACGTATTCGATTGCTGGCATCTGGATGAACTATTATATGGGCCTCATCGTCCTCCACCGAGCTCACCCTACAATGCCGCCCGTCGCTATGCTTGCCGCCGGCATGTCAGCTAGCACCACCATGCCATGGGCGCTCAAACTTAACCGAATCGCCGCTGGTCTCGAGGAAAACATCACACACCTGAAAGTGGTCAGTACCTTGATGGGTGGCGCATTGATAGAGTCGGCATTTCCACTTTTTGTGGCCGGCGTACAAGTAAGCCTAACTTTTCATCGTCTTGCCCTTTCTATTTCTCGACTTCCGAGATCACCTATCCCTTTTCGTCATCTGGCTAATCATATTTCGTTCATTTTACCCAGCTACAAGGCGAGGCACAGCGACACTGGCTCGTCCGCCGTCTGCGCGACATTGCTCGCCTGACCGGGTGGCAGTCAGCCCACCAGATCGCCGACGGCTGCGAGTCGGCGTGGTCGAAGGCGGCGCAGCTCGGCCGGGGACCACCATACAATCCGCCTCCAGAACCCGAAGACGAGGAGGACGCGAAGGAGGTGCGGGACCGCCACAACAAGGCCAAGGAGCGGCAGTCCTCGCGTCCGAAACCAGACCTCGGGCCACCGGGCATGTCCTGGGTCTGGGGCAATCCGCGCCGGCTCGACCGACGGATCCTGGAAGAAGACGTGGCGGCCTCCGGAAGCGGAGGGGACGGGATGGTTACCGACAGCAACAAAAAGATCGTGCTTGCGAAGGGCGAAAAGGCGTTTTATGCTATGGGATTGCTTAGTGTCGAACAGGATCTAGAAAAATTGGATCTAGATTCGGGGGACCGAGAGAAATAAATCACCGGGGAACCGCGGTGACGGCAGTGGCGGCGTGTACAATCTATTTGGGTTATTCGCTCCTTCAAGCCGGAATAAAGGCGGCGCTTTCTCATTATGCTATTTCTTCTCTCTTTGGGCTACGTATGGGTCAGGCAAGGTTTAAACGGCGGATCGTTGGTATTTCTTGGAATCGTCGGCATTTTGGCCCAACGGACGAAGAAGGGATGGTATCAGTTTTACCATGCCCTTGAAGACGTTAGACTGCAGATTTCACTGCGTGGTACACTAATGATACATGAGCCGTGAATGCTGATCATCAGATGGTTCTGAAATCGCTGTCCTATTGACTTGGCATGTTCACAAATAAACAAGCAAGAGACGCATATCTTTGCCCCTTGTCTATTGACCTGGCCTGTTCCTCTAACCTCGAACGACTCTAAAATTGCTGTTTTTAAGCCCTCTAGCCCTTTAATTTGCAGGTAGCCGCTCAACTACTGCGGCCATCTCCTCGTCGGTGTATATCCTGAAACCCTTTTCTTTAGTGACACTTGCCAGTTGTACGTTCTTGGCGTCGAGCTTCTCCTCCATTACTTGCTTCAGGGTCTTCAAGACGAGCATCTCAGCGTCAACAATAGTAAGGGACTATATAATCAGTAAGTTAATGACCCATGTATCAAACATTATAGTTAGACAAGCCTAGGCGTCAATATCTGGGATACTTGCCTTGTGGTACTCGTTCTGGAGCTCAGCCTGAGCACCCTCACTTCCCGACCCGATAGCTTTGGCATCGTAGCGGTAGAAAGTACCACTGGGCTCAGCATGGTATAGCTGCGGGCCGTCCTCATCGTAGCCAGCAATAAGCAGAGCAACACCGAACGGACGACTCATGATGCTCTCCTCGCCATCGGCGCTCTCGCCAAAGCGCAGGGCCAGATCACAGATGGCCTGGGTACAACTCTCGACGCGTAGGTTCTCGTTGTAGTTGAAGGCGTGCGACTGGCACTCGACGCGGGCGTGCTCAACCATGCTACGAGCATCCGCCTGAAGCCCCGACATAGCGCACCCGATGTGCCGGTCGATCTCGACAATCTTCTCGACAGACGACGTCTCGAGGAGCGTCGACGTCACTCGCTTCTCCACGCCCAGTACCACTCCCTCTGATGTTGCTACGCCAATCGCCGTCGAGCCGAGCTTGATAGCTTCTAGGGAATATTCGACCTGGAACAAACGACCCTCAGGCGAGAAGGTACTGCGTGCAGGTTGAGATGGTTAGCAAGAGAGCCGGTTGATTGTTGGCGGTGCGCTATGCGGGGAGGTTATAAGCTCGCACATACTTGATACCACGATCTGTCGAAGTCGGCGTTAGAAGTTTGCAATCTCAAATGTTTACGCCACGATACCCAGGTTAGACAAGGATGCAGAGCTGCTTACCGTATTCAGATCTTGCCATAAACATCTTGACGGTATTGAGGGCTGTTGGCGGTAAAGGAGCTGTTTATTTGCTGGTCAGGGTTTTAATTCGAGTGATAGTCACTTGAATTTGTATATGTACAGTCGACGAGGGAGTATTTGAGGTTAGGAAAGAGAGGCTCGACCGGTTTGTGGTGTTGATATTATGAGGAAGTACAGTATGGACAGAGCTAGGTAGGTACGAAGCTCAAGGCTGCGACGACGTTTACGAAGCTCGGCCTGTTTGTAGCCCATTTGACCCTGCCTGGAATTTCTGGTTCAAGCACTGCAGGGGGTGAATGCTAAGTGTACTTCTACGTACATCAGCCCACTTACGCCAGGCATATTGAGCGGGTAGGTACCTGCTGGATACATGCTAAGCACGTGCGGTCTAAGCTCCAGGGTAGCTGCGGGTGTACCATATTAGCCCCTCCTACCGTAAACTACCCAGATGCGACAGACGCCTACCAATAGGTGGTCTCAGAGGTTATAGAGGGCTACGCGACGCGTTACTGTGCTATCAACACCTGCGGTATCGCCAGCAGCCCATGCCTGATTTCAACCAATTTATGTTACAACTGCTCATGACGTAGCGGAACACGGGAGTTCAAATGTCGCAGGCGCATTTGCCATTGCTATAATGTCGTCGAGACTCTCTAACTATGCAGAGCGGCGCACCAATAGCGGCACTGATAGTAATGGCAGTCATCGACCACGCGCCGGCGCCGCCTCGTCGAGTGCGGCTCAGCCAGCAGCCGATTCACGAAGCGGTCGCTCATCACAGGCAGGCTTTACCAATCCACCACACAAGCGGTCGGCCTCGGGAAATCCTCGACCTGGCAGTCGGGTAGTGGACGAGCGGAGGACTGAACGGTTGACCGTGACCACCAGAGAAAAGCTCATTACTCGGACGAGGAGTCCTGAAAGGCGCCCCAAGGAGACAGTCCAGCCAGAGAGGGAGAGATGGAAGCAGAAGGAGGCGCCGAGGTGGCGGCAGTCAGAGGCAAAGCCCAAGGAGACGAAGCCGGATTCTTTGCTAAGTGAGGCCAGCCACTTATTGCTCTATCTGGACATCTCGCTAACTCAATGCGCGCTTGGTAGCTTGGGACCCAATTGCAACTCTCATACCACACTCTACGGCACCCCTCGCGAATCGCATATCAACAGCGCCCTTAGCTTCTGAGGCTCCCTTATCCCAACAGCCGCAGGCGCTTCATGAGTTGTCTTTGGAGGTGCAGGAGGCGGCTATGATTGAGGACTTGCTCTTCGTATTCATGGGCTACGAGGGGCAGTACATCCGCTACTCCTATGGGTACAATCCCAGTGATGAAAGAGATCGACTACAGGGACCAACCTTCAAGATCTTGCCGGGTCTCGATCCGAGTTTACAAGACTTGACGTTATCTATGCTTCAGATGGCTACCCACTACTCCGCTCTCGAAATGTTCGTCAATGTACAGAGCCGGCAAGAATTTGGCATCGTTAACCATGCCCTTTGTGCCGCAATAAGGAAAATCTTGAATGAATATCTGGTCATGGTCGCTCAACTCGAAACTCAATTTTTGACCAATGAAACCTTTACTTTACACCTGCTTCATGTCCACACACTTCCTACCAGTCAGATGCTGTCTCAACTTTACGCCCTGGCCTCAGACCTCCTAAAGAGAAATGCCCTTTTGGATGACGAAAGTGAGGAAGAAGCGTCGGATGCTGAAGACTATGACAACATCATAGAAAATCTCAAGCGAGGCGGTGATCTTGTACCTGGCAACATGACAGGGAAAAAGATCTGCAAGGGCGGCGTAGTCATCGACCTAATAACAAAAAGGCTGGAATCTATGTCTGGAGACCCGGCTGCCAGATCATTACTCACGTCCCTCTTGCGAGACGCGAGTCGTCCTTACATGGCTATGCTTAATGAATGGCTTCACCATGGTGAGATCAGAGATCCCCATTCTGAGTTTTTAATCAAAGAACAAAAGAGCATACGACGTGACATGCTAGAACAGGATTATACAGACGATTATTGGGAGAGAAGATACATGATCCAAAAACAATACATCCCCCCTCAACTCGAAGGCGTCAAAGATAAGGTACTACTTGCTGGCAAATATCTCAATGTCGTGCGAGAGTGCGGCGGAGTAGATATCAGCAAGGTGACCCGAGACCTACCCACTTCGTTTGATGACCCTCGGTTCCTCGATAACGTCAACAACGCCTACGCATATGCGAACGAGTCGCTAATGGAGCTTTTGATAACTACACATGCGCTTCCAGCAAGGCTACGATCCCTGAAACACTATTTCTTCCTGGACCCCTCCGATTACTTCACCTATTTCATGGAGTTAAGTGCGTCAGAGTTGCGCAAACCCGTTAAATCCGTCAATACTGTTAAGCTACAGTCGCTACTTGACCTTGTTCTTCATCAGCCGGGAAGTATCGTTTATCTAGATCCTTTCAAGGAAAACGTCCACGTTGAGATGAATGAAGTCAGTCTTATAAAAATGTTACAGAGGGTTGTGAATATTACCGGAATCGAACCAGGAGAGTCATTACAGCCATCCAGCAATCAGCCCGTTGAGAATGACAAGAATGCAGTCGGTTTTACATCACTGCAGTTAGACTACCAGGTACCATTTCCTGTGTCACTTGTCATAAGTCGGAAAACTGTATGGCGATACCAAGCGCTCTTTCGGTATCTGCTATCATTGAAACATCTCGAGTCCCAATTATCTACAGCTTGGCAAACACATAACACCGGCTTTGTGTGGAGTTACAGGTCGTCAGTCAGGAAACTGGAGATTTGGAAAAGGCGAGTGTGGACACTGAGGGCACGAATGGTAGTCTTCGTGCAACAAGTACTCTACTTCTGCACCCTCGAAGTCATAGAGCCGAACTGGCACTCTCTTATGTCGAGGTTGAAAGCTAAAGATGGAAGCTCAGATGGCTCCGGAAAGCCGGATCGGACAGTTGATGAGCTCATGCAAGACCACGTGGATTTCTTAGACACTTGTCTTAAGGGCTGCATGCTAACAAATGGCAAGCTGATAAAAGTATGTTTTTTATATCCTACAAATGCTTCTTGACACGCTGACCATCTTCAGATCCACTCAAAGCTAATGCAAACCTGTACCATGTTTGCGACCTACACCAATTGGCTATCTCGAGAATCGGAGAAGGCCGACCCGGATCTCGTTGGCCACGTCAAACCACCAAACATGTCAGAGAAGCAGTGGGCGCGGTTCCAGGCCACAAAATCTCAGAGGTCCTCCAATGACAGCTCGTTTAATGGCCAGGGCTCAGACGAAGATCATATCAGCAATCTGTTTGAGATTATCAAGAAGTGGGAGACCAACTTCAGCCGGCACTTGCAAATCCTGCTGGATGCTCTAAACCATTATGCAGCAACGGAGACCGTTGTGCTGCTGAGTTTATGTGCTAGGTTAGCCACGGCTAACCAGGGGACCGAATATGCCGGATTACGTACTGAGGAGGATGGCGCCTCCTAAGGTGAAAGATGGTCGATTTGGTGGCTGGCTGAGGTTCCGGTATTTCGGTTTTGTAAGCAGGTGAAGTGCTGCAAAGCTGGATGTATCGATATTTATGTGAATTCTATGGAGATGGGGCAAGTCCCGCCAGGCTGGAAGATGCCACTATACCTAAATTAAAACTTATAAATCTCTATCAAAACCTGATAGAAGTACGATAACCGTCTTCCATAACTCGCTGCCGACTTCTTGTTGTTTCGTCGTGATGTACATTTCTGGTATAGTGTACAAGACGATGTTGAGCAACAAGTTTCTGTGATATCTCTAGTGTTTATTTCGGAAAGCGAAAGACCAAGTCTCAAGGGGTTGGGTGATTATCTACCGCTCCATCTTTGCCCTTGGGATTCGTTTTCCTATGCACTCTCGCCACCAGTTTAGTGTATCAGCCAGGGCCGGAGAATGGCGTCAGCGCGAAACTCCTGTCTATTTGTGTTAAAGGTCAACCAGACCTGACACCCTTGTAAACTAAAGCATTGTAGAAAATAAGGGGTGCATTTTTACAGAGCGAAGATTAGTCTTATTTTTTGCTGATTACCGAGACGCTCCAAAATTGAACGCCCTTTCCCATGCAATCCTGTCTATCGGCTGGTCGTTCATTATTTTGTTCATATAAATACATAGTTAGTCATACAACATGAATTATACAGACTCCATGGTGCTTCGTCAACTTCATGATGTGCTGGTAAGATAAAGCGTGATTAGAGTGATCGTCCTTGTTCTGATTCCCTGTCGGCCACTGGACTCGCAACAAATTTCATGTTCCGTGGTTCAGCACGAATTCCCAGTTGCTGGATCCCTTCTCCACGCATCTAGACGAACTCAAGAGCGCCATGCCGCGGTCAAGTGTAAATCGGGATTCCGCCAAGTCTTTGTTCAATTTGGCCCTAGCTTCCCCACAGCTTTCGACAGACGGAAGAGAGCGTCTCTACGACCCCACGACGTCCTTCACAACGCGCGCAACTTCAGCTTTCTCGACGGTCTTGCCATCCAGCGGCCCGCCAGGCGCCAGCAGCGTCTTCATGACGTCGCCCAACTTCGGCTTCTCGCCGCCGCCAAGCCCATCCACGACATCCTTCACGACAGCTCGGAGCTCGTCTCCGGACAGCTCCTCGACACCGCTGCCGGCCACGTACTCGTCCAGCACGGAGATCTGCGCGTTTTCCTTGGCGGCCAGGTCGTCGCGACCGGCGGCCGCAAACTCGTCGCGCGCATCCGCGCAGCCCCGGGCCTGCTTGCGGAGCAGCGCCACCAGCGCGGCGTCGGTCGTGACGGGCGACGACGTCTTCGAGGCGTTCAGCGTCGAGGCGAGCGCCGCGCGCAACACGGTGAGCCGCGCCGCGTCCTTGGCGCGCATCGCTGCCTTCAGGTCGGCCTTGAGCTTCTGCAGCAGAGGCGGGGCCGGCGCATCGCTGTAGCTGCGCGCGAGAGCGAGGATAGGTGTGCGAGATGATGACCCGCTGGTGCGAGGGCGCAGCAGGTTCGTTGCTATCCGCGTGCTGGGTCGGAGCAGGGACATTGTGACGGTGAAGACGGATCGGTAGATGTGGGATTGGATTCGCTCTGAAAAGGGGGTCGGGGTTACCGCTTGGGTATTTCGGTAATTGGGGTGTTGGTTGGGCGCAAACGGCTCGACCGGGGTGGACGTTGGGTTTATACCGTTTCGTGATGACAATTGGAGGCTCAAAGCTGGCAGAGCTCGAATCTCCAAATTCAAATGATCGTTGGTAATTTTAAGATCGACTCCTGGAGGTCAATTGGCCAATGAAAAGCGTCAGCAGGGTTGACAGCCACCTGTCAGTTCCCGGCTGGCATTGACAGGGGCCCTAGTTGACTGTTTCCTTAAGGGGACAAGCCGGGCAAAAAGTATTGGTGGTTTAGGCCTGTCCGCTTTTTTTCTAGGTTACCTAGGCATTCCTTCTTTTCCTCGACGTAGGTCGAGAAAAGACAACTAGGCATATAATACTCTCATCTATTCCTAAATCCTTTGTGAGAGGCCGAGAGTCTCAGAAATAGAAGATAGCTAGGTATCTTCATAGGTAAGCGACAAAGGCAACTAGCAAGGTACTTAGACCTTAAGTAGGTAGGTACCTTATTGGTAGGTATATGTAGGTATGTAGTAAGTAATGGCTGCTTCACCTGCTCCTGTCATTCATAGGCAGGCACTAACATATAGTTACTTGAGCAGGTAGTCACGTACTTAAGTTAGGTAAGTAGGTAGTAGAAAGAGCAACCCTCAAGTAAATGGATTAGGTTTCTTCGCATTCTTTGCCAGTTCGGGCCGCTTGGCACCGATTTGATTCGTCAATAGCTGGCTTGTCTACACTTTAACCAAACCAAAGGGCTGAATGCCATCGCCTTGGCACAAGGCTTGTTTGGGTATCATCGGTTCACGGTGTTCCATCTATACTTCGCCAGAGGTGAGCTTCCCACTCGAGAATAGCCCTTGTTCACGACAGTTTTAAGCAATACCATCTCGCACTCCAAGCTATAACCTATTTAGACCTGCTCAAAAGCAGCCGAGGACTGCCCCCGGGATGAGCATCGTGGCACTTCAACTTCCCCCAACCAACGCCCCGGCGATATTGGGCTGCTCGCTGGTGATCACTGAGATACGATGACGGGCACGAACGTCAAGATAAAGAATAAGAAGGGACCGCAAAGGTCACCTGATCGAGAGCGGCGGCGACTTAATGCCGCCACAGCAAGGGTCGGAATGCAAGTGCGCTTCCGCGGCTGGCCCACATGCGCCTAGACAAGCTCTCCATCTTAGCTGGTGCTACGATCCACGGGCATGGCGCTCTGGACAGTAATCATCGACGTCTAATTTGGTCAGGGTTGCACGGCCGGCCTCGAAACAATGCCTGAAGGTGGTGAGAGCTGCCTCCGCGGTCATCTTGTCTGCCGCCTGATTGGTCCCGTGGAGTAGTAGTAAAGGAGCAGCCAAGTCCAGTAAGAGGGCACCACCACCGTTCCAGTGGCCGAGGAGCCCACAGCGAACCACTGCCACATCATCCGAGCGTGGAAACCCTGCGAGGGGCCATAGATAGTTACGTGAAAGCAAGTGAACAACCTACTCGTGGAGTCCACGAGACCCATCCCACCAGTAAGAACGAGGAAGCATCGAGGCCCGACCGCCTGCCAGTCTGGCGCAGATGCACACCCAGGCTTTCCCGTTGGTGTCGAGTCCATGTAGGAAGAACCCGCTCAGCCTGACAAGCCACGTATAGCGACGACCCAGTCAGCTGAACGCGTCCCATGAATGGTCACATTGCGGGAGGAGTTTAACAACCATCAGTGCTTCTGATTCGTTACCTTATTCTCGGGACTGTTAATTAAAGTCTGGCGGAAACCTTAAGCCAACCTCATCTCAACCCGTTCTCCAGCCGTACTCTGTAACAACAACTCCATGATTTCCCACGAGTCGCTCGTCATGCTGTGTTATTAAGTGGCCCCTCCATTGCACCTTGGCTGTGCCTTTTGACAGTATATAGGGCCACGAAATGTTGCTGACTGCGTGCACTGCTGAAGGCGTCTATTTCTGCGGCTCGGCGCGTTTGCAGCGGGTCAGCTTGGAGAAACACGCATCAACACCAGCCTTTATCCTTTCGTGTCCGAGGCCCCGAGACATGCGTTCGAAAGTAAGCGGCAAAGGGCAGGCTAATAAGACGGAATGAATATCCGCTTAATAGCATCTATCGGTGTCCCAGACGGTATTATCGAACGCCCTTATCTACGGGGCTTCTTACCCACGCAAACATACCTTCGTCCAAGTCATCAGGAATTTTGCTAGGCTGTCACCGTTTCTGAGGAGGTTGTACTCACAAGGGGAAGTATGGCTAAAAAGATGCCATGGCTTGTCAGTCCAGTTCAACCATCTACAAATCAAAACAGTGGTATTTATACCTTAAGCGCTGGATTGGCAGCTTCTGTTCTTGCCTTCGCTACCAAAACATGGAACTCAGTGATTGACATGCTGGAAAGGGTGTCAATACTGCCTCTAGTTCTGCTTAGCATGGGGCCGGTGAGAGTTTACCTGAGATAATGAGTGAAAGGGTATAGCGTCAGGGAGGACAACAACATTCGGACGTTCTCTTGGTTTGCTGTTCCGATATCATAATCTCTTTGGTCTGCAACGGCGACAACTGTTAACACCGAACTTCGCCTTGCGACTGAGTTCCTTACTGTCCGACCAGGCACACATTGGCAATGGGATCATTCGTTCGTCCACATCCGTGAAACCAGCATGCCTTAGCCAACCTCCAAGGCGACGTGGCGCCCTCGGGTTTTTGCATTGTTCCATCGCAAAGAGATACGTCTGCGACCACTGCCGAAGAGCCGAGTCTATCGAATGTATATAAGTTCGAAGTCTTAGCAGTAGTAACCGTTCGAGGAAGACCTACTATCTGTCAGAGCACCATTATCAGACTGTGCATTGAAATCAATTTCCACCATCTGAACCCAGCCACCAGGACGGAGACATCGAAGTATATCACGAATGTACCCAGTCCACCGTCCGTTATTGATGCCGCCGGCGACTAATCTGCTATTGATGAGGTCGAAATGGTTCGAGGGAAACTGAAACCTGAGGTCCATGTCAGATCCTATCCACGATCGAATAGTATGATCCTTACGGCATATTAAGGTCATCGATATCGAGGTACAAATTCTCTAGACCCTCCTCGGGGTTATGGTGGTGAGGCGTTACATCGATTCCTCGGACCTAAGTTCTCCAATCAGCGGACGAGAAATTCGGGTGGCGCAAATCAGCGGCTTCGACACTCGGGTTGCGGTTCGTTTTTTGCTTCTGTTGATCCTTCCGTTCTCCTGTGGAGAAATATTGTGTTCCTTTCGCGGCTATCGTCTCCCTAGAGTCTTCATGCATAACTGGAGACGAGTTCGTGAAGGAGTTGGGGAGGAGGTGTCGACAAAGCTGCTCAAAAATTGCGCACCGAATCCGCAACCCCTACAGAGTGTGACGATGATATCAATGAGAAATTTGGTTCTGCGTACCTCACATCTGGGATATTGCCAGGCTACTTGAAGAGCCCACTATACAGGAGTCAATGCTCAGTTCAATGTGGACGGCCATGGTGTCGTGCTCTTGTAAAGGCGATGATACAGTATCAACTTGCCAGGGCTTCTGCGTACGGCGAGCACCGGCTACAAGCGAACTCAAGAGGCGACTGATGATAAAGAAGGCATCTCACCTCTCCTGTTCCAAAGCCGCAATCGAGAACGCGTCTCGGTGAGTCAATAGGCGGGAAGATAAACCTATTGTCAAACATCATAGTCAAGACGCCATGTTGGATCCGTAATCGAAGGGTCTCGTCCTGCACAGACCTCACGTTAGCGACACCCCTCATTCTCTCTTCTCTTTCAACTAGAAGCAGCGGACAACACACTTCGTCGACAGGGACAAAATACGTGTTATTGTCGATAGAATGTCGTTGAAATGATCGGTTGTGAAGAATAAACGTTTCCTGGACCTCGTCGCTGAGCTCAACGGTGTCGGCTTGGCTATTGACGTGTCAGCAGGTCAACAAACTTGCTAGACTAGCAATAAGTACCTACTCAGCCATTTTGGAAAACCCTCTCGTTTCGAACAACGGGACGTGCGATCTGCTTTTGCCCTCCTCGACGTCGAGACAATTTTTTTTTAGGTATTTCTGGTTAGGTGCGGTGGAGGTAGTCACTGTCGCACACAGAAACTCCTGAGAGCTCACCGCAGTCACCTAATAGGCCTATCCAGCCTAGACCTTAATTATCTCAGCCCGCGAACCACCAGGATGGGATCCGAAATTAATTCCCTGTTATTCTGCTCTCTCCGAGCCGTAACTGGTATCTGCAACTTGCAGAATTAATGTGTTACGGCCTTAGACTTATGTGGAGCTAATGGGTATTATGACCTGTTCGACAGAACCACTGCATGATAGTCACCCACACACAGCACCTCGGACCCCACGATACCATTAGTACCGCTGCCGATCGGGTATCCCATCTACTTCCATTGACTCCTAGCTGCTATATAATAAGACGCTCTTCTCGTCATCGTCGCTGCGAGTCAATCTATAGCGTGCATAAGAACCCGCGGCAACCTGCTGGGATATACCATCCTGCTCGCTAGCCCGGTTTGACCGTCTAAGAAAAAAATGTGACGTTGAGAGGCACCACGTCTCACGACATGCTACCCGCATTGGGTGTACGTCTGTCTGGTGGTAGACAAGCTTGGTTTAAACTACAGACGAAGCAACACTGGCATCATTGGGTAGTAATGGCCTTGTTGTGTGGCCTGATAGGACAAAGGGACCACTCGTAAAGGCCAGAGTAACGTTCATACCACCTAATAGAACTAGCATGGTCTACTGCTCTTCCCCTGTTCTTCAGACACATATATTCCTTGCTACCCACTCGTCCCTCGCAGCTGCAGGTCGCGGTTCAACCGGCTAACGCGTACCCTTGGCCTGGTGGTCAAGGGCGGAGGAAGTTCGATGTTTGGGGAGGGTTTATCGGTAAATGAGGCTTTACGGGGAAGCAGGAGCGCTTGAATGCCGAAGACAAATGCTGATCTCGACACTGTGAGCTGACCTCCGCCAAATGTCCCGAGTGGCGCACAGCAGCAGCGCTCAAGGATCCCAAGCCAATGGTTCAGCCGGGTAGCTAACGCCTTTCGTACATGGCACAGAATAACTCACTGCCCAGAGACTTGGGTCCAGCGAGACGGGGTCCTTCCATGTGCTGATGGGACTGCCCTTGTTACTTGTAGCTTACAAGTACGCTGTTCCCTGCTGCGACACTAGACATTCGAAAATGATTCGGCCCAGCCAGGGCCAGGCTAGGGAATGACAAAAAGGACACAACGAAACAACGGGTCTAACGCTATGGAGCTGTGATATTCAACTCTTTTCCCGTCTCGCTAGTTAATGGCTAGTCACAAGTAGACATCTCTAGGCCTCTTTGTGGGCCACCGCGACGGTAAGTGAGGAGAGGGAGCACAACCACATCTGGGTGTTATTGCCTCTGCTGCATCTGAGGGGAAGCTCGGGAGTTACAAGATAGCGGCAATTAACTTCCTGATCGCGCGGTTGAGTAGATTCACAAGACTACCTAGGTGACCTGGCTGGACACTCAAGGAGTATACGCAAAAGCGCAAAGGGGAATAGGCACCAGGTGTCGCGACGAATGCCCCTTTTGTGATTAGCGGACTGCCAGGTCATCATCGCCTTACTTCACCGCTACACGGCCTCTAGAAGTTTCAATGGCCCATCGCTCGTCATGGGTCCGACAAGCTGGCTCATGCAAAGCCTTAAAATCCAAACTGGTACCTCTATTTCAGTGGTATAACCCCTGTCCATTAGACAGTACAGCAGTAGCCTGCGGCGCAACAAGCTATCCCTCTACTATGCCGCGGTATCAACGACGACACCATTCCACGACCAAATCCTTTTTCGTTCTACGGGATCAGTTTGGAAAATCCAGGACAGCGGGCCGGCCACGGTGGAGTTGGTCCTTCGCCTAGACACGCCACACGCTTGGAGAGGGTGGCATCGGAAGGTCCAACTTGGGCCGCAATATTCTGACGACACACTCACCACTCTCCTGACCGAAAGTCGTATACCACTACAGCTAATGACCTTTACGTGAAGATGATCTCTTATACCTAACCGCCGTGGTATCCAGCATCGGGAGAGTAAAATCTCATGTGACTCCTTTAGCCGGTTCGGTGAACCCAGATGGCAACATCTGCTGGCGATACTAATGAAGACCCTAGAGTTAAGGAACAGCAACAAGACTACTTACAAATGCAGACCCCCAAAAGTTACGATGGCCTATCCATAGGCGGTTAGAAATTCCGTGGGCTCGACCCCTGTCTGGAAGCTCCGAAGAACGACTCCGCTTCGCCGCCTTTGACAGAAGTAGGCCAAGCTAAAGGTGGTTAACCAGCTCGTTCTAAAATCCTTAGACGCACGCAATTTTCCCTGCCGCTCCCCACAAGATCAAACTGACGAGAAATTACCTACCGGGAATGTCCCAAATTGCTGGGAACTGCGTCACCAAATCATCGGCTACGACCCGGCTAGTCATGGAGAAAAGAAAGGGCCACATATAGAGGCGGCCGAGACAGGCCGGTCACAACAATCTACGAGGGCGAGACAGCCCATGTGAAATTATATAGCTCTGAAAACATGCACTCACGATGACCGACATGAGAGCGTCGTGGGAAAGTCATTGGTGATGTTGCCGCATGACAGATATCAGCATGGCCTTTCATCCTTCGAGATGTCTTACTTTATTTTAGTGAGCATGCATTAGCGTGTACCAGAGTATCGGGTCAGACAGCTTTGTGGGCGTATCCATAATGATGCTGACTCGTGACACTTACACCAGAAATCAGCTTCGGTTTTGTTTGCTCTCGCTCGACAAACGTCAGCACGGGATTAGCTGGCGAATTACTTCAAACGCCGCCTAGCCTCGAGGAAAGGGACGAAGGATCGCGCCGCGTCCTTCTGATTCGCAAGAGGCCCTGACACTGGCCTTTTCACGTGGGCTGGGCATCGGTGCAGGAATCAGCGTGAAACGATAATTCGATGGGTTAATTTGCGCTTCTATTATAAGGTAACACAATACCGTACATACTGTACGCTACAGGATATTGGAGGGATTTCGAACTATTATAATGCAATCCTTCGTAATATTGGTATTACCATAGCGGATACCAGAGCTCCGCGCCGCCCAACTGTCTTATTTGTAGGTTGAAACCCGAGGCTCCCGGAGAGCTCTGGTAGTATACTCAAGCCCAGTCAATACTTTTCATATTAGCCCACTTTGGCTTAATTAACCCGAGCGTCTGGCTCCCCTAAAACGTCTTGGTTTCACTGGATCCACGAACCAGGCGCAAGGAATCGCCAGCGTGCGGGCGACGAGCGGGATTCGTCCCGGTCCAGCTGCTGCAAGCCACCCCATGCACTGTAGCCCTTTTGGGATACAGCATGGAGACGCACACATATCTCTATAGTATGCTGAGTTACGGTATACAAGACGGATACCAGTTTGTCGTCGTCTCATGGATATCGTACAGGCCTGTCAATATTGCTACGTGTGCTTACCGCCGATCGGATTCAAGTCAAAAAGCAAACACGCACTACATAACCGTGCGGAAGACACCCGACGGCTTAGCTCAGCTTCACTTGCCTCAGTTGACTAATTCACTGGGATAGGGATACCTACTAGTCAAGAATTGAGACCGATGTGACCAAGATCGTTCGCGATGACACCCAGTGAAGGGGCACCAGGCTGCCCCGGCTGAAGCGCTGCTGTTCGACAGCAGGCCGACGGCGCAGTGAAGGCGACAACATGTGTTACACCCAACCAACGTACATATGCATACTCAGAGCCACTGCAACCACACGACCGGCTCTGTATCGGTTCTGACGTGTCATCTCATCCTACGAAAAGGCGTTCCAGGCGTGCTCTGCCACGGTGCCGCTACAGATCGCCCAATGCCGTGGCCCTGGAATAGGTTTGAGCGGCATATTTCTGGTACGACGCGGCAGCGTAGCAGGCCCGTAACGAACGAATGTCTCACCTGTCAATTACTCAGTAGCAAACCCTTATTTATTGCCCGTTCTCCTTCGAATCAAATGACGCCCCATATCTTACTCAGCACGGCAAGCAAACTCCAATGGCGTCTAGGTGGCGTAGCATGTATGACCTCAGTTTCGCCCCTGAACAGTGCTTCGCGAAGTTTGCTCGACTTTCTCATCTCATCATATGCGCTCAAGCACGTACGCGCCCCTGTGCCCACGCTGCTGTGCCATATGAAGTTCCATATAACGCAGTCACTGGGAGCTTAGGATGAAAATCCAGAGCGGCACGGTATTTCTCACAATTGATCCCAGCCTCTATAACGCCGTGATATACCTATCGAGCACGGGTATTACAGCTGAACTACCCTTTTTAGTCGCCATGCACAGATTACACCTTGTTAACTGATTTTGACGACGGATACCACCCGAGACCTCCACCCTGAATGGTCCCGGCAGCGTGGCCTGACCGAAAAGGAGGGGCGAGCGAGTAACCTAGTCGCTCTTCCAGCTCATGGGGCAACGATGGCCAAATCACCAGTCGTGGGATCGCATTTCGCAGTATCTCTGGACTCTACAAGGTTGTTCACAAACCCCACCCTCTACTCGGGAGTGCGACACGTGAATGCCTGTCTCCAGACGGCTGAACGCTACTGTACAGTGGCCGTGTTCCAATAGGCAGCTCGTTTTGGACTCAAGGTAGCAGCAATGCGACATGCCACACAGTTAGGACCTAGTTGCCGTAAAACCGCACGCGTCTACATATGCTTTCTCCGCGCTCTAGCAGGCCTATATGTGTCTAGTTATGTACGTGCACGGTATTTATGCACAAGCTACATGCATCTGCTCTTCTGTCGGGATACCGAGCAGAGAGAAGAGTGAGGAGTGGATAGCGAGTCCCATGCCGAGGGTCTGTACATGTCGATGGACCTATCAAACAATGAGACATGCAGCTAGGAATGCAGATAGACGGATGGGTTACGAAGTACTCTACGTACGCATGCATCGTATGTACTCAGAGCTGCATTTCAAAAATGCATGTCTTAGATAATGGTATCATCTTTTAGCATTTAGGTAATCCGCACGTATAGGATTACTTCGTACTGCTAACATCGCACCAACCACCCCAATGCTCCCCCAACGCGGTCTGATGCAACATAGACTCCTCTATCCACCGAAAAGAATATCTGGATAGACAAGGGGAAAAGAGGGGATTAACACTGGCAACTAACCTACACTATCTACACCACCTACCTGTCCTAGACAGATAAAGTGCAAGATGGCACCTGACCTACGTATGTATTGACCTGCGGCTCGCCAGATAAAACATCACGAGAGGGGAAACCCACCGATAAATAGGTCATTGCGGGTCGTCCCGTTTTCTGTCCATCCGTCTATCTCTCCCGCTGGTCCATCTTGGGGTCATCAATGCCAAGGTGAATCAATCATGTTGAAACCCCGAAGAATAAGATACCTGTACGTACATACATATACGGACAACGCGGCTCATGTTAATTCTTTCCCAATCCTTTCCTCCCCTCTTGCCAAGCCTTAACGTTTACTCCCAAATTGGAATACGCCGGATGTAGGCATAGTATCAGTGTAAGTAAGGCGAAACAACACCACGCCGCCACAGTGCAGTAATTTTTTGAAATATAGCCTAGGGCCTCTATCTTATTTTTCTCTTATTTTGCTACATATTATCTTGTTTCTCCTTGTCGTCCGCCTTACTTGGGTAATGAGGGAGTGAGGCGTATTACACGTGTACTGAGTTATAGTACTTGCGCTATTATACCTTAGTGTACGTAATAAAGTAACGATAACAACGACAACAGCAACATCATAGGGCGACGAAAAAGCAAATGATACGCAACGAATGATGAAGTTCGCCGGTTTCTTGCCCTATGAAACCTGTCCATCGTAATTGGACATTCTTAGCTCACGTGAAGTGATTGGCTTGGTTATTATTTTTTTCCAAACGAATTGATACGATGTCTCCTTGTTTGACACTTCCCTTCCCATCAATATTTCGAAAAGATCCATACCATACAACTTGTCTAACTTCGAACGAATTACATACCTATTCTTTTTGTCCCTTATCGGTCTCTCATCCACCTCTCGTGTTCCTGTTTGAGACTATACCTACTATATACGTAGACCTGTTGTACCTCCACGCCTAAATTTGATACTAATGGAAGTAGGGTGACTTCTTCTTAGCTTGACTTGGCCTAGCTGACATGACATGTACTAATTATGCTCTGTTGTAAAACCAGCTAGCTATCCCTCACTTAACGTACAGCGCCCCGTACATCATAACGTGGGAATGCTATGTTCCTGGCGTTTAGAAGACAGGACTGTATGTGGCGTATTGTGTTTGTGAAAGAGTGGATTGGTTTTTGCTAGTAAACGTGAGAAGACAACCGACTAAAGCAACGTACGATTTCAGTCTGAATCACAAAAAGAATCCAACTCCAATTCGGAACTTCGGTTTCTAAGTGGGATCAGCCTAATACTGTGGGACGGACGGAGTAATTTTGTTTTTGTTTACTAGTAACTAGTTCCTTTATTTTTGGCAAATTAGGCAGGCGAGGCGATGGCAAAAACACTTGGCACCGCAAATCACTCTATACCACCAATATAGCCACTTATTCAACCCTTTATTTTTTAAGCAATTTCGTTAAGACACTCTCTAAAGGCGTAAATAAACGTGTTACATTAGAAGTAGCTTTAAGATAGCTGGTTAGATAAGTAAGTGGTCAAATAGGCGGTTAAATAAGTGGCTATATTGGTGGTATAGAGTGATTTGCGGTGCCAAGTTTTTTTGCCATCGCCTCGGCAGGCCCAATAGCCAGGTACGCTAGCGAGGGTTCCTTGACCCGTAAACCACAGATTGTGAGAAGTGAGAGGTGACAAGTCTATGCGCCGCCCTCCGGGATATGCCTTGTTCTATTTTCTCCTCTCTGTCCCCTTACCCACTCGTTGCTCCACCATCGCCAAAATACGCCGGGCAAGCGGATTATGAAATAGCAACCCAGTAGGATGGGCTGAAAATCCAACACGGAAAGACTCCCCCGGGTATCTGCTTTTAGATTAAAGTTGAGTCCCAGCGAGTTGGGTCTGAGGAGTGACTGATACGGCCATTTTGGGTCCTGTTTAAAAGGTGTATGATAGTTAATACATTAAGTAGAAGAAATACATTTACATCTTGTACTGTACAGAGGCGGATTGGCCTTTCTTCGAGCGAAGAGAAGAATGAGAACCGTGAGCCGTGCACAAACCGCATGTATGACCTGGGTATGGCGAGTACAATCTAAAGAGAATGACTGCACCTCTAATTCCCTCGCTGTATGCCACGGATCTATGTATTTACCTATGCAATGCCCAGTGTACCGTCCTATCCGTTGCGCCGTCGCCCTTAAAGCAAAGAGAAGGGAAAACAAGAAGTAGGATCTTCGGCCTAGCTACCGAGATCATGAAACAGCAAGGGATCCCAAAGACGTTTTCAAAACAAGGCTCGAAGACGCCTAACACCAAGTAAAAACAGGGTTTTTAGCTTTGACTGTCTCCAGCCGCTCGACTATGACTTTGCGCTTATGACCCTCCATACCTTGGGCTGCGGCATACCCCAGATCGCCTTCCAAATCGTCTTCGTTAGCTAATTCAGGGCCGTACAACTGTTGCGCAATAGTATTACTGTGTCTTCGCGCCGCCGCAAAGGAGTGGTGCCGATACTTATAGCGTGAGGTCACCTGAACGTCCGACCTTACGGGGCCCTGGTAACTTGATCTTGGAGCAACTTGACTGATGGATGGGCGAGCTGGAGTCTCATTCAAGGATCCGGAGGCCGAGTCATTGTCATCCCCTTCTGGTGACTGTGCACTTGGACTTGTAGCCAACTCGAAACGACCGGGATTCGGAAGCGGAGCAGAAAGACCTAGCAGATCCTCTCCATGGTTGACATGATTAGAAGATGAGTTGCTTGCACCGATATCCATCTCTTCTTGGATAACATCGTGGCGACCGGTCTCGTTTTTCCTGCGCATCTCAGAAGAAGCCATGCGCATTGGCACAGCCACAGGGACATCAACCAAATCATCCCACACGCAAACCCTCGCTCTACGAGTGAGTTCCAGAGGCCCGTGATCCTGCGTCTTCAAAGTTTCGACGACGTTCCACGCCTGGCCTTTCATGACAGCCATTTGCCGGGAAAACATCTTCTCCTGGAAATCGGGGTCAATCTGGAAGACTTTCCGTAATTCGTGTGAGGTCTGACTCCACCATGTTGGAGACGTCAGCAGAGGAAGGAAATGATCTCGAGTCTTCTGTGAGAACGGTCGCCCAATGAGATCAACGGGCAAGAAAAGCCAACCAAAAGGGAAGCTATGAGTTAGGTTAGCAAAGATTTAGTCGTACTTAAAACGAGTAGAACGGTGATATACCTTCGCCAAGCATCCGGGTGCTTCCATGGCCAGGATAACGAGTTATCAATCGCTCCAATTGAGATCTTAGGATTTGGGACTTTGGTAGAACTGCCCGCATTCATGGGTTTTTGAACCCTATAGGGGTGTGGTTGTGGACTAGTTGACTGGCTTCGTTGCGTTAGGTCAACTGGTCTGGCTGCAGGTTCACGCTCTTCTTCGTTTGCTAGATCCATGTTGAGCTGCGGTGGCTCCGAAGCGATCGTTACTTCCTGAGTGTCCCAATCTACCTTAACCATCCAGTTATCCAAGCCCCTATCTGTATTCCGCATAATATAGTCCAATATGACTAATTTTTCTAATTCCTCCCGAAATGACTGCTTTAAGGACTCTGTCCAAATGAAGTTGTCTGGCCCAAGAGGGCGTTGTTCGCCAGTGCTATGCTCGTCATCGCTCTCAAACTCATCGTAAGGTTCCTGGGTTGATGGCCGGCAGTTCGCAGTCCACCTCTTCCGCCTATTTCGATGAGTATCGTTTGAGCGAAGGCCGGACCAATATTGGTCGGGCCATGGATGCTCTCTTAGGAAGACGTTGGCATCTTTGAAGCCCTTGAGGAAGACCTGAAAGCTACCAGGCTTAGCAGGAAAGGGTTTCTTTTTCCTATAAAAGTTCCGACGATCCCAGTACGGGTAGTGGAAAGACTTGGATGATAACCACACCACATCTGTGTACGGCACCATGTTGGTTCGGAGCTGGCAGTCCAAAGTGTATGCCGCTGCTTCACTCACATAGGAGAGATTAGGTATAAGACTACCGACAGGTCAATACTTATAATCTATAGGGCTTGGGAATTAGATGGGCAAACACACCAAGATCTTCCAAAGAAACAGGGGAACAAATTTCGATGAATCCACTTGTTCCACTTGGGATTTCCAGCCGCATAAGGCTCCTCGTCCTTGGGCTTGAAGACACCCACGATCTTCCCGTCGGTGTTTCGGGCGAAGTAGCTGCCAGAACTGCCTTGGGTGATCATACTAGGGTGCATGCCCTGATCGATAGCGATCCTGACACTGTTGACAATCTGCTCGAACTCTGCCTTGGACATAGCAGGCTCAGGCATAGCGGCAAGGGTTTCGGGAGTGGCGGGCCGAACGCCTGGGGGAGGCTGAAACACACTGTGATGTATCTCCGGACGTTCCTCCTCGCCGGACGGCCGACCCTTTGCCCTTTTGAATTTGGATGCAATCTCGTCGGCCCATCGCTCCAGTCGCGCGTTTATAGCCTTCAAATCAACGCCCGAGTTGCTCCTATGACGTCTCGGGGGGTTCATTTGCTTGGCGAGCGCTTTGGGGGAGGTCATGCCAGAGTGCGGTCGCGGCTGAGGAACGGACGCATAGCGAGGGGCAGATGCGGGCTGGAGGGAGACAGAGCTCTGAGCCAGGAGCTCGTCATCGTCGTCATCGTCGTCGCTGAACTGGTCGGCCTGGGCCAGGCGTTCATAGCCAGTGGTAGCAGGTCGGCTTCGCGGCATCGTAGCAGCTGGATGAACCTGCAATTCGGCCAAAGACGGCAACGAGCAATAAGATTTGGTCAGGCAAAGTGATGGGCAGCCGAAGTTGACGTGTAAGATTATGTCATGCTTGCGAGGCGGGAAAAATAAAAGCGTCGATCTTGTTAGAGAACGGGAAAAGGGGCCGAGCCGAGGCTGCCTCGTCCTTTTGTCAGATAGAATCGATTGGTGACACAAGTGAGCGGGTTTGTAGTTAATGAATGTAGGTAAAGAACAGGGCTCAGCCGCAGAAACACTCTTTTCGACTGGTGGCTGGACCGGATGGCGATAATGATGTGAAAGTCAGATTAACTATGCAGAAGTGATCTCGGTCGATACCTGGATGTATGAGGTAATACCTGGACCTACCCGGTAGAGTTTCAATGTCGCGACTGTTTAGGCGGCAACCTACCGAAATAAGGACCTTACGGGCTAACCTAGTGCAGGATAGTGTGCTGTAGTACTGGGCCGGCAATCTCGAACGTGGGCTTATATTGGGGTCGGTTCGAGATCCCCGTGAGCTTTTATTGGCTGCAGTAGCTTGGATAGTGCTTCCACAGCTAGCCATGAAACTGCCACAGAAATCGCATCCGCCCGCCACACTGAGGTCGCATGATATACTACTCATAGCACGGAAGTTGTAGGTTTTTTTTTTCTCTTTAATTATTGCATGATACTACGAGTTAAACCAGGTAGGTAATAACCCAATTCAGATGCATTCTTAAGGTAAAGTACGCAGAAGCTTGGGGCTAGCTACATGGTAGGTTAAGCAATATCATCCATCGCCAACAATGCCTTTAAACACCTATCAAGTACGACATTCCGCGTTCAATAGACAGACCGACGGCGTCGTCTACGATCATTGCCACCGGATTTATCCGCATATGAGAGGCACAATGACCAGGAGCAATGGCGACCACCTTACTTTACATTTATATAGCGACTCTGCGCACCTTACACAAGTGCGACGTCCTTTTGATTGTATTGTCGACTGATATACAGGCCGTGTACAGCGAAAGCGAAAGTCTGATGATATCACGCGGTCTCGTACATAATGCCCGCGATTCCCTTCCCCGGACGCCATATGAAACCATGTACTGAGCATGCAGCCCCAGCGTGGATCACCGTTTTGGCAGGACTAATCCCCCCAGCGCTCCGCTCGCTGTCATTCGACGTAATCAATCATATACAAGCTTACATGTAGGCAGCCTCACCTTGTTAGCAAACCTACCCCAAGCCAAGAGCGAGGGAGAGGGGATGGAGGGGCGAGGTAATATAACAATTAATACACAGGCCTACTAACAACTTCGAGACGGTGTAATAATTAAATGTGAAACATAACGAGATAGAAATTGACATTTAATTACTACTCAGTCCCGAGGTTGTTAGTGGGCCTGCGTATTAATTGTTACATCACCTCGAGGGGAGCCCAGGGTTCGAGCTAAGGGAGCCAGCTAGGAGCGCCTAGATTCAACATCGAGCCGTCCAATCCTACTAGCAGTAGACTCGAATCATCGACTGGCGTGACTCTCTCTCTTTCTTGTTCTGTCCGCTAGACTATCCCTACAGAGTTTCGCCCCGTCGGGCACAATAGAGTTCACTTACGTCAATCCGCTCTGGGGAAGAGACATCTGATCCGGCCAATCGCACATGGGCACCCCTACGAGGAGTGGCATTGATTCCGGGCCATCCTGCGAACTGGCCCCAAATCACTTGAAGATCACTTGAGAAGCGTCGATCGCAGCCCACGGGTTCTCTGTGCAACCGGGACAGCAGTTCGGGGACGTTGCTTGACAGCGGGCCTAAGGGCGAACGGAGGAATCACTCCTTCCTTTGAGGATTGTCTCAATCCCTTTCCTTGTCTAACTCTAAAAGAGAGGAACCCTCCTCCCTTAAGTCTCACTTCTTACTGTCCAAGTAGGTGCTGACACATTCCATCTACTTTATATTAATTGTGTCCTAAAAAAGATCAGTTCAGTACATCAGAGGGAGCGTGTTCGAGGTGAACTGTTTCCCGCCATGCACCGCTGATTCATTGCCGTGATCACAATAAATATGCAGTAGACTTACCCAACTACCTACCTCGTGGTCACAAAAGTATTGTACACTTCCAAAAGATTCGAAATAAGTCTCTATCACCATTCAACAAGACCAACCAGCCAGTCTTATTCCCTCTCGACAATGGCTGCCCCTACCGGACTAGTGACGGAGGCTCGAGTCGACATAACCATAACCTCGTTGTCGCCAGAGCCAGACCTCCAACGCGGCCGCAAGCGGCGCCGGGATTTCTTCGAGATAGGCGCCGCAGCCAGCCGGCCGACGCTCCCCTCGAGCGAGTCGGCCACATTCCGAGGACGCTGTCGATACCGCAGCAGCTCGCGGTACCTCGACATGTCACGGCCGACCTCGCACCACAAGATGCTGGGGATCGCAAGCAGCAGCACCAATACTACCACCAACAACAACAACAGCATCAGCAACATCAACATCAACAATTACCACCGGAACGCCTCGGCGTCCCCTTCCCCCTCCCGCCGCAAGATGATCCGCATCACGCAGCTTGCCCGGGACCGCCGTCCGCGCAGCATCTCGCCCTCGCGGTCGCAGTCCCCTCCCTACGCAGCTCTCGGCACGGCTCTGTTTGCGCCCCGGCGTCGAAGGCAGAGGACGCAGAGCCGCAGCCGACCCCATGCGAATCTGCCCGTGGGGCTCGAGATGACCTCGCGAGACGACGATGGCAAGTTCACGGCTATGGAGGCCGTGGTGTTCCCTGTCACAACATACGACTCGGGGGCGCCCCCGGGCGAAGGATCCATGGCTGAGAATGGTGGGCGTTATAAGCAGTGACAACAGTCTTACAGAGGGTCAGCGATTTGTATTTGTTTCATGGTTTGTTCTATGGTGTGGCGCGAGCTAAAGGCAGAGCTTTATCTGTGTCGGTGCAGAGCCCGCAGGTAATAACGGATCTGTAACATGCAGATGTCCATTTACAGCGAATATCCGAGGTACTCGACAAACCTCAACGCTAGGTTGTGCGGGAACACGGTATGGAGTATAGCGATTTATGATTTAAAACATCATTGATACTGGGTTGGGGGCGTTTGGGAACATTGTCACTTTAGTGTACTAATATTCACTTTTGTATAGGGTTATTATGGTCTGCGGGACTGGGTCAAGAGGGCTGCCGATGCAGAAATGGTTATTGGTTATTTATAAGTAGGCGTCTAAGAAGCTCACTTCTTACTACCAAGAATTGACAGGGTCTCCTGTTCAACGGCCAGTGGCCTATGGTTGCTTACATATCGATGTGTATGTATAAAATTGTACCAGCAAGAACTGACTGGCGCTGCCCTTTGCCTCCAATTTGATAACTGTCGCGTAGGAAAAACGACGCCGTTAATCCTGCGTCAGGAATAACGGTATATATGGCGCGTCACAATAACCCTATATCAAAAAACACACTAGTATCACCCCAGTCTCCTCGCCTGCCCAATTCACTCCGTAACGTGTATCGGTCGAGAAAGTATTTTCTTCTCATAGGGCTAGAGCATAGATGCTGGCACACCCATGATGATGATGAAGACGACGATCAGAATGGGCAGTGAGACGTTGCCAGGGTCAACGCCAGGGGCATCCCGTATCTTCAGGCCGGCCACAGTGCCGGCGGTAAGATTATTCCCGGCCTCGACGATAGCGAGGGCGGTCAAGTTGCCGCACTGTTGGTTGAGCGCGACGTTGAACTCGAGATCCATGAGCTTGGGAGACTCAGCGTCAAGGATAGCTGCTGCAGGGAAGGTGCCCAGTGAGGAAGATCGTAGGAATGCTCCACGCAGCGTCGAGTTCAGTGCGATGGTAGACAGGTTTGCGATTCGGCTGTAGTCTGCACAGGATACAGGCAGCGACGCAGGTATCGCGGGCGTGGCGGCCGGGCTTTGCCGTGGAGCCAGAGCGGCCCGGAACTGGACTACCGCAGCACTGGCGATGGAGATATGGAAGAGCGAGAGGACCAGCATCAGCGAGGTGATGGGGCTGAAGGACGCCTTGCGGGCCATTGCGACGGTTGCTTTCCGTGGTGTTCTATTTTCTCTTTGCTTCTCTGCCCTTTTTTTATGGATCTGGCCCCAACGTTCCAATGAAGCAACAGGACAATGGAAATGAACGAAGTCGGAATTAGAAAAGAGGTGTGGCCGGCCACAAGCAAAAAAAAGAGGCAAATGATAGAACGTAAGGAGAGAAATAATTAAGAAGTGGAAGATAGCGAGAGGCGAAAAGAAAACGACAGACCGAGCTGGCGACCGAAAGCAAAGAGTAAGAGGAAGAGAATAGAGAGAGGCAAGTAAGGAACAGGGACGTAAAAGAGAGATGAAGACGAGATCTTACTTAGCCCATGTCATACTTGTTCAGCTAACCTGTCAAAAGTTACGGGGAACGAGGTTGTCAGAGAAGGGCCTCTGGTGAGGCTCTCACGTTTCGGGGCCCTGGCGACTACGCCTGATCCGTGATCCGAGCAGTGAGGTATAGCTGCGATACCGCATTTGGTGTTGTTCTGAAGCAGCGATCAGACAGGATGCAGCGCCCCCCTTGTCGCATACATTAGACCCACCCCTGTCTAGCCGCCGCAGCTTATCCCCGCGCTTCGTGATGCCTGTGCTGTTTTAGAAGACACCTCCTGTCTTTGCCATCGCAAAAGGGGAAGGGAAAAAAAGGCATTGAAATACAGACAATAGCCACGCGACGAAGGATTCAAAAACTCTCAATTTCCTTCCCTCTTTCCCTCTTTCCCTCCTTCCCCTCGTCTTGGCGGAATCTGGGCTGCAAGCAATGCGCAATGACGCTATCACGTGACCTAGTCAGTCTCTATCAAGTCGCATTTCCGCGAGAACCCCGAGCCCTCCATCATGTGCAGCCCTTCTTCTTCACCCAACCACTTGGTATGTATAGCTGACAGCTATACGTGGTACTGTTGGATTCTGCATGCAGCCTTGTGCAGCTGCATTGGCATTTCCCGACTACAGATCAAGGCAAAGGACCCAGTAGATGAGCGCTACCGTAAGCTCGCGGCCACCCCCTTGGCTGCCTGAAGATTGTCATCACTCCTAACAGCTTGGATAAGAGGGTCTTCGCATCGGAAATATTCGGAAGAGCAAGTGCAAAACACTAGAAGACGCTCTGGCACAGTTCAAAGACTGCACAGTAGCAAGTATTTGACATGTGATGCCTCTCTGCGGGAGTCAGACACTTTCTGACAGGACAGTCAGTACCTTAGTCATATAAGTGCAGAGATATTTGTAGGAGATATGACAGATAAAAGCACCTATCATGACAGACAGTTGTCAGTAAGTAAGCAAGCCCCCACGAAGACAGGAGAAGTGCATATAGATAAAGCCGAACGGATGGATATCACACAGGCATCTTCGCAGTTGCCCTAGCAATAAACAGTGAATCGGTGCAAAACGCGTCATGGCCTCCCCCCCAAAAATAACCAAGAAGAAGGACTGGATGCATGGAGCTTTCCCTGGATCTGCAGGGCACGTGGCCTGGGAACAACCACATCCAGGAGGAGAGCTGATGGTAGGGGCAGGTCAGCAGACCAGCAGGCTGCCCATCAACTAGGTCAACTAGGGAGGAGCTACGGCTTGGCAAGCACCACTGGGTAGAAGCAAGCTTTTGGAGGGGCTCGAGGGGTGGCGAGCTACGGGTGTAGTTCTGGAGTCTTAGGTCTTGGAGCCTGCAGATGGAGCCCGTAGAGCAGGCAGGCTACAGGCTCTGCAGCAACTACCGGTACCTCATTACTCAGATACGCTAGCCTCTCTGGACGGGGTGCATGTCCTGGGCGCATCTTGCGGCAACGGGGCTGCGACGGGGTCCCCCAACGTCGGGGTCTTTGTCGGCAAGCCTATTACCACAGCCGAAGTTAATAGTGTTGATACTGATAGCCTGGTGTGGTGATGATAGAAGGGAAAAGGTACCATCCTCGTTTTCAACTTGATGTTGTAATGGCGGACCGACCTTGTGCTACTGAACTGCTAGGACACCTAACTTTGAGCCTTAAGTGTAAGGTATCCAAACAATCGGCTCCTACCGAACAGTTTGAACTACTCCTAGAGAGCCTACCTACATACACTAAAAAGCTGTGACTCAGTATCTCTCCGTCGCTGTACATGAGACTAGGGATACAATGTGCAAGTTTGATATGGAGGTACATGTAGATGTAGATTATTGAATGGAATGGCACATTATCTCTATTATTGTTTTTTTTTTCCACCCCTCCTCCTCCTCCTCCTCCTACCCCGTCTGCCTGCTCTATCCACATCCCCCAATTCCATTCCATTCCCAACCCAAATCCAGCAAAGAGCCCGTACTTATCCCTCGTCTGCAACTAAAAATGCCCTCGTGACTCTGGACGAGAGGCGACCTACCAACGCCAACGCAACGCCAACATCCATGATTCGACTCCATAATTCCCTCTCCCCAACGAGCTCCGACCTGTTCGGCTGTCGGGACCGCTGTCTTTTCACGTGCCTTGCCCCTCCACGTTTGTCTGGTCTGGGTGCTTTCAGGGTATCATCTCCACTAGGGTGCCTCCGCCTCCGCCTTCGCCGCGACCTCGACCTCGACCTCAGCCTTACATAGGAAGGCAGACAGTCCACCAAACCTCCAACACTCCCCCACCTCACTCTCTACCCTTCTTCACTCCACGCTCTGCGCTCGGCTCGGCACGGCACTGCATCTTACTTACCTACCTACCTTCGGACGTCTGCGTCTTGCGCTCCACGGGCTATCAGTTTAGAGCGTGCGTTCTTAATCTTGCCCGTCGCCAACTACCGACTTCCCTTCATTCGACGACCCTAGTCTGCAGTGCTCAACCCTCAGTGCTCGCGCCCGCCCCGATAGCGCATCCCGATAACGCATCTGCTACCGCTGCACATATGCGCGCCCTGTCGCTTCCTCGCACCTTTCGAGCCCCGGGCCTGAAAGCTTCTGCACCGGAGTCCTGGGCATAGACGTCACCTATACTGCCAAAGTGTCAACCTCTGCCAGTATCCACTCTTTGTTGCCTTGTGACAGGATACCATCGAGACCTGTACCATGGCTTCACATCCGCATGCTCACGGTATTGCCCATTCTGCTCCTCTCCCAACATCTGCAACCCCCCGCCCCCCACTAGCAGCCATTCCGAATCTGAAGGCCTTCATGGGATATTTCGAGCCAAAACTCATCTGCGCTCCTGTTCTGGTGACGCTAACGTTTCTCTCTTTGCTATAAACAGGACCCGTGCGCTACGGAGACTCGAATAACGCGCCCGCTCCCAATTATAATCCTGCTGCGCTCCTCAATCCCCGAGCTTTCAACGGTCTACCTACTCCCAATAATGGCATTCAAACTCCGTTCTTCAACGGCTCGGGTAGCTCCACCCCTGTCGAATATAGTTTCGAAAGCCCCGGCAGCAGGTTCTCAGATCTGCCGATTCACCAAACTGCAAGCCCTTTGAGCCCTCCAAACGGATTTGGTGCCATGATTGAGCGCATGAACAATGTCGAGCATCGCACACTTGTCGCTCCTCAAAACAAACGACGGAAGGTAGAGACCGAGGATAGACCGGAAACGAAGCCTGGCTTTGGAGCTGGTGGAAGCGGTATGATTGGCCACCACATCGCAGAGAAGAGAGAAGAATCCAGACAGGCCGCAAGCACCCAAGTTGAGATGGTAGATCTAACTAGCGGAAGTACGTTGTCCCCCTTTGAAGTCATGAAAGCATCACTGAACTTTTTCACAGATTCTGATGGCGATGTCGTTGAGATACAGCCGGCTATAGAAGAGGAGATCTGCTACGGTATGGTGCAAGACGCGAGGCTAAATTGCCACGTTGTACCCAGCCCAAAGCCTGGTGCCATTGCCTCTATGGGAGACACTCACTGGCCACAAGTCAAGATCGTCTTGAAGAGGAGAATAGGTGATGAGACTATGAGAATCTATGCATACGATCATACCAGGAATATTGTCGGCTTGGTGGATCCAACCACTTCCTCGGGTCTTGCTCCATTACTTGATGCGCCGCGCTTGCAGATCAGAACTAATTGTAGGATCAATACGAGGCGAAAAGAACCTGGAGAGGAGGTTGGGAAGGCTATTTCGAAAAACTACAGCCTGGATATGGTGCTCTACGGTCCGAGGAAATCTGCCGCTACGGTCGGCAAATATCTGTCGCAGAAGCAGGTCTGGCTTAGGAAGCCATTCGTTTACGATAACGGTATCCAATATGAGAATCCTCAGGAGATTGTGGGCCCAAGGCCTCCCCCACCCCCGGCTTTGAGACAGCAACCCATGTATCCACCGCCTCCTCAGATGGTTCGAAGTATTGAAGAGATTCGCTCAGAGGTTATGGGTGTTTTTGATTCACTCACCAAAAGTGAAGATCTTCCGTTGATGGAGCCACATCCTCGAATACAAACAGAACTGCTTCGGCATCAGAAACAAGGGCTCTACTTTATGACCACCAAAGAACAACCGCGCGTGTTTGCCTCCAACGGGAAGACCCCTGATTCATTTTGGCAGCTCCAGTATGGCCAACATGGCCAGAAGATTTATCGCAACGTGATTACCGGCCAAATACATGATAGAATGCCACCTGAGACGCTTGGCGGCATTCTCGCAGACATGATGGGCCTGGGCAAGACCTTGAGTATTTTGTCCCTCGTAGCCACTACACTTGATACTGCCGATGACTGGTCGAGGAAAGAACCTGTCCAGCCTCAGGTCCCCCTGCCGAAGAAGAAGGGAGAGTCATCGCGGCAGTTTAATGTACCAGCTCCACCTCCTCTTCAACTGACACCGCTCAAGCGAAATGGCAAGGCTACTCTTCTAGTTTGTCCCCTTAGCACCATAAACAACTGGGAAGAGCAAATCAAACTTCACATAAAACCGGGCCAAATGAAGTATTATGTCTACCATGGCTCCAATCGCATCAAAGATGCAAATATCCTTGCTGACTACGACATGGTTTTGACCACCTACGGATCTGTGGCTAGCGAAGTGACTGCTCGCAATAGGGGAAAGTCTGGACCCTGGCCACTCGAGGAAATTGGCTGGTTCCGCATTGTGCTCGACGAGGCCCACATGATCCGAGAACAATCGACTCTGCAATTCAAAGCCATTTGCCGGTTGCAAGCCAATCGACGATGGGCGGTTACAGGCACACCGGTCCAAAACAAGCTAGACGATCTTGCAGCTCTTCTAGCCTTCCTGCGATTAAAACCGTTTGACGAGAAGGGCAAATTCACACAGTACATCACCGCTCCATTCAAGATGTGCGACCCCGAAATTGTGCCTAAACTTCGAGTTCTCGTTGATAGTGTCACGTTGCGACGGCTGAAAGACAAGATCGACCTACCCCCGAGAACCGACCACCTCATCAAACTTGACTTCTCTCCAAACGAGCGGAAGCTCTATCAATTGTTCGAGCAAAATGCGCAGGATAAAGTTCAAGTTCTAGCTGGAGGCAGAGAACGAATGGTTGGAGGGAAAGTATATATTCACATCCTGCAGTCTATTTTGAGACTCCGGTTGATCTGTGCACATGGAAGAGATCTGTTGAATAATTCAGATTTGCAAACTGTGCAGGGTATGACCGCCGACTCCGCAATTGATCTCGATAGCGATGATGAAGACAACAAACCGGCTATAGCCGAATCTAGATCATACGAGGCATTTGCGCTTATGGAAGAAACGAACAATGATAATTGCATCTCATGCAAGCGAAGAATTGGTTCAAATGATGGCGCTGATATCGCATCCGAGCGAGAGGAGGATATCATTGGTCACATGACCGCCTGCTTTCATCTCCTCTGCCCGAATTGTATAAAGGCTTGGAAACGAGAGGTCGATGGCAAGGAACTGGGCAACTGTCCGTTCTGCGGTTCATACATTCGTCTCCAGTGTAACGAACTTCGTAAGAGCAAGCTCGAGATTGAACATGAAGGTCATCATCCGGATAAAAGAGATCATAAAGATCGCACAAGAGATGGGTATCCCGGATACTCTGGGCCTCATACCAAGACAAATGCACTGGTCGAAGACTTGCTTAAGTCGGAAGCTGAGAGTAAAGCGAAGCCTGATGAACCTCCTTTCAAATCAGTCGTCTTCTCAGCTTGGACATCTCACCTTGATCTCATCGAGATCGCACTAGAAAATGCAGGGATTCGGTTTACTCGTTTAGACGGAAAGATGAGCCGCCCGGCACGAAGCGCCGCCATGACTGCTTTCCGAGAAGACGATTCTGTCCATGTTATACTCGTGTCAATTTCTGCTGGCGGTCTTGGTCTCAACCTCGTAACGGGAAATACTGTCTATATGATGGAACCCCAGTATAATCCTGCTGCAGAAGCTCAAGCTATCGACCGCGTACACCGTCTCGGCCAGAAACGGCCTGTGCGCACCGTTCGCTACATTATGCAGAACAGTATTGAGGAGAAAATGCTTGCTCTCCAGGAGAAGAAGATGAAGCTTGCAAGCCTGAGTATGGATAGGAATCGTGTCATGGATAAAGCTGAAGCCGCAAAGCAGAAGCTGATGGACCTACGTGATCTCTTCAAATGAGTTGTCTCCAGCCGCGCAACGTTTGCCTCTTCCGGTATTCTTCCTTTTCTTCCGCGGCGCAGGCTACATATGTGTATCATGATACGTCATGATATGACACCGGATGCATTGCGTTGGTGTTCTCATGGTAATCGGTTAAAGAATGGATTTTCTTAGCCTGGTATTTACATGGCGTTTGGCATTCTACAGTTTTGTCCCGCGAATTATACCAATATCGACTTAGATATCTGGGAACATGGTACGGCATCGAATGGTAAAGGTGGTATGGGACAACTCATGGAAACGATGTGGCTACACCTAGTTTACCGTATCCCGGGGTCCACGCATTCCCAAATACCGAATCATCTATATCAAGAAACTAAACATCAGGGCTGATAACGACGATTCTCAAGTCTACTACGATGCATTCTACCCGCATATTGCAGGACTAAGACCTGCCTATATCATCATATTCTACGCGCATAGAAACGTGGGTCATGACTTTTCCGCTCGAGTTGAGGTTACTGCATCACATACTTAGATGGTAGATCTAGATAGATCCACACAGAGTCTAATGATTAAATGAGTTAATGCATTGGCCTCTTGCTCCCTTTTACGTGAATTGAAAATGGCCACTGTGAATAATTGAATGAGATTCGTTGTTTCCGGTCTATTATCGCCTTGACAGACGCATCAACGCATCAATGCATCAACACTACGTCCACTCACAAACGGACGAACATAGCAGCGGCAGACCGTCCTATCTGCACTCTGAATTAGTAGCAGGCAGGGCGGAAACCAAACTTTCAGACATTATGATAAATAGTTAGTATTTGCTAAGCCAACAACATTATACACAAAACCACCTCCCCCCCCCTTCTCCCCTTCACAGTGTTTGTATAGGTCTAGCAATCCTTGCCAATGCTGTCCCAAGCCAAAGCGATAAGAAGTTGATCACTGCATAAATCCTTCAATCCTGCATTCCAGCAATCCCACAATCCCACAATCCAGGAATCCAGGAATCCAACAATCCCTTGGTGACTGAAACCCGGGTGGGTGCCTCGATAATATGGGTGAGGGAACAAGTTGAGATAGATAGTACTTGGGTCTTGATAGTCAAGTAGAAGGTTGAGCAGTGAGAAGATATAACAATAGCGGTTCGCAGCAAGTAGTACGAACAACCTCTACAGCCTTAGATTGCTGTATTGCGATTTCTAGGCAGCATAGCTGGAGAATTTATATCGATGGGGCATCTATTATACCGGCGACTAAGTGTCTTGACAATAATCGGTCAACATTAAAATTTCGAAACACTGGTACAACGCAAATTTAGAAGCACATGCGAATGAGTTTAATAGATTTGTATTTAAACCCGTTGTCTACTTAAGCATGATTTATTTAATCGTAATTTGATATCGTAAAGTTTCATGACAAACTCCTTTTTCTTGTCCCTAAAGTTTTTCCCGGCAACGCCATTTATGAAGTCGTTCATTAGTGCTTCCCATTCACTCGGGGTCCCTGTAGAGTCGCCTCGACAATGTTGGTGGTATATGTACAGGATGTCGTCTATCATCGTTTGTTGGACTGGTTCTCAGACACGTTATAGTCAAAGTCAAGAATGCTTCCGTGCCTTCAGACGGCATACGAGAATGTGTTGGTTGTTACCGCAGTTCGTCTTGGCGCCGAGTCGTTGAACGACCGGCTAATGCGTCGTACCCTGTCTTGGGTCACTAAGCTGCATTGGCGCTGGCGGTTGGCTGCGCAACCTTGGTGACTTGGTCACCAGCACGAACAATGCGCTTGCCGGTGGAGTCGAACAGCATAGAAACGTCTTTGTTCTCGGCCTGGGCGCGTTTCCAGATCTCTACCTCACAGCCACCCCGGAGGACACCAACACGCATAGTAGAAAGGAGGTTATGGGCGGCGTTCGAATGGAGGTAAACACCACCATTGAAGATGGCTGTGGCATCCTTGCCGATAGCAGATGAGATAAGCGCCTTACCACCGGGGTGGTCCTTAATGAAATCGGTAACATCGTGGATCACACCGGCAATAGAAACAAGCGCTTTACCGTTCTTCGACTCGGCCACGAAATCATCCCAGCTGATGACCGGAAGCTGCTCAAGGGGGGTACCCCAGTCCAGGGTAGCTCGCTTCTGGTCAAGCTTCTTCTGCAGTTGCTGGATACGGCCCTTCTCAATCTCGTTCCGGCGAAATTTCTTCAAGTCGTAGGCCAGCCCAAGCTTCTCCATTGTCCAAATAAACCATTTTGTGGGATCATATTGGTAGAACTCTAAAGCATTCCGGAAATCACTCGGAAATTCATGGTGAAACTATATAGGAATTAGCTTCTATCGGATTGACTCAAGGTTCTAACCTTACGTTGTGGTATCCCTCGCCCAGGGTGATCAAAGCGGTGAACACATGATCTCTGGGAGAGTTACGGTCATCGAAGGGCTGGTCGCCAAGCCAGTGTGCAAGTGAGTTAACACAGAACGTAGCTTGCTGGACAACTGCAAGGGTGGGTCAGTAAAACATCACCGAAAGGTCGAATGGCTTTGTATATTGCTTACAGAAGATTCTAAGAATCCCGGCGTAGATGAATCCACCCATCCAGTCACCCCAACCAAGACCGCAAACAACCGTGGGGAAGATTAAAGACATTGTCAACACACACTTGATATCTAAAAGACAATTAGTATGTGCCAGTAGATGTGACCATATATTGGGCTAGGCTCACAGTTCTTGTGCTGCCAAACAACAACGGGGTCATCGTTCAGGTCTGAAATATCCGTTCTTCCGATGCGTTTGGGGTTTTGCTTCATAACCATCCAGCCAATATGCGAGTAAAGCAAGCCCTTGCGTACGCTGTAGGGATCCTTCTCGGTGTCGGTGTATCTGTGATGCGCGCGGTGGCCGTTAGACCACCAACGGGCCGACCCTTCAACGGATGCCGCTCCCATAGCAGCCAAGTAGATCTTTAGAGGTAATCTGGCCTTGTAGGAGGTATGGGCCCAGAGACGATGGTATCCAGCAGTTACTATGAGTTTAATTAATAAAACATTCTTTGTTCCTTTCTCTATTCTGGTAAAACCAAAAAACAAGTACTCACTACCAAGACCCGAGTTGAAATAGTAGAAGACAGCAAACGCTGCGGTCTTCAGGGAGAGGGGGGTGAAGTAGGCACCGACACAGCCCATGAAAGGGACAACCAGGATGAAGAAGGTATTCAACCAGTTGACGTGCTTGTACCAGTTGTCCCATGTTATGGGATACTCGGTGATGTGAGGCTTCTTCGAATCATACTTGCTCGATCTCAGGGGCTTGTAGTCCTTGGTCCCGTCGGGGAAGGCCTCGGCGGCAGCAACGCCAGTCTGTGGTGTGCTGGGGGACGCCATGGCGGGCGATTGTGCAGACGTCGCCAATGCTGCCAATATGGGAGCAGACCTCGGTTGGTGTGCTATGGACGTCCTCGTGTTAGTTGGTCGAGGGTAAAGTAAGAGCTCGGAGGGCGGGGAGATAAAGAAGAGAGAGTGTAGAAGCAGCAGGTCGAGATTGATATATATTGATTCGGTGAGATGTGGGGATGGTGGAATCGTGGATAGGTACTGTGCCCACTGACACTATGCAAGACTGGGCTTGGACGATCTGGACGTCTGGATGGTCTTCCGGGGAGGATCCGGATGGCCGTTGTGGTGGCGGGTGAGAAAGAGAAGAGGCAGGGATAAGTAGTGCGGTATACTTGTTTGTAGGTAGGGGGAGATAGGGGAGTAGTCGCAAGGGAGGGAGGTAGCAACGAGGGAATACAGTAGTAGGTACATACAGCTCTTATCTAATTATGTATCTAGGTTTTGTCCTGCGGCGGATAAAATAATAGAATACCTAATGCTGTGGAAAGTTTGACACGCAAACGCTTACAACACCAGTTGTCGTTTGAACCTACACGCCTTTTGTGTTCATCAATCAAAATAGAGCGAACACAGCATAGGCAAGTGGGTAGGTATATATGTAAAAGGGTCTCGGATCGACAGTTGACCTCTCAGATGAAACCGAGGCTTGTTAAACTGTTCTCTTCTGTTGCCTGCTATCCGAGTTGAGCAAATCCCAAATGTTGCTCCTCTGGGCCTTTGGGTGGGTGAGTGAGCTTGTACCTACATTAGAATCAGCGGCAACTGGAAATGTAACTTTATTAGCGGGGACTTCGACACTGTCTAAAACACTGTCCCGTGTCTGCCTGAGACTGTGTCGTGGCAGTCACCACCGCTGTAATGCGGTGCAGATGTACAGTAACCCGACCTTATTACATGCCTCTTGCCACTGTCTAGACTCTAGGAGATCTGCCCTGCCCATGCGCCTCCAGCAGTAGGTACTTCCTGTCAGGGTTCCGTATTCCCTGTCGTTGCAGATCTGAAATTTGTTGAATTGTTGGGGAAAAGGGTCCAAAGGGGCGGTAGTACCACTAGGCCAGCAGCCAATCAAACCATTGGACTATGTGGGGACCCTTCCTTTTCAGGACAGTACAACTCCCTCCAATCGAAAGCGTCGTGCGATGACTACTTCTGCGATCTCTTCTCATCCATCAAAGCCAAGGCTCAGTCAGCTCATTCAAGATTTTATCGTCGAGATGCTTGGTCGGTTGGCTATTAACCGGTTAAATCGGTCCACGATCAGGCTATAAATCAATCAGTCAGCCCATCAACAATGTTGCTTGTCTTCTCGCACGCGAACCCACCTACAAGGGGAAACGTGCATACCTCACACAGACCTACCTGGCTCGCATGGGTAGTCGACTTTGTTCATTAACCTCTCATACCATGCCCTGCTCGGTTTTCGGATCAAGGCACTGGAATCTGGTCTGTCAAGTGGGAGGGGTAATACTACATAATCCCCGCTTGGTCGGTTGTAGACTGTAGCGAATGCGACGTTCAACGCTGAATCCCAAAATTACGTCACCCTTCGTATGAATCTTTTTGCTTAGAAAGGAAAGCTGCTCTAGGATTGGGCGTCTACTATCCGGCGTGAAATCCGCCAATCGAACCCTTGGTGGGTGACAACAGCGATGATAATGGTGATGATCAACGTAATGGAAGAGCCCAGCCGAGGCAAGAGTTCGGCGGCTCGTTGGCCGTTCGAACATGGATGCTTTAGTATGTACTCAAGTACCAATAAAGTTCTCTTCTTGTCCCAACAAACGGGTAGGTGAGCAAAGTGGGGCCCAAAGTAGAAGGCGACTTTAGCCAATTGGAGGAGGATAAACGGCGAGCTGATCAGCCCTGAGCCCCACTAACAAATCGTTACAGCTGCACCGTAGATTTCGCCTCCCAGCCTTCTACACTACTAGTAGAACTTCAAAGACTCTTCATGTGCAATGGCATTGGTAACGGCGATCACAGCGAGCATAGCCTCAGCCTCAACTAGGCTATTGTGAGTGCGTCTGATGAAAACGCATTCACTAATGATAGCTCGATTCATAAAGTGCCGGTATTCGCAGACTGCCATGTGTTGATTTCCTTATGCTATTCGACGTCCAAATCGTGAATTCGCTATTCAACAGCCAGTAGCTACCTCAGTACCAAAACAAAGTAAGATGAACAGATTATGTTCCATCACTGAGACTGGACTAGCAGAAAGTAAAAGCGAAATGACGGACTGATGATGTGGAAATGTACTGAGATGGACATAACTTTGTTGCTACAAGACATTACTAAGCATGCTGCCAAAGGATCGCCTGAGCATGTGTTCCTGCAAGCGAGATCAACATTGACACTGGATGTTATATCGCCGAGGACTAGAATATGAGGAGATCTAGGGCTCGCCAGGCTCTGAATATGTCTGTATCCTTTATTCTAGGGCTGTAGCGGACGTAGGGGCTGAATACATGGCTTGGAGCCAATATGAGAAAATGCTCCATGAGCGCATAGATCCTTGGTTATGTAGAAGAGTCTCCTAGCCTCCTAGAAGGTCGACCGGTCTATACGCACAGCATTCCTACGGCCCAGACCGTTCTCTTCAAGGTCTCGCCAATATCTCAGAACTCGGAATAGCTTCATTTATCTCTCACCAAAAGCCTATGCAATACGGCTACAGAATTACGATATAGTGAATACGAACAGGAAGGGCTGTTGCAGTTCAGGGAGCCTGGCATCGGTGAGCTTCCGTATGCTCACAGGCTCCCCTACAATATACAGCTACCCCTGAGAGAATAGAGTCTTTAGACAATTGTCTGCTTCACCTTCAAAGTTAAATATCAAAGCGGGAAAGGTTTCTGACCCCTGGGGTAGCCTCTGGAGAAAAACAGTAAGAGCCGGTCTATATATACGACAGATTATCAGATCTTAAAGCTTCGTGAACTTATCAACTTACCTTCTTTTCGAACAACGAACACAAAGCCGACTTGTGAAAACTCAGGCGTTGAACTCTTTTATATCACGAAACGTGAAATGTTGTCTAGCCATTACAGTCTATACGTCTCACACAACACCGACTGTCGCGAGGCCTTTATTTGTGGTAGTTGATGATCACTTGTTATTGTATAATGCCTCGAAGACACCCTGTGAACTAGCCATACCTAGATATAAGAGACCCTGGCACTTATAAGGAACCAGATGCTTGCATAAATATCTGTACGGAAGCCTGCGCGCTGACGGGAGGTCACCTATGCGAGGCCCCGCGAACTGCATGACCTCTCGTGTTCGTATTCATAATCTCACAGGCATGAAGCCGAATTGCAGGATGTCTCGCATAATAGATAAATGAAGCTTTTCACAGACTGAAACACACAGCTAACCCTTCACATGACGAGGCTCGAGGCCGTAGGACTCCTGCATATAGGGGCTAGTTGACCCTCCAAGGGACTGAGAGTCCTTTGGATAGCTAAGGGTCATTGCGCTCATAGAATATCATTCTCATGTTGACTTATCCTCCAAACCCTGTATTCAATCCTTGTTATAATATCAGTGTCCGCGGTGATACCGCGGTCTCTTGCTTAGGAGTGGCCAGTTCCGCCGCAAGGTGAGCAGATGTAATGCCTACCTAGGTATTTAAAATTATAAAGTATTAGGAATTTAGTGGAATGAGAAGTCGCATCCTATGTTGGAACGGAGCTTTCTACTTCTATCCTGAAGCTCTCTTGTTACTTTCACTGTGATGCCACTACAAGGAAGATACGTATGTATATCACCAAGAACTAGAATATGACGAGATTCGGCGTCATCGTGAGACAAAAGCAATTTATACATGTCTCTGTACTTAGTTTACATGACCCCGTCACTGGCACAAATCTGTTGCGGTTCATAGGAAGGAGAGTATGAGTCGACCGATTCCGTCAGGGTTAATCTGGGTTAGCCTCCCATCTAACGAGAATGCAGTTACTGAGCAGGCAAAGTTGACGCCAGAATAGTGTATCCCTCTCTCCAGATCACCCGAGAAGTGGAACCACGGGCTAAGAAGGCTTGATCCGAAGGTTGAGCAAATGATTTTCTAGAATCAAGAGACTGTGTTATGAGGCTTCAAATGAAGGTGAATTTGCCATTAGTGGTACCATTGACAATTGAGCGACATCATCTGAGTCAAGTCTGTCGAGTGATGGAATGTCTTGAAAAGAATAGGATTGCCATCAACTTTTAGAAGATACCCACAAAGACCATGGTCCTCTTCATACATGAATTTCAATATCAAGAGTATCGCACGCTTCTTGAGACGTCTAAGTCCCAGATTATACATCTATATTGAACCGGAATTTAACCGATAGAGTTTGGACCGGGAGTGATAAGATAGCGCGGGGTACGTACTTTCTTCCAGGGTATTCGGATGATGTAAGTGCAGGGGTGCAGGAGCATTATTATTCAGTCGATTGGATAATCGACATACTAGTAGAGCTAAGCTCCGGTGCAATATCGCCGCCGACATTTACAAAGTTGCATTCGACTGAAGGACGTGAGGAGGCTCGTGCCGCTGTTGCGTTTCAACAAGTCAAGGGCTTGTATTGGTTATAATTTTGACATACATACTGAGTAACTTTCTCCTTCTATCGATCCTATCGATTTAATTAATCACATAGCGGCCGCGTGCGTATTCTGGCTAACACGCATAACCCTTGACGCTCCGCAACATCCTCTCCGACTATCACCCCTTCGTCGAAAATTTCTCCTGCGAACGCCTCCACGAACACTGGCATGATGCTGTGCCGCCAACATCTATCACGGCATGTCGCTATACGAACATCGCCTCGGTTCGCTCTCGCACCGCGGTTAGCCCGCCCGGCGCGGCTATACTCTATATCCGCAAATGCTCGAGACAGGTCGAGTGAACCCCACGCCGCCTACGCGAGGCCTTCAATATCTGCGCACACTGGCTTAGTATCCCGATCTCCCTTTTCCACCTCAGCGACGAGACGGAAAGAAAAGAGGGACGACCCGTCGGATGACCCGGTGCTGCCTCTCGCTGACGAGGATGCCAAAAAGGATGTCGAGGAGAAGTCGGAGCGGCCAGAGAGGGAGGTGAGCGAGGCAAAAAGCACAACCGCAGAGTCATCCTCTCCCAGCAAGAATCAGAGCGAGGGCGAGTCGCAGGACGGCAAGGCTGGAAGCGCCGCTGGAGGCTCGTCTTCAGGGTCCGGCAATGACGCGCCAGGTGATGGCGGTCGGAAATCTGGTCCGCGGGCAACGAACAGAGCTCTGCAAAAGCCCGAGATTCCCGAAGTATATCCCCAGGTCATGGCGATCCCTATAGCAAAGAGACCTCTATTTCCTGGATTTTATAAGGCGATTACGATCAAGGACCCCAACGTTTCAGCCGCAATACTAGAAATGATGAAGAGAGGTCAACCTTACGTTGGTGCGTTCTTGTTCAAAGACGAGAATGCTGACGAGGATGTGGTACGAGACCCGGCTGATGTTTACGACACCGGAGTTTTCGCTCAGATTACCAGCGCTTTCCCTGTCCATGGGGAGCAGAACAGTTTGACAGCCATTCTGTATCCACATCGCAGGATCAAGCTGTCCACATTGATCCCCCCGGCCGTCTCAGAGGAGAAAAAGGCCGAGACTGGGCCCGAAGATGTTCCAGACCCAATACCTCCCAAGCCTGAAGAATCATCCCAAGAAAAGAAGGGCGATGTCGTTGCAAGCTTTGAAGAAGGCGCTGTGGCAAATAAATCGGACGCAAACCATGAGAAATATGAGCCGACGTCGTTCTTGCGCAAATACCCTGTGAGCCTGGTGAACGTGGAGAACCTTGTTGAAGAGCCATTTGACCCCAAGAGCCCGGTTGTGAGAGCCGTAACCAACGAGATTGTTAACGTATTCAAAGAGGTGGCCACGATGAACAGTCTCTTTCGAGACCAAATATCGACCTTCTCTATGAGTCAATCGACTGGAAATGTTACTGCCGAGCCGGCCAAGCTCGCTGATTTCGCCGCAGCGGTGTCTGCTGGAGAGCCTGCCGAGTTGCAGGAGGTCCTTTCCAGCCTAAATGTTGAAGACCGGATGCAGAAAGCTCTGGTGGTGCTTAAAAAGGAACTCATGAACGCGCAACTACAATCGAAAATCACGAAAGACGTCGAACAGAAGATTACAAAGCGTCAACGGGAGTACTGGTTGATGGAACAGATGAAGGGAATCCGCCGAGAATTGGGCATTGAGTCTGATGGAAAGGATAAGCTTGTTGAAAAGTTCAAAGAGAAGGCTGACAAACTCGCCATGCCCGAGGCAGTACGCAAGGTATTCGATGATGAGATCAACAAGCTTGCCCATTTGGAACCTGCTGCCTCCGAGTTTAACGTAACACGGAATTATCTAGATTGGCTGACACAGATACCATGGGGCCAAAGGAGTGCCGAGAATTTCGGCATCCAACATGCCATGGATGTCCTAGACGAAGATCACTATGGGTTGAAAGACGTAAAGGACCGCATCTTGGAGTTCATTGCAGTAGGCAAATTACGAGGTACTGTAGAAGGCAAGATTTTGTGCTTCGTGGGACCTCCTGGTGTTGGCAAAACGAGTATTGGGAAGTCGATTGCTAGAGCCTTGAACCGACAGTACTACAGATTTAGCGTTGGTGGTCTTACCGATGTGGCGGAAATCAAAGGTCATCGTCGCACCTACGTTGGTGCTCTACCAGGACGCGTCATTCAGGCCCTCAAGAAATGTCAAACGGAGAATCCCCTCATTCTAATCGACGAGGTTGATAAGATTGGGCGTGGCTACCAAGGAGACCCTTCCTCGGCTCTTCTGGAATTGTTGGATCCGGAACAAAATAGCTCATTCCTAGATCACTACATGGATGTTCCTGTCGACCTTTCTAAAGTATTGTTTGTTTGCACAGCTAACATGACTGATACGATACCCCGTCCATTGCTTGACCGTATGGAGGTCATTCGGTTATCCGGTTATGTGTCCGATGAGAAGAAAGCGATTGCGGATCGATACCTGTCGCCAGCGGCCAGGGAACTCGCAGGTCTCAAGGATGTAAATGTATCCCTGTCAGATGAGGCTATCGAGGAGCTTATAAAGTCATACTGTCGAGAATCGGGCGTTCGGAACCTGAAGAAGCAGATCGAGAAGGTCTACCGCAAATCAGCGCTGAAAATTGTCCAGGACCTTGGCGAAGAAGTATTACCAGAGTCCGAAGCGTTGACAGAAGAGGGCAAAGCAGCCATGGCAGAATCCGAGAAAGTGAACGAAACCAAAGAACCCACCTCACCAGAGGCAACGGAAAAGGAGACGACTGAGAAACCACGAGTCGCCCTCAAGGTGCCTGAGTCAGTCAGCATTGTAATTGACAAGGAGAATTTGAAGGATTATGTTGGTCCCCCGATATTCACCTCCGACCGTCTTTACGATGTCACGCCTCCTGGTGTCGCCATGGGCCTTGCTTGGACGCAATTAGGTGGCTCTGCTATGTACATTGAGTCCATTCTGCAGTCAGCTTTGCGTCCTAGTAGCCGCCCAAGCTTAGAGATCACGGGCAACCTGAAGACCGTCATGAAGGAATCGTCTACAATCGCTTACTCTTTCGCCAAATCCTTCATGGCTAATGAGTTCGCCGACAACCACTTCTTCGACAAGGCTAAGATCCATGTGCATGTACCAGAAGGGGCAGTGCAGAAGGATGGCCCATCAGCTGGCGTTACTATGGCTACCTCTCTTCTATCGCTTGCCTTGGACAGCCCCGTGGACCCTACCATTGCCATGACAGGCGAGTTGACACTTACCGGCAAGGTTCTCAGAATAGGTGGTTTGAGAGAGAAGACAGTAGCTGCGCGTCGCGCCGGGTGCAAGATGATTATTTTCCCAGAGGACAATATGTCTGACTGGCTAGAGCTTCCTGAGGTACGCTTTTCCCCGCTTGACGATTTATTTTCATCATCTTTCGTTAGGGCAGCGCTAACAGTTTTCACAGAATATCAAAGAGGGTATTGAGGGTCGCCCTGCAAGCTGGTACAGGGAGATTTTCGAGCTCGTCTTCCCTAACCTCGACAGGGAAAAGGCTAACACCTGCAGAATCTGCGAGTGGAAGAAGGAGCACGGGTCCTCCAGCAGTGAAGGCGACAAGGACGACTAAAAATAGGTGAAAAGGGCCCAAGGCGAATATTAGAACCAGCCGTTCCAGGTGTACTATTATTGTGTTCTTTAAAATTGGGCGCCGGCAATACATGCGTGCGGGCAGACGGTATATACTGTATATTACGCAGTGCTTTGCATATAGTTTAGAATTGTCCAAGAAGGGAGGGACGAAGGCAAGTTAGCATTATTCGGGCGTTCAGGTGGCCATTGCATCACATACGCAACACTATCATACCAAAGCCCATAGCGAGAAAAGCGAACTTCAGATAAACTCGTTGAGTCTAAGCACGAGGTTTCAGTGTAATTAATGTACGATAGTTAATTTCCACTCTCTGCCACCACTATGACTAACCGATATACGCCATGAAGATTTTGTGTTGCAAAGTAATCACCCAAGTCGATTCGAAGAGCCGTGAATATTAGCGAGAAAATGAGAGAGGGCCGTCGGTCACGCCTTGTCAATATGTACGCATGAGTGGTCCGTGGCTCCGTAACTGCCATTCGACAAGGCGAAGTCAGGTGCATGGGTTTTTTCGCCTCCAACCTAGACCCGCATGAGAGCGACTGTCCATCCGGTCTCGTGACAATACCGAGGCGGCGCGCCCAGCATTGACGGAGATGACGGAGTCTTGTCTGTTTGGTTTGTGGAGGGCATGGGGTGTGGTTTCTGTCTCTTTTCTGCTACGTGCAGATGGCCGCCGGGTGATACGGAGCCGGGTCGGAGTTCGAGTGATGCCTTACCTTATAGCAGCCCGATACTGGTCTTGGGGGAAGGGGGGGGCGGGCTTCTCTTGTTTTAGTTTGCCTGGATTCAGGGGAGGCGGGTAGGGATCGGTGTAAGCCCGTCGGCGACAGTATAGTCCGGGACTATATCTCTGGCTAGTCTATAGCGTTTAGACGAGAGACCGTCCAAGAATATGTCCGATGAGATTTTGAAGTGGACCTTGACGATGTCCTCCCGTTGCTAGTGTTTACTTTCTCTTGCTTCGCGGCCGGCAACGTAGCCGGTAACGTGGAGATGAGATGCAGTCGCCTCGCTCTGGGCTTACTGGCATACCTAGTATACATATAACAGGTAGTCTGATATACGTGCACATAAACATACATGTGTACATACACCACTGTAAACATGACAGGATGACCGTATATATCTTGCACATGAAATACAATAGCGGGTAAGTGTCGTTGGCGCGCGGGAAACCAGCCAGATTCTCACGATGGCTAGATCATACTGAGTGACCGGCAGGGATGAACCCGGTTTTTCCATTTACATCAGACTAAGTTTGTGCGTCCAAACAAGCGCACCGACGATTGTATGTATTTTGGGGAAAGTTAGTGTCTAGACGTGCTGCAATCATCCACGTGGGATAGGATAGATAGAAGATCAGTACTATTTGTTTATCCCCTTTTTTTTATCGTGTCTACCTGGCTCTACAGTCAATCGAATGACACTATAGGAAGTGTGGTTTTCCTGTTATGACGACATGACAGGGCATCGGCATTGGCATGGGTAAGGTGCATATACCTGCTCGTTCCGCTTTGGCGGGCACCACCATTACAATACGCTACAGCCTCGCTTTTCAGCGTATACTGCATAGGACGCGGCATGGCATTCCATACTGCAGGGAAGAAAACAGCCAGAGCGGGGATTGGTGAAGCAAGCCCAGACAGTTGAAGCCGACGATGGGGAGCCAATGACGAACCAACAGCATGTATGGCTGCCCAATAGCTTAAGTAGCCGGCTAGCTGGCTGGCTGTCCAAGCTGGCTGTCTGGCTTTGGCCCCCTTTTCTCCAGAACGAGCGTCGGCTGTACAACTCATCATCACCAGAGGGATGACCTTACTTATGTATGTACTATCTTGATTGGGAATCCCGCTGTAGACGGTGGTGAAATGGGGATCTCGTGTGTGGCTGAACTCAACTAACATACATAACAGCGGCTAGGTGACCTGGCTAATTCGGTCGATCTCGTAAGATGTGTACCTGACCGGTGAGTATGATGACGATGATGATGACCTTTTGTTGGGTATCAACTCATCGTTAGCACATTAATTATAGGGAGTTAGTACCTAGGTAAGACATGTAAGAAGATCGTTCGTTTTACCAAGTCGTCGGCATCCTTCTTCGTGACGTCGTAGTGTATACTAGTATACATATATCTATGCATGTAGGCGTAATAAGCATGTACACCTTATCGGGACACACTTCAAGCAAGGCCGCATGGCATGGCGACCGTTAAGAGACGTTGACTGCTAGTATACTATAGTATTGGGAAATGGGGGCGGGAACGGCGGCCACGCCGGCGCCGTTGCAGGAGGTCCCCTGTCTTTGCTCTCTGTCCAGTCCTATCGGTCTCTATTTCTGCATGGGCCTGCTGCTGCTGCTTTCGCACCCTTCCCTCGCTCGCTCTTGTTTGCTTTTCTTTTTCCGCTCGGGTGCCTCGCGGAATCGTCCCCTCCCTTTGCCGGTGCTCATCAGTCAGCCTTGTTACATGCCCATCTTCTGCATTATACATGCATCTCGCCTGCAGTATTTACCCCGGGGTGCGTGATACCCGGCATCATCGATACGCGCTAGTCAGTATACTACATTAATAGAGTGGTATAGATATACACCTGCTGTTCGTCTCGTCTTCCTCTCCCTCTCCCTCCAACGTTGTTCTTACCATCATTCCCAAAGCTCAGATTCACAGTACCTCTTCTATTAGTCAGACCTAGCTCCACGTCATCCTGCACATATCTACTTTAGTAGTGTGCTTAACCTCATGTAGCATGCATCTGGGCGGGCATGCTGTAGTGTCCTACGTGTCGGTTTGTCCACATGACTTAGGCTGGCTTTTCGGTAGTATAAGCACGCAGGCGTTTGTCCCGGGCCATCCAATGGGCTCCGTCTAGATGGGCACCTCTATATCTTTCTGTCTCCGTGTCATAAATTAGGCTCTCGTCCACGATACCAACGGCACATGGCACGTTACCAGTTCGGTGGTCCAGCCGCACGCACTAGTCTATGACCTCTATTTAGCCTTAGAAAAGGGTTTATACATTGCTGAGTGATAGCTGTGAGGAGCTTGGAAGATCCTTGGAGAAAAGACGGGAGCTAAATGATGGATCTCGATTGGTAGAATTTAAGCATGGCCCGTTCCGGAGCCGCCAGTGTAGATCCCCTTGTTCCTGGCTGCGCTTGGTAAAAACTCGCGACGAAGAAAAGCTGTGGGAGCTTCGTTGAGCAAGTTCGTGGCCCGAAACTTTCAAGAGTTCGTCTGGCTTGGCAGCATCACGAGATTTTCTTGACATGTCTGCAACTGACCGAGTGGGGTGGCACTCATCGAGTCACAGTAAGGGCCAACGATAGATGAAAAGGAAAAAAAGGGGATCGTGGTCTATCTATACTAGTCCGGGGGGCGTTGATGAGTTGTCCTTCACCCTCGTCGCATTAGCTTACCGTTTCTGGCCTGGGATTACTTTTGGCTTCGGGTAGGGGCACATTTTTCACGATGCTACGGACCGGAGAAGGTAGCATTCCATATGACACACGTTGCAGATCAGATCAATTGAGCAAGAAACAAAAACCTTAACAGCTTTCGTGCACCGGGAAACAAAGTTGATCATCAGTTTGATCAACGCAGGTAAGACAGAAATAAGCACCAGGTAATGGGTATAATAGGTAAGTAAGTAGGTAGGTATTTTAAAAGAGTGAGGTATTAATTAGTGTGGTGCGTGAACAATTATAAAACAACCCCTCTTCAAACGCTGTCTAGGATCCGCCTGTCTTAGACGGCCCTGTAACTATTTTGTACAACGCACACTACATAACACTACACTAACCTTAGACAAACCGATGATTCGGGCGAGTCTGACCATTCAGGTCCGATGTTTAGGCCCGATCGCCCTGAGTGCTCCAATACCTTGTACTTACTACTAGTGCGGTAGGAATAGTATAGTATCCGACCCAGAGGGCAAGGACAAATTGTCGAATAAGAGCCAGCACCACCAACCCCCGCGCCGGCACCGCACCCTCTCTCCAATGGGGCATGGCGGGGCACTGGAACTTCGTCGTCCACGGAATAAATAATATTCGTGATGCCTACACCCTGACTGATTGCACGGCTGCGTGCCATTGGCGTCCGTCCCTTATCTATTGAATTGGTACCCAATACATCCCACGAGCCGGTACTGCTTATGTCGCTGGCTCTCTTACGTAGTAGGTATTTGCGTCCTATGGATACTGGAGAGAGACGGAGAGAGGATGGATGAGGGTGAACGGATGTGCATCGCGATGAATAGGGGCACGAAGACTAAGTAGGTTCCCAAGTTCGCATACCGCTCTTTGGATCCATACCTACAATATACTTCCCTCCATGTTCTGTTATGTAAGTGCTTTCTCCCATGGAGAGCCATGGTGGGGAGACTTAGAGAGAGAGGTAAGAGTAAAAAGTGAAAAGATTCTTGAAGCCCCTGATGCGGGCAGTGTTGCCGAGAGTGGCTAATACAGAGACGGGATTCGTGCCTGGTGTGCAGCTCCTGCAGGCGTCGTGCTTGTGGTGCCGCACATTGGAACTTGGACTACAGCAGTAGCATGGTGCGACTTTTTAAACTTGCAGTGGTTGGTGCATGGCATCACTCACCGTCCATCCGTCCCTACATGTATGTCCTGGCCTGGCCTGTCACCTACAGTTAGGTATACTACTACAACACACTACTCTTCTACTAATGCTAGACTAAGCCCTAAGTACGTGATACTACTACCTCCCTTACTTCGATTATCTCTCTACCTTGTAAGTATCTCATCTGCAAATAAGTATTTTGAGTATACATCTGCACCTATTGCAGGGAGACATACGTCAATGTGTATACTACATTACATCCCAGCCCATCAGAGAGAGATTACAGAGGTAATCCGCCCACATCAGCTTCAGCACGTTGCAGCACAGTCGTCATCGGATGGGGACTGGGGTTAGGTATGTATAGCAGTGGGCTGACTGGTGGGCTAAGGACCGATGCGGTTATCTACTTGCCCACATGTAGTGTACCGATACAGCCCATTCTCGTGCCTCTCTTCTCTCTCCCCATCGTCACTCCACCTGTATACATACTATATACTATCGTCTCCCTTGCCTGCCCGCCTCTTCCTCTAAATACATACATACTGTACTTACGGCATGGTACATAGCCAACTGCATACCTACTGTATCCGTAGAAGGTATTCATCCAGATCTGTTTTGCATGTCAGGCGTCTCGGGTCTTCTTCTCTTCGTCGAGACCGCCAACGCACCGCACCGCCCGCCCCATCCCAGCCAGCCATCGTCTGCCTTTGCCCAATAACAGCGCGAAGCCTCACTCACTCCCGCATTCTGCTTCCGCTCTCCTTCCTCTTTTCATCGTCATTCTCATCCCTCATCCCTCACATCTCACCCTCATCCAAACCCAGACCTAGATCGCATTTTGTTCTATTTTAATCTTATCTCTGTTTACTTCTTTCCCTGCTTGAGTTCTCAACATGCAGACCTAAGCAGCTAATATTTGGCCAATCATCCCACCAGCGAAGAATCCAACCTTCCCGTAGCGTGGTCAGTCCGCCTGCCTCGTACGTGGTTGCATCGGACTAATAGTGGAAAACTGCACTTTTCTGCTCCCTTACCTCCCCCGCCCAGAGGTGCGAGGGTCTCTATGCCCAAGCCAGTCAAGCATTGACTCCGTTGGTCTTGGGACCACCACTACGTCAAGCCTCGGTCACGACGGAGGCGTTTCGTGTCTCGCTCCATTCGGGCCTGCCGCCCTGTCTGGAACCACTTCACCGTGCGTCTGTGTGGTTACGTAGGAGTCAACGGTGCGGGCCTGACTTGACCATAACATCAACAAACGCCCTGTCTTGACCCACGTTGCTCTGGCTCATTCTTTTCTTATTCATATGTCACACCGACTGGTTCACTAGACACGCCTCTACCATTTGGAGCCCACAGCACCTGCTTCGCCGAGAGACTATCGCTATGGCCGCGCCGGCGAACGCTTCGCTTCCTTCGGCTCCGGAAAGCAATCGCATCGCCGCCTTTTGGAAAAAATTGACAAGTAAGACTATGAGGGGCCCTTCGCCGCCGGCACCTTTCTCCGACCCGGGGCTGTCCCGAGACTCTTCGGTTAGTTCGGGCTTGGTCCGAAGAGTGTCGCGGAAAGTCGTCCCCGGCTTGCCTAGGGCCAAGACGTTTAGGAGACAGCAATCTGAGAACAGGGACAAACTAGAAGCCATCTTACCTACTCCGGCTGAACGGAGAGCTGTATCAGTCGATAGACGCATGCATCTTCAACACAGTGCCTCTCACTCAAGTCAACTATTGCCTCGCGCAAGCGCGCCTGATCTCTTTGACGACACTGAGCTGGCTGGTGGCAAACTTGCCGCAGTATCGCAGACCACTTCAGCCCCTCAAAGCCCTGTTAACGAAAAACATTTCCTGAGTCTCAACAGCATTGACATTCCAAGCATAGTCAGGGACGATGAACATGCAGACGAACAAGTGCCTACATATCCAGAGGCTATCTCTATTGCCGATGCACAGTCCATCAATACTTCCCATTACGACACCATGATACGGGAAGAGTTAGAACACAAGTGGATCTTGAATCTAAGCATGCATTTCCGAGATAAGTCTAGGAGGGAGAAATTCTTCGTCACCTATCGAGAGAGGGACTCGATCTGGCGGCGAGTGACCATCTCCCTTGACTACCGAAATGCTCCCAGCGACTCTCTCGAAAAGGATCTTGCCAATACTAAATTCCAAAGGGATAAAAGCGCTAAGATATATGAGGCCATTCGTGAAAGCCTACAGGATATCCAGTTCTACGATACTGTCACAAACCTCAAATTACAGACTTCTGATGGCAGACTACATGTCCATGTAGTTGAAGACGTTAACGTGGGTTGGATCCTCATGATAGTATCTGCGTCACAAACTAACCCAATCAAATTAGGAAATTGTCCAATTTCCGACTGTACGCATGGTTCAGCATATGGGCTGCCGACGTATTCGTGAGAGCGAACTTGAATTCGACTCCCATATGTCCGGATTTGTTTACAAGGTTAGATGTAATGGACACACACTTATCAAAAAGGAAATACCAGGACCAGACACTATAGACGAGTTCCTTTATGAGGTTAACGCTCTTAATTCGTTGCGATTCTCCAGGAGCATCATCGAGTTTTATGGTGTAGTAGTCGACAACGACGACCAGGTTGTCAAGGGGCTTCTCATCAGTTACGCCGAGCAAGGGGCACTTATCGATGTCATCTACGACTCTCAAGAACATGGCGACCAGGAACTACCTTGGGCTGTCCGAGAGAAGTGGGCACGACAAATCGTGCAAGGCCTCTCGGACATTCATGAAACCGGGTTTGTTCAGGGTGATTTCACTCTTTCTAACATCGTAATCGACAATTTCGGCAATGCCAAAATAATTGATATCAACAGAAGGGGTTGTCCAGTTGGTTGGGAACCTCCTGAGGCAGCTCCCTTAATCGATAGCAATCAGCGGATTTCCATGTATATTGGTGTCAAATCCGACCTCTATCAACTTGGAATGGTACTATGGGCGTTAGCGACGCTCGAGGACGAACCCGAGGCTCATCGTCGGCCTCTTCGTCTGAGGCCCGAGTTAGATGTGCCTTCGTGGTACCGTGAGATAGTAGAGACCTGCCTGCATGAGGACCCCCGGGTCCGATTACAGGCTATCGAACTACTCAAAAGATTCCCTGAGACGTCGTACGACGACACCTACGGAGAACGGGTTTTGCCATCGTTCTCCATGCACGACGGTCGTGCGTTCGAAAAGCATGTGGCAGGTGAAAGCTACGACCCTCCAGATATTAGAGACGTGGAGCCTCGGAACAGTTGGGCATGCTCCTCTACTAGTAATACGCAGTCGACCTCGCCAAGCCTCTCAGACGAGCTAAACTACCCCCCACGTGGTCGATCTCCGCCTAGTCCTTTGCCAACTCATCATGATTTATATAACTCGCCCTATATTCGCGGAAATGCGACCTGGGTGGGACCGCATGACATCACAGCTGTGGATGATGATCCCGCTGCGGACGAGGTAAAGGTTGGGACACCGAGAGGTCTTGAAGACATAAGCGGTTTCGCGAAAATGACGGACGAACTCAACCAAATGCAGGAAGAACTTCGTGCTGAGGCTGTTCTGGAACATGAACAAAACCCTCAGGACGCGCCGGGCGGTGATAGCCCAGCGCCAAATATTTCGTCGGAAACCGTTGTTGCTGGACCAACTGTGGTGGCTGATAGCCAAGAAGAGAATGCTACTTTACTAAATGAGGATGAAACCATTAATTCTACGCCCACGCTTAATGTATCACCAGAGACAAGTTCGGCAGGGACGCCAGTAGCAGAGAAACTGCAGCATGATGAATCTGCCGCACTGGAAGAATCAGAGGAGAAAGCGGATTCCACTATACCAACTCGAGGCGGTGTTGCCGATAATATGATTTCTCCAGAAGATGATCATACTAGCGTGGCAATCACACCGGCTGTTGAAGACCAAGGAAAATCTACGCAAGTAACCGAGCCCCACGAAGAGGAGTCTCAGACCGACGATTTAGGTGCGGCTCATATACACGACAGAACAGATGATAAAAACCAAGACATATCATCTATGCGACCCACAGAAGCAAACATCACAACCATATCAGATTTGACATCTCAGAAAGATTCGTTATCATCAGAACCGTCAGGAGAACGGACTCCGTCGGCGTGCTCGGATACATACCCAGGTACCCCTGCCACGGAGACCGTACGGGACGCCGAAGTCGCCGCCTGAGAAGAGCGGAGGCTTCACTTTCTTGCCTGGATGAATTACCCTTGATTGTATAGCGAGGAGTCTGAGGTGGCGAGTTCTGATAGGGCGGCACAGTCTTTCGTTTTCCTTGTTTGTCATGACATTTCCATAAGAAGCTGAAGTTTAAGGGCCTCGGGGCCCCTCCTCTTCAGATTTCAATGATATCCATGATCATTTTAGTGCGCATTTACGAGACGGGGGGCGGGAAGCGTCATTTGTACAACCGATTCCATCTAGATACCTCTTTACCTAGCAGTAGCACATAGCTAAACCTACTTAAGCATTATAGGAAACGACCTGAAATATAAATAACGATTGATATGATATGATTTAGCCGGCAACTGGGTCCTTCGTGCACTGGACTATGATCACCGAGCTTAGGCTCTATAGAGGCTATCTTATGAAGGGCACCTAAAGTCCTTTCTCTTTTTGCTTTTTTTCTCCTTCTCTTTAAACGACACGCTAGCTTCTCCCTTTTCAAGGAATCAAGATGCGGTAGCCATTGCCTTAGTAGAAGCTATGAAAAAAAAAAAAAAAAAAAAAAAAAAAATCAACATGCTAATGTGCATGAGAGAAACAGGAAGATTCGACCGCAACAGCTGCGGTCGTAGCAGTTACGCAAATATCACGAAGCTCGACGAATAATCTAGTGATGAAGAGAAACGATTTGATGAAGGATCATGACTGGCTATCTGGGTCTAAAAATACAAATTATACCTTCGCGGGCCAGAAGTGTATACGAGAGGGGTATCTATGAAGTGAATCGGTACTGGACGCGTTCCCTTCGACGGTCCATCGATTCCCCTTAACCGCCAACACCTCTAGCAGAATAATAAACAGAGAGCTGCGAGAGCCCCCTTCAATGTGCATACACAGGCTCTATAAACCACGTGGGCACTAAAAGTGTACAGTATCTTACACTCAAGCATGAGAGAGCGAAGAATCAAGGGTGCTGCTTCGGTGGTAGGAAAGTGACCGGCGAGAAAGAGTAAAATGAAAGTAGACTTGGTTTATCCCCTCACGCAATAGGACTCGGAGGGAAGAACATCTGGCACCATGTCTTCGTTTGTAGAGCCCGTTCCGAAAACTTATTTGCCTTTTCATTTGCCAGCATCTTCGTCGTCGGGCTGTTTCTGTTCCTTGTTCTCATCAGGGGTTTGCTGCAAGTAGGGCTCAGCGGTAGCAACTGCTTCCACCGGGTCGTCCTGGCCCCTAAGGGGGTTATAGTTAATCCATGGCTGACGGGCACCGAGCGGAATAGTACCTGGTTCTGTGGTAGCAAGTGGATTTTCTTGATGAGCCCAAATCTTCACCCCCTCATCGACCAGCGGTCCGGGAGCCCCAAGACCAATCGACTTCTTATTCGAGTGAAGTTCTAATACCTTTCCCTTATCCTTTTTCGCTACCACCGCCATAGCTACTCCGATATGCCTCAGCACATCATCAAGGAGTTGCTCAATAGGGACAGGCTCTGGTTCCGCCTTTTGTTCCAGTACATTATCTAAGCAGACTTTGCACTTCTTTTCGGCAGGTAAAGCTTCTGGCCCTTTGGGGCACTTCCAAAAGCCGCCGATCCTCCTGTGCTTTTCGTAGCGCCAGCCTGGGTTTTCGTAGTGCCAATTCTTGTCCCACTTGGCGTCTTTCACGAAGATATCTACAGCGTGATTCGGATATTAGCGCTGAGTGTTACAATGAGGAAGTATGAGAAGAACAGAAAAGCGCAAGACTATAAGCCAGGGTAAAATATCCCGAGGAAGTATTTCCACCGAGAAGGTACCACTGTATCAATGAGATAAAGTAATCCAGATAAAACCCACCTTCATCAGGATGCTCCTCCCTGTACCTTGTATGGTCCTTGGTTGACTCCAGGTGATGAATGTAGTTGAGGAGACTGATGTATTTTTCCTCGGTAGTACGACCTTTCATCTCAAGGTTTCCTTGGGCTTCGACAACAGGGAACCAGTCGGGAATTAAGATTTCATATGGCTTGTCTGGCCAGGGCGTGACTCCTTCGTATGCCACCGGCGGTTTATCAACCGGATCTGACACCGGTTTCCTTGATTTACGGCCAGGCCGATCCACGGATTCTACTCCCGCCTCTTCACATGAGACGTTGTGAGGAACGGATTGACATCGCTGAGTCCAACTTGAGATCGAGATGCAAGAGCCGTCAGACCCGAGCAAGCGTTCCACCTTTGACAAAGAGCTCTTGGGTTCTTCCTGCGATACCGTGGACAAATGGCGTAGTCTAGCTATCGTCTGCTCATAGTTATCGATGCTGCCAAAGATCATGAAGCCTTTCTCAATTTCTCTGATATGCAGCAGCTCTGCGCGTGCAAACGTTTTGCGCTCTTGAGCCATTTCTCTCTTGATATCACTGACATGCATTACCGCCTCTGCGCGAGCCGCAGGTGTTGGGCCATAATCGGCAATGTATTGCTGCTCGTGTAGCTCCGTTACCAAGCTCTCGTAAGTGGGTGTGTGTCGGAGCTGAATCCTCTCAGCGTTCTTCTTGTCCACCCACCCTTGAAAGGCGCCTGATTGTTGTAGGAACTCGTCGGTAGGATCAAATGACGAGCCGTTGAGAGGACTGGGGTATCTCTTGTTATCAAATGTGCCGGGCAGGACAGGGGGATAACGATGCCAACTGGGATAGTGTGGCAAAAAGATTCTGGAGGCGGTGATGTCGATGGGCCTTGCAGGAGGGCTGCTGGTGGTCGAACTCGTGGCGGAAATGGAGGTAGGCAGAGTAGAGCCGGATTCCGCTCGGCCTGTACGAGAATGATCGCTGGAGACGCCATATCCTGTCTGAGAGCTTCCCTGGCTTGACTGGTTTGACTTGGTAGTGTATGGCGACTCGCAATTGTTTATGCAGGAAGCACGGGCTGCTGTGTTGCGCATTTCGGATGGGAGATCAAATTGTACTCGGCGCCCAGCGGAAGAGGCAGAGGAGTGGAGAGGTATTGCAGATTCGGGCCACAGAGATGCTGACGGTCCAGATGGTATTGACGTGCCGGGGTCACTTGAGGGCTTCGTCTGGACGCTCGTGGAACCCGCGGCCAGGACTCCCATAGAAGGAAATGAGTACGGCATCTTCGAAATGTATTGGTAGGTGGCAGCAGCTAGTCCGAAAGTACAGTACTCTTGCTCCCAGAGTCGAAGGGTTGTTGTGAGTAGTTGTCCTGGGCAAGGGTGCAAGATGATGCTTGGAAAGGGCAATAATGTTGGTAGAGGTGGTTAGAGGTTTTGTGACGACTGTGCGTGAAGGTTAGGGAAGGTATGATTGCAGTTGTGGTTTATCTTAGATTAGTGGTGTATTGCAGGCAATGAGCCCTATAGGAGAGTCCGTTTATTGAGGAAGTAGCAAAGGGGGCATTGGTAGTTCTCGAGGAAAGAACCGTCGAGATGCGACTGCGAAATAGTGTGCATGCAGGCATCGACTCGAGGAAGGTTATATGAAGTCAACTTAGGAGGATCCGCATCAAAGTTCATACTAGTATCAACCAGACATGGAGAACAACGATATTGCTCGGTCATGAGAACCCGAGGCAGGAGCTGGTGTTGGCGTTGGCGTTGGCGTTGTTTGCTACATTTACTAACCCACCCACCTCCGTTCATTACCTCCTATTCATTCAAGCTATGCCAACAATGGCCCGACCGATACAAGCTCTCGAAGCTTCACAGCTTTCTCTTGCTCTCGTAATGAGACCTTTCTCTCCATTCTGCGCCGATCCGCCTCTAACATGGCGAACCGGCCGCGGGCCCCATGTTTAACTTTGGTGATCATATCCGCTGCCTTGCCTTTATTGATATCCGTGACTTTGAGCTTCTCCTTCTCCCCTCGTAGCTTGTTGAGGAACGTGAGTTGGCCGTCGGTGGGCGGGCCCTTGCGCCAATTCACATGTCTTGAAATGAGCAGATGGGGATATTTCTCCGAGGCATATTTATCAGCACCATGCACAGCGTCGACGAACGTGGCGGCTTGGAGGAGTTCCCGGGGTGCTGCAAACGGTGACTTGGAAACGCCTTTCGGTAGGGCTCGAACCTCCGAGGCAATGAATTCGGGTTGGTCGTCTGTCTCCCTCTCGACTTTCTCAAGCCTGATATATGTACCATGCGGTCCGGAGAGGATATAGCGATGCGGTCCCACTTGCACCCAAGCATTGTTACTGATCGCACGAATGTGCTGCTCGCCCGATGAATCCGCGATGAGATCTAGTACCGAGTCATATTCGACAAAAGTGACATTGCCAGCGCGTCTTACGTCGGACGCGGGTGGATTCACTGCTTGTGCAACCTCGTCCCTTAACTTCTCCGCTTCCTTACGGGTTTTCATGTCTCTCATGGCATCCACAGAAACTTCGTCGACTAGTTGAGACGGATCCAATCCAAAAAGCGTCGGCGTTGTCACGATACCGGCAGCAAGGCTAGAAACCATATCGATGATATGGCAATTCGTCTTTCCAGGATGCAGTCTCATGCCCCTTCCAATCATTTGCACCAAGAGGTTGCGAGAGCGAGTTGGTCTCGCCAGCACAACGCAGTCAATGTTGGGAATATCGGTGCCTTCGGTGAAAACACCGCAGTTCACAAGGACTGGAAATTCTCCTCTCTTGAAAGCGTCTAATCGATCGCTCCTCTCAACTTTTGGTGTATCCCCGGTCACAAATCTGGCATCAATGCCATGCTGTCGAAAGGCCCGTGTTAAACCGGCGACGTGAGCAAGATCTACACAGAATACGAGTGTAGATTTCCTCTTTGAGGCCTTTGCTAGCCAACTGCGTACCGTAATCTCGTTGATTTGGTTCGTATTAACGACCTTAGAGAGTTCACCAGGTTGGAAATCCCCATTCGCGCCACTCCTCACTCTCGATATGTCTGCAGTGGACTCGACTGTGGTGAAAAGAACGTCAGACAGCCATTTCTCGCCAATCATGTCGACATAGTCCTTGTGGTACACGATTTCATCTATAGCGGCTCCAAGCCGGAGCCCGTCAAAACGGGAGAAGGTAGCCGAAACACCGACAAGAATTGGCGAGTCTTCCTTTTTATGATGAAGACCAAAATGTTCCAAAGTGCGCAGATAACCGGGCGCCACAATGTGATGAGCTTCATCTACGAGCACCAGCTTGAAAAGCTTAGGATCGAATTTGCTGATTCGGTCGCCGGATGTGATACTCTGAATACTAGCAATAGTGATATCTGCTTGTCCGGAAGCCTGAAGATTCCCCATCTCAACCTCTACAGTTTTGCTGGGATAAGCATTGCTACAATGCCGTGCCGCCTGTTCAACGAGCTCCCTTCGATGGGCCAAGATCAAGGTCTGGGTCGCATACTTGGAGCTAGGCTTGACGCGATCGATTAACTGAGTGAAAACCACTGTTTTTCCAGCTCCCGTGGCGAGCGATATACCAACTCGCTTGTGACCTTGTTGCAAAGATGAAAGGACGGATTGTATGCATTCCTCTTGGTATTTCCGAAGACGTACGGGCTGAATCGAGCGCGTTTGTGACTGTGCAGCAGAGGAAACGGGCCGTATCTGAGATAATCTCATGGATCTGAATGAGACCAATCTTCGCGATGGCTTCGCTGTTAACAGCCATTTCGAAAAAGGCCGAGGCATTGCACATTACACTCGACGATATCTTAGTGGTAAGTCGATTCTCAATGAAAGTGATGCGTGCTCTGAGATTGCACGTACTACTAAACAAGGTATGGCTACCCAGAGATTAGCATAAGTATTTATACCATTATATTTCTATAGGTGTGTTTACCCATTTACCGAATACCTTCTCTGGCAGGGCAGCCCAACTTTGGAGAAGATTCCCACATTTCCTTACATGCCATGTGAGACTATTTCCAACGTACAGAACAAGAAAGTGGAAGCTAATAGTTTGTTCCACATATCAGATTGAACTCAAGGTCAATTTATCTTACAAGTATCGATGCAATACATGCTGCACGCAGGTACACACATTTTAAGTGGGGTACGTGAACCTCCTGCTAGCCCCGGCCGTGTCCCATCATCTCAAACGTTTATCCTCAAGAAAATTCTATGCGAACTTTTTATGATAGATCATCTACGGAGTACCTACAAATATCTATTTCTGTAAAACCTAAAGGTTGTCACTGACTGTACTTGTCTTCCTCTTTCGATGAATTCAGCGCTAAGACAGGTTCCAAATTACTTCAGATATTCAGTGGTATTCTCTCCATGTCCCTATTTTATGAGCAAAGAAATCCCACATTGCCAACACGGTGTAATTGCATAAATCTCACCTTCATGCATCATCTGAAAAGGTGAGAACAATCATGGACACGGACTCAGACGACGGAATCATTACAAGGCCACCAATACACAATCTACCGAGCGATTCGCCAGTACGGCACAGCAGTACACTCGTACACAGGAAGCGACAGGCAGAAGATTACGTTGCGCGCGAGGATCCGCCACCACTCAAGCGTAGGAAGGGCGACTTCAACGGCGCGTATCTAAATCTGCTGAACCAAGACATCCAGGATGCGTCGTCTGGTCTCATTAATGGCGGAGAAGAAGACTCCGCTTTGGAACCTACGCAGGTCGGCGCGGTGGTGTGGAGCGCGACGGAGAAAAGGGCTTTCTTTGCAGCCGTGAGGCGGCTCGGTAAAGATGACCTAGCGGGCATCTCCACGCGCATCGGGACGAAGAGCGAGCTCGAGGTGCAGCAGTACTTGGTATTCCTCGACGACGCATGCCCGCGTGCTGACGGGGAGAGGAGGAGCAGGGGAGCAGCCCTGCGGCCCGTCGATTTTCCCGCCGCAGTGGAGATCGGTGCCGAGTGCTCCGCCTTGTTGGAGGCTGCTGCGGACGCGCTGGCTCTTCGCCAGGAGAGTTACGAAGAAGAGGTGGAGAAGGAGCGTTGGGACTCACGGTGGCTTGTCACCGCTCCGCTTGCGCGGATTCTCGAGGACTCGGTCCGTAGATATCAGCAGCAGCAGCAGCAGCAACAACAGCGCTCTAAGAGAAAATCGGCACAAGATGGAGAGGGAGGTGGGAAGCAGGTACGCATCAAGGAACAAAAAGAGCAGGAGAAAGTGAACGAAGGGAGAGAAGAGAGTGATGATATCGACTTGAAAGAAATGTCGTTTCTTGAACTCTTTCCCGTCCACAACTGGCTTCGGCTTTCAAATCGCGTGTTCATGAATTCGACCGTCTCGGACGGTAACTGGCGCGCCGTATCAGAGGAATACGCACCGCCTGCGATCCAGGCGACGGCGCTCGCGGATCTTCACGGGTTAGCTCTTAGTGTTACCAGACGCTTGTTGCTGGCGGCGATGTACGTGGCGGAGTCTCGTGTTCGGACGAGGAGTCTGGCCGATGCGCCACGGCGCTTGAGGCCCCCTCAACTTAGAGTCGAAGATGTTAGGGCGGCTGTCTCATCGCTAGGCATGAAGCATGATTCGAGGGCATTCTGGGCTCGGTGCGCAAGGCGATTGCAACTGGATGTGGTTGATGATAAAACCGACGAAGACGGCCTTATTGACTCAGAAAACGAATTCACCGATACAGATGAGGACGAGGAAATGAACATATATGATGACCAACTGAGCAATACGGGGTCTAGTCGTGGATATGTCGAAGACACCGAACAAGGAGCGGAAGAAAGCGAGGAGGACGACTACGAAATCATGAGTTACGACGAAGTCGAAGCCGCCCTCGGCTATCCGGCAGGTGATTATTCACGGAGTAGACCTAGCAGTCCCGAATCCGACGTATCCTCTCTCCACGAACACATATCCAGCGCCTCGGAAGCTGAGCTAGATAGCCCAGAAGACAGCGATGAATACGAAGAGGAACGCGCTGAAGAAACGGAAGACGAAGACGGGTTAAATGCCGAATCTATACAGAGAGACATAGAAGAAGCAATGATATCCCAGGTACCCATGGAATCTATCGACGACGACACGGACATACTACTGCCCGCCCGACAGGCTCTGAAATCTCGGATCCGAGCGGAGCACAGCCTCGAGCGGGACGCGGAGCATCTGGATGCCAAAGCCAGCGCGGATGCGGAGACGAAGCTTTGGGCTGTACTTCGAGGTGAAGGCGATACGAGGAGCAGAGCTCGTAGAAGCTGAGGTTGACGAGACTGGAGTTGAGAATGGTGGGCGAATAAGGAAAGCAGGAAGGAAGAATAGATTGTCTGTGATGAAGCTGGGAAGGACCGCACCAGAGGAATAATTACAACCCGTTTTGATTGACGGGCTCATGTGCGCAATTGGTTAAATGTTTTAATTATATTTTGATTCTTGTTTGAGGAATTTTGGTAGGTGTGTATGTATGCAGGTGGTCTAGCACGATTCCGTCACGACGAACACATTAACAGGTACCCAGCCCAAGAAATACCTAGTCGGCAACTACAGGTAACATTTCACCAGGACCTCTTCGCCGCTCGAGTGAGATGAACAAAAAGTTGTAACTAATTTTTCTTCATAATGGCCCACCGGCCGTCTTATGGTGGTGGTACATTTTATTGACGGCACTATCTCTGATAGACATGAATCAATACCAGTGTACTATGCCTAGGTCCCCAAGTGGAAACGCCGGATTAGAAAGACAGAAGCACGTAGAAAAACACAATGAAAAAGAAATACAAGCCCATGCCTTGTCCCTTTACAATAATCCATAATTCGCCGCCTACACCATACCGCTCATACCCTCCACCCTGTTGGCATAGAAGGAACTAATCCCGGCCAAGCCTCCTAGGCTTCGTAGCTTTTGATAGCTCCATCGCTGCTCAGGGGTTGAACGGCGCCCATAGCTGGAGTCGACATGAATGTCAGGCCGTGGCCATTCATTTCAGCTACCTTCAAATCGCCTCCGGACCTCAGACCGTCTTGGGTTTCGCGGACCCGTCTCTTAAAGGCTAAGCGGTCAAGGAATAATTGCTGTCTGCCTCGCTCGAGTTCACGTCGCTCGGCCTGGAGGATACCCTCCATTTCATCGAAGTACTTGAGCTTTAGCTCCATTTTCTGGAGAGTAACGTTGACTGCAGCGGATAGAAGACGAGTCATTTCTCGTTCTTCGTGCGATGCTAACCCTCCTGCCCTGGCACCCATAGCAGCGAGTGGTATGCTCGCAACAGTATTGGTGGTTGTGGTAGTTGTTGTGGTAGTAGTCGTCGTTGTCTCCTGATGCACATCGATCTCCATTGAGTCGCCTTCCTTCTCCTTGCCTTTTCCATTCACCTTTGTCGCATCGCCACCTTCAATTCGCTTGCGAAGTCCTTGCTGAAGCTCTTCGACGGACTTCTTGGCCGCCGCTGCAGTTGTCTTCGGATCCGCGAGGCTAGCAAGGAAGCCAATGACGGACATGACAGGATTATCAGCGTGACTAAATGGAAGGAAGCCGCCGTGGCTCCCTAACATAGGCAAACCTGTCGGAGCCCGAACGGGAGCCTCTGAGTCAAGGTATTTGTCCTCAATATCCAACTGCAGGAATTGTAATACACATTCTTCCCTAGTCCGAGTCCCTACATGCTCGGCGATCTCAGACCAGTCATCGTCATATCTCTCTAATCCTTCGAGAAGTCGTAGAATTTCTGCGTCGCTCCACGGAGCATCGCGGTCAAGTATTGTCGAGTAAGCTTTGTTTTCCATGCGGACAAACTGGGTGTTGGACTGGTTATTAGGTATGCGCCCCTCTAAGTAGCAGGTTGGGCAAACGTCGTGCTTGGTCTTGTCAGTAGACTTCGCTTCGGGCAGGTGGTAATAGACGCGAGTGCAGTCAAAGCCACAGTTTTGGCAAAACACTTTGGCGACGGGTCCCTTCAGAGCTTCATCGGTGCCATTAGCGACGGATTCTCCGTTCGGTTTGTTTTCTGTCTTAGTGAGTTTTGTTCCTTTCGCACTAGCTTCGTAAATGTTGCGACCGATCTCGAGATTTCGCTCGCCAGCAGCAGTGGCCGCCGCGTGGGCTTTCTGATCCGTGTCTGGGTTTTTCTTGCCTTCCATCAGGATTGGATCTGCTGCAGGCTGCCAAGGCTGTAGTCCACGAGGAGTATCACAGATCACCTTGAAATGCCCAGTGAATGGGGGTCCAACTTGAGAGGGCCGCTGGTCGGCATCGACCTACACGTTGTGAGAAGGTGATTTAAAAAGGTATATTTGGTGGCGGTCAGTACCTGGTAATTGATCAAACCCCATTGTTCTAGAAAAGCATGCACACGCATTATGGCGCACACATCACCGGCTAGATTTCGCCGGCATGCAGTGACAGTAAGATATTCCACTGGGTTTAGCCTGTAAGTGTTGATCATGAAGTCGCGGTAGTCCTTGTAGACGTGGGGCGTCTTGCTCCGATTCCTGCTGTTAAAAAACTCGGGTAGGGCCTTGCGCTCGATGTTGTTGATATCGTTCATATCAAACCATGTACTGTAACTCGGGAGGACGATGGCGTGTGTTTGTGAGATCAGGTGTTCCCGCGCGGCGTTCTCGATGCTCTCTTTGGACTTGGCCTCCTGTGCGGCACCGTCGGCGCCGGTCGCGCCGTCTTCGACATCTTTCGCGGCTTGGTCCTTGTCCTTGGGGGCGGCGGGAGCCTCGCCCATCTCCTCGTCTTCCTTGGCTAGAGTGGATTCAGCGGGCGGTGCCGGAGGCGCATCGAGGGGGTTATCTGAGGTACCCGTAGGAGCAGGAGTAGTGCTGTCTTGCTTGATAACAGGGTCGGCTGATGTAGCCTCGGACATCTGGACATCTACTCGGCGCATGAGTATCCGACTTTGGAGAGTGGCGCCAACACAAGAGACTTACCATCTGTTTGCCCAGGCGCGGAAGGTGTGTCGGATTGCAGATGCGGTTGCGCTAGGATCGGGTTGTTGCTGGGCGAAGCTGCATTGGCCGGAGAGCCATAACTGACATGCTCCTCCATCATTGATGATGCTAAGCTGAAGCCCTGACTCAGAAATGAGGCGCACGGCGAGAGGCAGGCAGGGAGGGGATGGATGTCGGAAGGGAAGAAGAGAAGATAAGCGTCGTTAGGGATGCAGAATTGGATCGCGCCTTGTCGCGACTATCGTGATCCTAGCCGTGGCGAGTCATTAAGGAGCGGAAGGGCTATACCGGCAACAATAGCCTTTGTAAGTGGTTGCGAGATGATAGAATCTCGAACTAGATCCCGATAGGCGATGATGCTGGGCGCGTGTTTGGTTGGAGAAATAATTTCGGCGCGACTGGAGACAGGAGCATCTACTACTAGGTAGGTAGGTAAGTAGGTACCTAAAGTTAGGTACGTTAGTTAGGGTAGGTAGGTAGGTAGGCCTGGCCTGGACAAGTAAGTGCTGGGGCCTAAGTGCTGCTTGGTCCAAGCGCCCATGGCCCATCAGCCACAAGAGCCTAGATCTGTTGCCAGGTGGCTGGGTAGGTACCTCTAAGGCACCTACTCTATTCCGTACCTACACTTATACTTATGTAAGCACATATACCTACATATAAGTGAGTAGGTACGGAGTACGTATAGGATTTTACCATTTCAACTGGTCTAGGTAAAGTCAAAGTCATACCCGTTCAGATGTTGCGCCAAAATTTCTTACTTTTTACGAGATGCTGGAGGCGGCCTCGTATTATCTATATCAGGGAGAATTTCACAGGGCCCATGTGTAGTAGTAGGTAACACGTAGGTAGGTACAGGTCATCGCTGGTTGCTTCGTAAATGCCGTCTGGACTTACTGGATTTTATACAAATAAGACAAATAATCAGGCCACAAGCCTTTTAGATCACAGTTCAAGCCATCGTTGTTAAGAGCTTCAAAAACGTCTGGGGTTTCTAGATGGAAATTATATGCGGACAGAGGAACATTACTTGAGGAACGAATAACATCACGTGTCATATGCTAGACCCCACTTCCGGCTCGACCTCGAAGGTACAATGTACCTACCTACTGTACCTCGGAATCGTAGGCCGTTGACAGCCGCTGCTCGGGATTAGAATTGGCTTTGGCAAGGTGAGTTCTACTGCGCCGATGGATCGATGAATCTCGACCTTCGAGATCTGTATTCTTAGAGCGCAACGCACCACCATATACCCAAGGGCCGCAAAACAAAATGTTCTCGGCCGCCAGACGAACGGCCCTCCGCGGCGTCACCTCACTACCACGATCTGCCTCGGCCGTTGCCGGTCCTTTTAGCCGATCCGCCCTTCAGAGGTTGCTGTCGTCATTGGCAATCCTCGAACAACGCGAAGGCCAGCTGAACCACGGTTCATTAAGCGCAATCACCGCCGCCAAAAAGATCGGAGGACCGGTCCACGGTTTCGTCGCCGGAAGCAGCATCAAGCCGGTCGCAGAAGAAGCAGCCAAAGTAGAAGGTGTTGAGAAGATTATTGCTGTAGACAATGCAGCCTACGACAAGGTACCAACTAGCCATGGTCTCAATTCACTTCACATATGTCCTGTCAATTGAATTGCGACTCACGTTTTTTTTCTTTACAGGGTCTTCCGGAGAACTTTGCCTCGCTTGTCGTGGAGAACATCAAGAAAGGAGGCTATACCCACGTCATCGCGGGGCACACAGCATTTGGGAAGAACCTGATGCCCCGTGTCGCCGCATTGCTCGACTCGCAGCAGATCTCCGATATCACCGCTATCGAGAACGAGAACACATTTGTACGGCCGATATATGCTGGAAACGCTATTGCGACGGTCGAGTCATCCGATTCCGTTAAAATCATAACTATCCGAGGTACCGCTTTCCCTGCCGCCGAGCCACAAGGAGGCTCCGCTGCCATCGAGGACGGTGTCGATCCGAAGTCCGAAGCCTTAGCCGAATGGGTTTCGGAAGATCTGGCCAAATCAGATCGCCCAGACCTCGCGACCGCTGGCAAGGTCGTCTCCGGTGGACGGGGTCTCAAGTCTAAGGAAGACTTCGACAGGATCATGCAGCCATTTGCTGACTCGATTGGGGCCGCCATCGGTGCGTCGCGTGCTGCGGTGGACAGCGGATATGCCGACAACAGTCTGCAAGTCGGTCAGACGGGCAAGGTCGTCGCGCCTCAGCTATACATGGCCGTGGGTATTTCCGGCGCTATCCAGCATCTAGCAGGCATGAAGGATAGCAAAGTAATCGCGGCCATCAACAAAGATCCCGATGCGCCCATATTCCAAGTAGCTGACGTAGGGTTAGTCGGCGATCTATTTGAAAAGGTCCCAGAGTTGACGGAGAAGTTAAAGAACTCATAGAAGAACTCATAGTCTAAAAATACAAGATAGATGTAACAATGTCCCATGAGGGTATGAGTATCTTATTCTATATGTCCTTTCGTTCCTAGCGACTAGCAGCAAGCATCTCACTTGTGCTCGTAAACTTTTCTCTTTCTTTCCCTAAAAGCACGCCGCGTTCTCTCTCTGCTTTGTCTATCTTCTTCCAGTCTTCCCACTGAATCACTCGACAATTGTGCTCGTCAACCTCGGTACGCAGCCCTTCCCAGCCATGACTTGTCTCTGACTTAAGGAAAGAGGTTCCGGCGTTCCAGTCGTCAGCAATAGCATCGGCGGTCGAGAATGCATCTTCCATTGTTGACGCGATGACACCTGTAGGGCCTCTCTTTACCCATCCGGCGCAGTACACCCCAGGCAAAGTAGCTGTCTTACCACTGTCCGTCGCGCTATTTTCAGTGCTCTGTAAGACGCGACCAAACCCATCATTCTGAATCACGCCCTTCCTGTCGTCAAAAAGGATCCCTGCCTCAGCGAAACCGGGTAAGGCAACCGACTTATAACCAATCGAGCGGAATACCACCGATGATGGAATTTGTATCTTTTCGCCCAGGTTTTTTACGCCTGAAGCTGGATCGAAAGGCGACAAGAGTGAAGTCCGCTCGAACACCGTGCTTTGCACCCTGCCGTCTGACGTGCCGACGAACTCGGTTGGTGATAGACAGAAATCGAGCGACCACGATTTATCTGCATGCTCGGGCCGACTTGTTGAGCCTTTCACTAGGACCTCCATCAGGCGCCGTCGAGCCCGAGGTAACTTGGATAACTCGTCTGGCATAAGAGCCATGTCGACGGGGTGAAACGAGACCGCATGGAGTTTCATCAACTCTCGCACCTCTTTGATAGTGAACGCTGCCTATAAATTTCGTTAAGTAGCTGGTAGAAAAGAGCAATAGAAAAGCAATGAAACACACCTGCATCGGGCCCCTTCTCCCGACAATATGCACCCTCTTGATACGACTTTTAGACAGCGTTTCTATAGCGGCCTCAGTAATATCCGACTTCCGCAACACATCCACATTCTCCAGCATCATCCTCGCGACATCCAGCGCGACGTTTCCCTGGCCAATAATAACCGCCTCGTCGCCCTGCGTCAGGTCCGGCGCCAGGCCAGCATACTCAGGCAGGCCGTTGTACCAGCCGACGAACTGGCGCGCCGAGTAGATGCCCCGCAGCTCGGACTCGCCGGGGATCCCCAGCTTCTTGTCCCTCGAGGCGCCGTACGCGAACACGACGGCGTCGTAGTGGCGCATCACGGACGCCAGCGGGATCGTGCATCCTTGGAAATGATCCCCCTCGTTGCCCACTGCGACGTTGCCGATGAAGGTGAAGTTCGGCGAGCTGGCCACTTCCTCAAATTTCTCTTGGCAGTTCTGGTAGCGCTGAGTTAGTCCAAAGTTTTATCTATGATATATTGAGTGGTGTTATGTGGTGTGTTATGAGATGGTGATATAGCAGAGCCATGTCATCATACCTTGACTTCGGGATGGTCCGGCGCAACGCCGAACCGCACTAGACCGAAAGGCACGGGCAATGCCTCGAACATATCTACCTTGGCCTGCTGTATCCTCGACATGACCCTATACGCCGTGTAGAAGCCGGCCGGGCCGGAGCCGACCACGGCCATACGAAATGGCCGGTCATTGCGACTCGTGGCATACGAGCGTCGTCGAGTTATGACAGACACGGACGAAGACGATTTTGTGAGCCAGGGTATTCTACCGACGGCTTGGCGCAAACAGGCATTACAGAGCCATGGTTTGGCGAGAGTTGTCATTATTGCTAAAAGACCGAGCTAGGCAAAAGAATGAAACGAAACGAATTTCAAATTCAATGCGACATTCCGAGAAACCCGATTCTTTACTATTGAATTCGAGCTCTTGGTCTGTTCTGAATTAGGTAAGTATCTCTATTGCAGCACCGAGCTCGCTGGGATTCGAGCCGGCTATGGCTTTACTCATACAGTGCGCGTACTGTAGGTATATTGATGGATTGATTTTCAATTCGTTCATTCTTATTCCTCATAAAAACACTACTTAAATCTTATATTTATGCTTCAATACTTAGTTAAACCTTATATTTATCCTTCCATACTAAAATATTATATCTATCCTTCAACACCTGCACCTCTCAACAATTCTCGATAAGTCCCTGATTGAGCATAGCAGAACCAAAGAAAGTTACACGATAGGGGCATTACATTTGGACATCCCATATTCCTCCCGTGCCCGAACTGCAACACCTCGCCGCCTAACATGCTACAGAGGACTAGGACCGCATCTCGTGCTTGCGGTCTAGGGAACCAAACCTAAAATACTTCGGAGGCAAAGCAGCACTTCTTGAGTTTCCTTGTCCACTGCTGTTGGGTAGTGAAATCAGAATGCGTTGATCTTGTAGCCAAAATGATAGTGCTGTGTCTGGGCGCACTCTGCAGAAGCGAATCTGGATGATATCATAGTTCGTCTAATATATAAGTGACGAGAGCTTCATCATTCGAAACTCTAGCGGATATTATATCTAAATGTTATTCTGGTAGCAAGCTGACATACACTTGTCGATCTGTTCCATGAACTCAGCAGCGCGTTTGGCCTCAGCTCTCGCTTCCGCCGTGTAGGTTTCCATTTCTGCAGCTCTTTGGAAACCGAGTCTCCAGAATGTCCATCGGCCCAGGTTCGTCTCCTCTCCGTTCTGGTTCTGAGAGAGAGGCCCCGGCAACCACTGTTGGCGGGGGCGCGGGTCCGCGTCATTCCACATGACTTGCTTGAACAGGCTCTGACCATTCCACTTGATCCATTGTGCAGCCGCCATGATTTTGATCATCTGAAGAGGTTCTTCCTCGTGTACAGCGAAAGCGTCTCGCATCGCCCAGAAGGCGCAGGCCAGGTGTGTTGGTAGTAGATGGAAGTCGGACATGTTCGCCACGAATGCATGGCAGTTGACGTATGCCATGACATTCTCGTCTTCTGGCTCAACTTCGACACGTTAGCTTTTTACAATAGAGGCGAGATGTGGCATCTCGAATCATTTTCGAGTCCCCACAGGACGAAGTCTCAACGTACATGGCATTTTCCACGGTAAATCTCCACGTAGTAGCTGGAAATGATCCCAGATCTGTCGGTGGCCCTACATCATTTAGTACTAAACAGCCTCAAGAGCGAACTTCTCGTCCTCGCTTACCGCAATTAGGCCTACACGACCGAAGCCGGAAGCCGATTCAATGTACTCTAAGAGACGAGCAAGTTTTGCATGAGACGGGTGATTATATGGGATCTCTTCCGCCAGCTCGAGACACAGGTTGCCCAAGTCCTCACAATTTTGAACAAGCGAATATGGGTCTCCTTGGTCTTCTCGAAGTGCGTTAATGATAGTGCTTGCTGCCGTACGTAAAGGAGTACCATCGGTGGGTTTAAGAACGGATCGTAGAATGAGGTCGATGTTGTGACTGGAGTAGGACTCGGATGATAAGGCAATGGGAAGATACCCATGGTCTTCTCCGAAGCCGTCAAAATCTCTATGAAGATTAGCCATGTTGAAGTGCTAGTTAATAAGCTGTTCGGAACGTGCCCAGAGAGAGACGGTTGGGTCTTTAATGGCAGATATATCACTCCAGCTCGATTATTTAAATTATTTCTGGAAACGTAAAGAACTATAAGAGGTAAGCATCCAGGTCCCTGAATTGCTGCTCCTGCGTGACGAGTCACGGTTCAACATTCTTAAGGAAAGTTCAGACTTGAAACCCACCTGCCCCAAACCCATCTGTGGTACATTCACATTGTTCCGTGACATGTGACATGTCAGTAAGCATCATGATAGTGCCTACCAACCTCGAAGTGACATACTATGCGCCTACATATAAGTCATTGTAGTGCCAGGGCAAGCTGTCACTAAAATGGAAAGCTTTAGCCGTCACAGGTCCAGGCTTAGCTACCATTTTAAATACGGTGAAAATCAAATTGCAAGGCATTTTGATTTTTGGCACTGTTGGCCGCATTGGCACGTCGTAGGCCTCGCTGACGCTTTTGACCTCGGTGACGCTGATTTAGATATAGCGGCCGTTAGTGGTCATGATCACTATTGCAGTACGCAAGCCACACAGTCAACATGAGCGCAAATACGTTGTGGTTGATGCCTTGAATAGACTCTGACCAATGGCAACGTTGCAGAGAAATTTATACTTCTAGGGGTCACCGTTATATACACAAGCTACGCCTTCCTCCAAAAATTCGCCAAATCCCTTTCGGAAAGCTACACTTTCCAATAATTTTGATGCTTACTAAGTACCTACCTGGGTACCTAGTCATCGTGGCTTCCCCAAAAGCGGGTCTTACCTAACTGAGACTTAAAAAGGCGTGGCTTCAGTGGGGTCCCATGTGGCACGTTGCCATGGAGACCGCGCGCAACCCGATTCGGCAAGATATCTACATCGCACGAGCTGCTGACGTGCAGCGGCGAACGTCACAGCTGTCGAATATTTTTTCTATAACTTGGACTCACACAACCGTCGATCGTTCATTCCAGCAATTGACTCACCCTCCGTCTCGCGAGAAGCATCCAGCGTCGCTGGAATAAGTCATTCGCAGACATGGGGCCTCAACAACCATACATGTACGACTCGGGCCGTCGGGATTCGCGTTTACCAGAGAAGGAGTTCGATCCAAAGGCTGTCACTAGGGCGAGCTGGGAGGTCAGGCCTAAGAAGCCTAAGAAAAAGGGACCTCTCATATCTTTTAACCGGCATCCCGAGTACGTCTATTGATCTATAGCATGATCTCAACGCTTTATGACTGATATCTCGTCATTGTAGTGCTCATGTGGTGCCTACTGGCCGCACATACAATTTTCGGCCTATGAGTGATGCTTCAAAATGGTGGATTAGGTGGACAAGGTATCTCCAACTCTTGCTGCGTGCTTTGGAACTAATCGCGGGAGCTGGACTCCTTACACTCATGATTCTCATTTCCAATGTAATGCCGCTAGCAGCTTGGATATTGCGTGTTGCGGTATGATTACGAATCTCATCATCTGATCCCTATATAACATTGCTAACGTAGATTCCAGCCTGGCGTTATTGTTCTTTGCAGCGCTTATGCCATCTTGCACCTGGCTAGACCAGCACGCGCGAGGCCGCCGGCTTCCTCGGCTGCGTATCAGATCTTCGCTGGCACTACTGACCTAGCTATCTTGGCCTTTTATTCTTTCGGAGCTATTACGGTGCGCAAGGACAGTGGTAACTGGGATACGATCGTGGAAGATAAGACTCTGCTTCCAAAGTTCATCGAGTCTGAGTATTACGGTCTTCTTTCCGGAATTGGTCTCCATGCGATATCACTCGGCATATCCGCATACTTGGGTGCCATGTTCAGGCGCATAGCCAACATGCCGCCTGACATGAACCCTCTAGAGAGCAATCTAACCTCCCGCGCGAAACACAAGCGCAACAAGTCTTCCGTGGCAAGTAGCTATACCACTATGTCGGAGAGTAGCAAGCGCCTCTCGACGCCTCTCGAGGATCACCGTCGTTCCGGTGTGGCCTATGAGGATTTATCGAGGCCACCGAGTATCCCTTTCATGCATACACGCACGAACTCACAGGAGTCGTTCCATTCGTCGAAACGCGACTCTCGTGTCGACCTGCCAAGCCGGCAGTACCAGATCACCCCGGGCAATTCACCTCGCAACAGCACCGTTTCCGGGGCTGATCAAAAGCGCAAATCGAACCCGAGGCTAGCACAGCGTGGCAACTATATGGAGATCCCACTCCACGAGACAGGCTCCCCGTCTTCCTCGCGACCGGCCAGCGCAATGAATTCGCAGTCTAATAATGCCTCACCAACAAGACCCGCCAGATTCACAGAAACCTGGTACACCTCAGACTCGCTAATCGGCCGCACACAGCAAAAGCTCAACGCAACTGAGCGGGCAGCCGCGGAGAGATCCAAGGCTTACGAGGTGTTGGACCAGCGGTATGGAGGCGACAACGAGTCGGATTCAGAGCAGGAAAACGTAATGCGTCCCGACGATGTGTCAGATCTCGAGGACGAGGATGACCCGGCGAACGATGCCCCATACATGCATCCCAATCCACTGCGTCTAAACCCTCACCCAGGAACCCCGCCGCGTGGAGAAGCATATGGAACCGCATCACGACGAAAGGCTCCCGTGCTTACGGAAATGAGCTCGAACCGGCGCAGTGTGAGTGGTAGCCAGGACATCGTAGATGCTCAATCCGCCCCAGCTCCAGCGCGGCGGCCCACACTCCTCGGTGTCTGGGGCCGCGGTAAGGGGAATAGGGATTCATCCATCCAAGCCGACGACCAATTTTATTCGAAGCCGTACGGCGAGCTGAAGAGCGCTACGCCACCTATCATGATAGGTGGGGAGACAGGGGCCAAGGGCACCGAAAACCGCCAAGTCTCAACAGGCAACGACTACGACTTCGACTTGGGAAGCACTACGTATCGCCGTAAAGTGAGCGGTATGGCGGCTGAGGAAGGCAGAGCAGGTCCGACTTCAAAGTACTCGCGATACAGCGTGTTGAATCAGTAAACCGAGTGTCTTTCCACCAGAAAAAAAAGGTTACGATTAGGGCTTGGGCGTGGGTGCAGTAGCGTGGTTTTTGATATGAGGATTCCCAACTGTTGGTTTCATACTAGGCGTTTGTACGATGTACTTGGTGTTGGGTTCGGAATTTGGACAGGATGGAAGGACGGAAGATAGGGTAATGTGTGCATGGCCGTGTGGAGGTGGAGTGTTGATCATCATCATGTGAAGCAGTAATCAACTAATCTGTACGAGGCGCACACCAACGACATTGGACGACAAATAGAAATTGATGATTGCTATTGATCCCCACTAATGATTAAAGGGAGAAATAGTCTGATAATGCCTGCTCTCGGAAAATGCTGTCCCCGTTCTAATTGTAGTCTATAAATGGTATGATTATTTCATCATCATCATGCTGTCCCAGAAACTCCGCAGACCTTGCAATGCGTATTATTCTTCCCCTGTCTTCACTATTCTATAAATGCATTCTTCCACGGTAGCGTGGTACCACCATCAGGGTACCAAATCAAACATGAGCGGCAACCTACAACTTCTTCTCTTTGCCACAGAAGGCCCAGAAGATAGTAATTGAGAGCTTCAGCGCCGCGACGAGCCACAAACTGTTCTGCACGAGGCCGGTCGCCTTGGAGATGAATCCGCCGGCGATGGCGCCGACGAGGGTCAGGGTGAAGGCGACGGCGCGCTTGTTGCGCTTGGGGTTCTGCGCGAAGGGCGCGAAGATGTTGGGGTCGCTGACGAGGTCGCAGAGCAGCGTGGTGATGACGACGGTGGGCACCTCGGCGACGCCCAGGCCGCGGCTGTTGACGATCTGGCCGGCGGCCTGGAACGAGAGCAGCGCGATGGGCGCGAGCTCGGCGAAGTCGACGTCGGCCGGGTCCCGCCGCGACGGGTACCGCCCGTCGATCAGGCCACCCTGGATGAGGCCCGCCGCCAGCGCCACGAAGACGGTCTGCGCCAGGAACGACAGGAAGACGGTGCGCCGCTGGCGCCCGCGCCCGATGAGCGCGTGGAAGCGCGAGAACGTCACGCAGCCGACTATGAAGGAGCCGATCGATGTCACTGCAATTTGAAACGGTGTTATTAGGCTATCATCTTTTTTGCCTTTTAAGCCTTCTTTTTGGGTTTCGCCTTGGGGTTTGACTTTTGCCTCAAAAGGGGAGATCATCCTTGCTTACAAGAGCGAGCCCAGCCGTAGGGTTTATTGTTTTGCCCCGATGTACCCAAAGCTACGAAAACGGTATTTCCTAAAAGAGTAATGTGAGCAAATGTACGTTTTCCCGTGTTGACTTTCGTGGAGAAAACTCACCCGTTTGCATGGACACGAAAGTGCCGTACGCTGGAAAATAAGTCAGTTAGCCAATTTCCGAAATTTCTTCATCCAGGGGGTTTGCCCCTTTTTCTTTTCTGTTAGAACTGTCTTTTGGTGATTTTGAATTCACGCACCATTATAAAGAGTGCCATCAGTGAGGCCGGTGGCAAAACAGCAGACGAGTAGAGGGATCCAGACAAGGTGCGGATCAAGATCCTCTGAAAACCTATTCAGAAAACTGGGCTTAGGTTTTGTTTCGCTCAGTTGCTCGAACGAGCTGTTGCCAGGCGAATCGTTGCCCGAGTCCGGCGGCGTAGCCTTTTCTTCGTCTAGCATTGCTGTTGTGTAAATAGTGGGCCGCGAATGAAGAGCGTGTAAGCGTTGTGTGAGTAACAACTAGTGAAGAATCAGAGTCCCGAGACCAATTTTATGTGTGGTGATGATGACGGGGAACTACTAGCGGGCTTTTCTGTTTTTTTAGGTTTAAGAGGAATTGAGAGGGAAAAAAACGAGATCAGGTAATGCGCCGCCGAGCCAGAATGAAATGAAAACGGCTGACGGGAAAAGTTGCGTGATCGACGCCAGGAACAGTCTAGCTAGCAAAGCCAAGGCCACCCGAGATCGTGTGTTGAGAGGCGCGAAGTTTTATTACTATTATAAGTGGTTATTTAGCATGAACCTTAGGAGATAGGCGGCCGGTGACAAATTAGCAACCATGCGAGTAAGCTGTAAGGCCTGTGAGCATCTGCGTTGAAATGCCGCGTCAACAAGGAAAAGAAAAGAAAACCCTGATGCACGTCTCGAGTGCAGCATGGCCGACTGCTGAAAATTATCAAGCACATGGACAAATTGTGAACACCTACAGCATGTTGTGCAACCTACCCGATGTATTAGTCTATCTCCTCTAGTGTAAGTAGATACTGCAACTAGCATCACGGTAGTGTAAGATGAGATTAGAAAAGAGGGTCTTTATCCACTTTCCAAGAACTTTCCAAGGCCCTGCCGAGGCCATAGCTCTGACCGGGGCTGTGTCTACTAGGTTCGGGTGTAAGTCGAGTTCCTGGACGACTGTGCAATGTGAACTGCACGACCTACGTCGCGTAGGTTAGTGTATACTAACCAGCATGGCGAGTTGAGTGAGGGTGGATAGATAAGGAGGGGCCATCCCGCTGCTACATTAGCAGCTCACGGAGCTCCGTTGGAGCCTCCTCGAAAAGCGACCCCTTATCACGCACGAATGCCGCGTCTTACAGCGGCCCGCTAGACCGATCCCGATCCGGCGCGCCGAGACCACGCCGAGACCGCCAGGGCTGCGGTTATTCGTTCTTGGCTGCAGCCATGCTCCTGGTGAGTATCCAAGGCGGGACAACTTCGGCGCCTGCGCTTGATATGACTGGCTTGGCCCTGTGCAGCCCTTCGTCTGTCCACCGGGCTATGCACAGGGAGACAAGCGCCCCGTGGTCATCGTGACGAAGATCACCGCTTGCCGAGCTTACTTGCTGGCTAGCCACAGGGGTAGGTATCTTTTATGAATATATCGGAGGAAAGCGGGGGACGATATCTATCCTGACAGCGTGCTGTCTTGAGATTATACAATTGTAGCATAAGCAACTCGATACCACCAACCACCCTACCAGTATGTTACAATAACATGACTCGGTAGTGGTGACTGTTACCACCCACCCCGATTCGGCAGACAGGCCTCCCACCGTTGCCCAGATGTCGATCGTCATGTGAGAGCTGTCTATACGCAGGTAATCTTGTCGGCGAGACACCGTACCATAGAGTTGTTAGGTTTCCATGTAATTACTTATGAGGCATCACTGATCGTGGACATGCACGTTCGAAGGGAGACAGTCTATAACAGAGTTGAAAATTGGGCTTATTCGCTCTCCGTCTAAGCTGAGCTAAAGGCAACAAATCCCAATCCTAGTACCTGTATGTATATGGCGGTTGCGGCTTTTTGTTTATCACGGTGTATAGCTCGCTGATAGGCCGCCTAGCATTCGCCGCCAGCCACATAATCCTAAAAGAGAAAGCATGGCCAGCCATAGTCGGCAGTCGTGCTGTACGCCCAGGCTGCCAAGGTGGCGAAGTCGGGATAATCTCTCTGGCTAGCACGTTCCACCATGGAAAACACCCGATACGTTTGGTTCGTTATGCACGTCAATTACGAGGGACCAAGAACAGACGAGAAGGTTTTGTTATATCCAAGCATCTTGGCCAGTCTTGGGTGTTTGCGTGTCACTTATGACAGCGGATAGGTTATGCGGAGTGCACATTGGCCAAGAGGCCAGGGGTAATAGGAGGTATCGAGGTTACGGGCGGCAAGCTGCGAAACAAGATTGATATCAGAAAATGTCTTAGACTGTCTGTGATAGAAAGACCCCGAATGACCTTGAGGGTCTCATGTGACTCTCCCTCGATTTCTCTCGCGGAAACATTCCTCTGGGGGGGTAGAAGACTGTATCATCGTTTCTGACCACCAAAAAACTCCGTGGCGCTAAGATAGCTCATCCTCAGCCTTACACTAAGCGAAGACACAATATACAAACTTAGCACTATGGTGCGAGATACGCAGCTTGCATTCTCAAAAGTGTACCAAAATTTACTGCAACAATCCATTAGCGCCTGACCAACCTCCTAAGACCGGTGTGCTATCGTTCGTCCCGAAATTGAGGGTACATGCAGTCTTGTTTTTGGTTTTTTCCACTTTCGCCTAGAGAGTTCCTCCGACTTGGCCGCCACGGCATCTTGCGGTCGATTCGCGTTCTCTGGTTCGGAATCAAGGATTATGTGTATCTATCCCAATGAAGGTAACCTCCATCAGCGGTGGTCTACTGCGTACATGAAACTACGCTTTGTCCGACTCGCTTAGACGGAGGTCACATACATAGGGTAGGCTGCCCGACATCAAGAGATAAGGCAGAAATGACTTCATCGAAAACGATCTAACGAAATCTCGTGGCGGAGTGGCGGAGATGTATGTGATCAAAAGCTGACCTAGAACGATCGATCCTAGTGAAAGTCAATGTCGAGCGTCTGTCAGGCGGCACAACATGGTGGCTAGCTGAGCCACCCCCGGATAGATCCGCTACGATGTGACTTCGAAACCAACTCATCCACTTTAATGGTAGCATCTAAGCTTAGCCGGGGTACTCAAGTACGTTCGTATAGACGCGTTGGTTCAACTTCCGGCCAGGCGTTCCAAAGAACGTCTAATCTATCCATTCACATGTAAGTTTAGTACCTCAGGAGTTCCTACTCAACCTCGCACAAGACGACCGTGCGAGAGTATCTCTGAACACAGATCTGACCTTGAGGTTGGATCAAAAAACAGGTCTGGGGCATGTTGAGGCATCATCGATTCGCAAATTCGAACCGTGTTCACGATAAGGTGTAGTATTGGTCTTTGAAAGTGGCAAAAGTCTTCTCTCGGGAGATTCCTCTTTGGCTTACGCACCGGAAACCGAGTTCTAGTGTGGATCAATGACCCATTTACCAATAACGATGTCTCTTGGACTGGCAAGGGATCGTGAGAGCTTTCGATCTCGCAAATCAACTTGGCAAGCCGTATCGGACTGCTAGGTTGCGTAGTCCGAAGACCAATGCGCCAAGTCGAATGGTTCATTTCGACCGACGTTTACAGTAAGGAGGAATTATCTGCAGGACGGAGGGAACAGTGGACTACTGACTCGGCATATCATAATCTAGATGGACTGGGAGGACTCTGAAAACTTTAGATGTGAATATAAATACGATCAAATCTCGATAATATCCCAAGAGCGATAATGATCAGTCACCAATCATTGACTTACACCTTCACTTCACACTTCTTTCTTTCTTCTGACATCTTGTTTCATCACAAGTTTACGACTAACAATGGCTCCCTCTGCTATCTCAACGGACCCAGTGTCTCAGCTCGAGACTCAGTCCTCTATAATTATCGAGGCCGCAACGGCAGATGTCAAGCTGAACTCAAACTTTGAACCTTCAAAGCCTTCACTTACACCTGTCGTTACTGAAGTCGCGTCAGCAGATTCCACAGAGGTCTCTTCACCATGTGATGGCTTCATAGACACTCCCCCAACAAGACTCGCTGAAAAGCAGGAGGAGACGATGGCCGACACCAACAACAAATGGCTGACACTCAACGCCATCGTCCCCAGCGTTAGCGAGCCCATGTCCGGTGCTAAGAAGCTACGTAAGATGCTTTTAGAGACTGATGAGCTTATTATTTGCCCTGGTGTCTACGATGGTTTGTCAGCTCGAACAGCCATCGAACTAGGATTCAACGCCATGTACATGGTACGTAATATCTCTTAGTGCATTGCTCTCATGCTTTCCGACGTTCTGTCTATCGGACTTTCAGCTAACGATATTTCACTTAGACTGGTGCAGGTACTACCGCCTCCCGTCTTGGGCAACCCGATTTGGCCATCGCTCAGCTGCACGAGATGCGGGAGAACGCCGAGATGATTGCCAACCTGGACCCCTTCGGACCGCCCCTGATTGCTGATATGGACACTGGTTACGGAGGTGAGATACAACCCAGACAGGATAACACACCGTTTCAACCTTGCCAGAAAAAGTAATGTTAACGTGTTTCCTGTCTCAGGTCCTATCATGGCTGCTCGTACCGTCGAGCAATACATCCGCTCCGGCGTAGCTGGCGCCCATCTAGAAGACCAAGTGCTGATGAAGCGCTGCGGTCACCTCGGCGGAAAGAAGGTCGTGCCAGCCGACGAGTACATCGCTCGTATCCGCGCTGCTCACGGTGCCCGCGTCCGCCTGCAATCAGACTTCGTGCTCATTGCCCGCACGGATGCCCTGCAGACTCTGGGTTATGACGAGTGCATCCGTCGTCTGCGCATGGCGCGCGACGAGGGTGCTGACGTCGGCCTGCTCGAGGGCTTCACTTCCAAGGAGCAAGCCGCGCAGGCTGTCAAGGATCTCGCGCCCTGGCCTCTCCTGCTCAACTCCGTCGAAAACGGTAAGAGCCCCCTCATCACTGTCGATGAGGCCCGTAAGATGGGTTTCCGCATTATGATCTTCAGCTTTGCCACTATTGCCCCTGCGTACATCGCCATCCGCGAGACGCTCCTGCGTCTCAAGAACCAGGGCGTCGTTGGCACTCCCTCACATATCACCCCTGTCAAGTTGTTTGAGGTGTGCGGTCTTAAGCACAGCATGGCAGTTGATATGAACGCCGGCGGAGCTTCTTTCGCTGGCGATTTATAGGATTCATTCATATGAAGGGCGTTTCCTAGCTTTAAGTTTTTCTTTAGTTGTTCGTGAGCATATATGAGGATATCGGGGCATTGTTTGTTTTACTATCTGCCCTCAACGTTGAGTTAGGGTGCCGTTGTTGATGCATTGGAGGCAAAGCCTTTATGCGTTTGATTTATTTTTCAGTTTCTTCTTTCCTTTGGGTTAATTAGACTGGCGGCTGTGCCGCCCGTCACGAGATATGTTGACTTGCTATGATTTATATATAAGTATGTTTTATACTCGTCTCTTTCCGAACCATAAGTGAATTGCTGCGAATAGTTGTCTGATCGATGATTTGTTTCATGCCTATATTTTCGGCAACCAGCCACTCCACGACTTATCTATAACGAATTTGTGTTCCACCAAAGTAAAGGATACCATATTCAACAGATAGTTTTACTACGATTTCGGTCTTAATAGTGCAGAATGACTGCCATCAAGTGGCAGACAACTAGCCTTCAAACAGTGATTGCGATTATAGAACTTGAGGCATAGGGGGAATGCTGCGGTCTGAGCTCTTTGAATGGTTAATTCTATGGTTTGACATGCTCTATGTAGGCTTGTAGCAACTACCTCCTTATTCTAAGATCGCGAAAATACATTTAGCATGCATGCAGGATACTCATTGAAAGGGCGACATATGCTTGTAACGCACACCGCTTCTATTTCGTTTCGAGTCACTAACGCTGCATCAAGACCTGGCGTGTTCTATTGTTCCGAGGATATGACAAATAGATCGACTCAGTGAATAGGGTTCCAGTGTAGCGCTTCCAGTCTTTGAATTGTTGAAAATCCCGGCCCCAAATCGAGCTCCGAGGGTCGCTGGCTCGTGAACTGCCCGCAATTGTGAGGCTGACCCCTGATTCACCTGACCAAGTGGCTAGCTGCAATGATCGGATAACGAGTTGGTGTCTCGTTCTAGATGAGCTGTGTTTGTAACCTCTTCTCATCCGGAACCGCCGAGAATCATCCATGCGGAGTGTGGACCATGAGATGGGCTCATGACCCAGCCAGCCGTGTCTCACTTCGATAAAATCGTCATCGACGCTCACGAACAAAAAGTAGTCACTTTCTGCGAAGCGGGGGCATTCTCGCATTCCTGCATCTAGCAACCCAAGCAGTCAGAAATCTGGAAGATGAACGGTACTCCTACTATAACCCTGGGCTTCTTTTATAACACCGTGCCAATCAGGTCGTCTCCTGGTCGTGGATGAAAGGAATCAAACGCGACTTGCATGAACTCGTCCGTGCTGAGTGGATTTCTCTCATGTTGCGGGGAATATCAATGTAACTTATCTTCAAGATGCATACGATGGGCCACGGAATTCCTTGAATATCAATTCCCGTGCTTATCAGATGTAGACCTGAAGATGACGCAGGTTTTATGGTTAATGCCTGTCTATTAGGCAGCGAAAGTCCGAAATGCAAGGATATCTTAGGCTTACAGTGGGAAAACCATATTTTCCTCGGCTGTCCGAGCTCTTGCTGGGTGTTAGCGGGTGCCACAGTCTATGCACGCGGCGACATCGGCTGCAAGAACTGGCTCGTCGTTATGATTGTAGTAAAGTGAAGTCCTGCATTCTGTCGTAAGCACATTCTGTTGAGACAAATGAAAGTAATTTTCAGCACCTGTATTATTCTATAACCAGAACAGATGCCAGCTGGATGATTGCACTTCTCCAGGGGTATTCTCGTGTAACTCTACTAACACTTGCCCGTAGCATATGCAGCTATCGAACAGCCACGTCAATCAGCAGCTGAAGCTTAACTAATCTCGACGCCACAACTTGCACGTCCGAAGCTCAAAATACTTAGGGAAATCCCGTGCATGCTATGACGACTTGAGATGTAAATCATCTGCCGAAGGGGAAGACGCCGAGAGAAACGAGGGTTCAGCTGATCCTCGCCAAGGCGATACGTTCTCGGCATCGTGATCAGTTGTCTTGATGTCAATTCCTGTAGCCCGAAATAAAACCACCTATTAGATGAAGGTGCTTGCTGAAACGCCTAGGCAGGCTGCATTGTCTTGTCGGCTGTAGCTGTCTTCATTTATCTTCATTTATTCTTTTGAAAGAATCAACAAGATGACAGTCACATTCGATCAGTACTGGAATTTGAGATCAATTTTATTAACGATAGCAATGGGATCCGGTAAGGATTACTACCTGATACTTTTCTAGGTTACTAAGGATTCATACGGTTAACGCATCGACTGAAACCTTATCATCTGCGTCCTTGCTTTGAGAACTTCCGGGTCAAAGTCCGACGGACTGCTACATTAATATCTGAAGACCGAAATGTGACAAAACATCAGCGCATGATGATATGAGGAAACGTTACATGAACACACTTTTGAAATAGCAAACAGGCGTGTTGATGCGCGCAATGCGGCCCTCCAGCGGCCACCTCAAGTTAACCGTTACGGGAAACGCGCGCATATCAAGTGAGCGCATAGGAAATTGCGAGAAATGAAAGTCATGACGCAGTGATTTTAGTTTATTTCTCGTTCCTCTTACGCGCATCTGGGTAGAAAGAAGAGCGATGGACGATGCTGGATACGAAGCCAGCTTAGATCGGCTGTATTTCGAGATAGAAGTGTTCTTTTGAGTCACATATGTAGCTTCACAATAAAGAAAACACATTGGTAATGTCCTGAAAGGGTAGCCTCATCAAGAGTCGCGTCGTGGTCTCATCTGAGAGCATACAAAAGATCTCGGCAAGCGAATATTAACATTTTATTAGGGAAAACGAGGTTGCCACTCACTAAATGAGTTTACCACAAATTGAGCTACCTTGACTTGTAAAGTTAGGGCTTCGAATCAAAAGCAGCGAACAGCAGAATGCTCAATTGAATTAGGACACATAATGATACTATAATAATTTGAAAACGACGGTAAACAGGCATTCATCTGTTGTATTGAAGCTTTAACATAGACAAACGAGGCACAACTGAAATATAGGCTCACACCAAGCATTGCAATAAGCTGAAGCCTGCTAGTATAAATGGTCCTCGGCCTCTCCAAACTCCTAGTCAGGTCATTAGGCTCAAACTTAAAGTAGAAATATGTGTTGGTGCCTATAGGCCTAGAGCTACTCATGACTTGTGCAACAGCAGAATCTTCCTGGCGGGACTCAATCTGCTTCTGATTACTTTCTCTGATCAGCGCAGCACCACCTTCAATAGCCTTGCTAGTCTTCTGGCCAGGCTGGTATCCCAAGGGAAGACGGCAATGGACCGTTCGATGTCATTGATTCTCGTCTGTAGCGTCTCAAGAATGACATCTAGTTGCTAAACACGTCGCTAGCATGTAATCTGGGCTCAAAAAGGGAAGACAACAGTCCCTCTTACCTTTTCGACGACCGCCTTGACAGTGGCCTGGGCTGGTGATGACGGCCAAGAAATGGTTGTATTGGCAGAGGGCGAGGGGTAGAAAGGCTACATACAGTGCACTCACTGTATCTCTCTAATGTACCTAATCTAGGCCCTATATAGAAGCCATTATTTGCTGTGATAGCCATGACCGGCAACAACTTGGCTTTCACGGACCCGTGACGCAGTGGTTAGCGTGTTGCTCTTATACTTGCTCCGCTCTGTGTAGCTTGTGTGATAGGAAATGCAAAGGTCGTGAGTTCGATCCTCACCTGGTCCACCATTATTTTGTTCTCTTTTTAGGGTTCTTTTCTTTTAGTTAAACCCAGATGAGTGAGATAGATACCTTAAGAAATTTGTTTCATTTGTTGACTTATGACAATTAATTAGCAACTTGTTTTCTGACCCGTTTTTCCCCTTCTCTGATACGTGTTGTCTAGGAGCTTATTAAATATTAAGTATTTACGGGCTGTTGCACCGTTACGTCAACCGATAAGTTCAGTAACCCAAGCTTGCACATCACCAGTCAACTTCCTCACAAGGTCAACATCTACAATACCATCCTGCCAGCTGACAGTTACATGAATGCCATGTCCAGCAACACCAGCGACGTTGATGTTGAGAGCGGCGGAAATAGCATTTCCTTGCGTGAAGATGCCATGGTCAATGAACCACGGTCCTCCGTTTTCCGGTCCGGAGATCCCCGCATCAGCCGCACTGAGGCTCCCCAGATTCGAGAGTTCCCAGGTACCGTCCCTCGGCTTTCCGAACTTTTTGCGAAAGAACTCGTGCCAGTCGCCGATAAAACCAGATAGAGCTAGGATATCATCGCGCGGCAGTGAGGAGGTCTCTACAGGAACCTACGTGTTAGAAATCATTGCTCGCCGGACAGATCTGACATATCTTATAAAAATTTCGAGAGCGCATAGAGAGGGAAACGTTATCATGAAGGAAAATGAGAAACTTTGAGCTACTTACTGGCGCGTAAACGGGCTGTCATGTCCTGAGCGAATGCCCAGACTGCCTCATCGTCGCTCACTTGGAGGTCTTTCTCGCCTTGACTCCGCTGCAATCGCCTAATAGCGTCGAGATCGTGATCGGACGAAAGCCCAGTGACAAGACAGTGGATCGTCGCGCCGGGCGTGAACGCAGAGCCAGCAGTCTTCGGATCTGCGTACCCCGCGAGAGATATAGGCGTCATGGAGCGAAATGCTCTGTCCTTCACGTGGCGCGCAAGCGAGCGTGCGATTAGCGCGTGCAGCAATCCTGTTAAGCTAGCTTTGTGGTTTCGACACTGCGCCAGGATTCCCTTCAGCTGTACCTCATCCGCTATCTTGAACAAGGTGCGAATGTGTATCTTAGGGTTCGAACCATCGATCGGCGCTGCGGTCCACGGAATGTTGGCCTCGTTTAGTTCGAGACCCAACAGACGCCTGAGAGACAGAGGTACTGGGAGAGCGCTGAGGATTTCCGAGCAGACCATGCGGAGTATGAAACCCCATGATAACGAAAAGGGGATAAGAGTGCCCATAGGGGGTGGGAGAAAAGGGGGCGTAGGAAGATGGAGGATATGGTTCTGAAGTTCTGCGGGACGGGCCGCATTATTCAGGGCTCGCTGCAAGTCGCCGTGAAAGATGTACCCGCCTCTCCCGTCTGCGTAGGCGTGGTGGAAGCAGAAGGATATGTCAAATGACAACAAGATGTCGTCGTCTTGGGTGGCATGGTCTGCATTGAGCGACTGTGAGGATTGGAACGCACTAAGCTGTCGTGGATCGTGGTGCACAACGATCTTCCAGCCGGGTTTGCCGGCGAGGTCCTCCCACAGAGGCTCGTGATGTTTCTCGAGAGAGCGGAGCAAGCGGTCTTCGTACTGCGCTTCGTCCTGCTCCTTTCTGCTCACATCTTCCGTGCCCACCCCTACTTGGCTCGGGGGTCTGGCAGCTGGTATAATGATCTCGTTCCACTCGATCATACGACGCATGTCAATCGTTTTGAGATGAACGAAAGCCGGCTCTTTCGTATCTTCACCAGCGATGCCGACACGTAGCATCGCTTGTCCGAGGACCACGTGCGCCAGCGCGTTCTCGAGCACGTCTTGTAAGGAGGTTGACTGCCGCCGTATATAGGCAGCTGGTATCCTGTACCGACATGTTACAATCACTGCACGTAGGATACCTAGGCTGTGTCGTGCTGTGTTGTACTTGGCTCTACAGGTGACTGTAAGTTAGTTCCGATGAGAGCCAGTGGCAGATGAATTTAATTTATGCAGCAGCTTACTGTGGTCCCACGGGCCGGATTATGTTGTCGATGGATGTCATCATTTATATGCAGACACATGAATCACATAGACAATTCATTGGTAACCGGCCTATCCAGGACAATCCATACGAAACCCTTTTGCGCAAAGTTGATCTTTATGTATGTACATTTCTTGCTGCCTAGCAATTAAGATTTGTCAGGGGACATATTTTAGAGCCGACAACGGATACTGTTCAGGGATCTCATGATCTAAGCCTGTTACGGTGGTTACGGTGGCTTTAGAGAATGTGGTAGTGGCCCTGCCTTGAACTCTACCACTGCGATGGCCTAGAATGTAGCAACAGGAGTATGGAAGACTGATTGAGCTGTCAATATGTGATACCAATTGCAGTTGATTCTTCGATACGTTTTGATCCAATTGCTTAGGCAGCTTTTGGTGTTGTTCATGCACATTTGATAGCTACAAGAAGGATTTCGAAAAGGGTTTAGCTTAGGGGTAGTCTTTGGATGATCCATGTACATTATAGCCTGGCCACTAAATCTCACCTCGTACACCTCATAGTCTTCAGGCCCAACCTCAACCATTTAATTCTTCAACTCCTTTGGAGTACAGAGTAGTGTCCTGGTTTAAGTTCTAGGCACTATTTCGTGCCTGTTTTGGGTATATTTGAGGTACCTGTTCCCTCATGTATGACACTCATGTACTCCGTCCACCCTCGAATCAATCCCGATCTTTGAAACTCTCCTTCCCGAAGTTCGCAGACCGAATGTCAAAGGACCCGATACGTTCCGCCCAGTCTAATGACGAGCCTCATTACGGTCCGCGCAAGCATGGGTTTACTCTCCTCTACGCCTAGCTCGCCATTTTCACCCCAGGCGAATACGTTATGATCGGTAGTACGCGGCCTTCGGCGGTGGCATCTGCATGCCGGGTTGAGCCTGATAACCTTGCACGATGGGCTGGGCCTGTTGTCGTATCTTGACCTCATTGTCTTGCTGGATGAGCGCGCAGCATGAACACCAGAACGACACACAGCAGTCTCCGCACCCGCTGCCCTCGATCCCGTACCGTTCGCGGATCTCGCCGCGCTTCAACATGGCGTATCTGTGATCACATAACTTAGTCGGAGCACTATCCTATGACTCGCGGCCATATCGAATGAACGAAGTGGTGAGGTGGGGGAGTGAGATGGGAGGAACTTACATCCAGCCACAGCCAGTGAAACAACTAATAGCTCCGTGAATAAGACAGTCCGAGTTCAGCATATCAGCAGTCTCCATCGTTGGGTCGCGGATGCGCTCCGAGGTCCGACCAAGGAGGATGCATGGTAGGCACCAGGCTAACAGACATGATGAGCAGGGTCCGCAGCTACAAATGCCAGTCTGCCACTCCCCTTGGGGCTTCTCTAACTGCGCCTGATGCTGATGCTGATGCGGATGCTCATGTTGATGCTGATGGCTCTCTATCATGGGCGCTGGTTGTGCGTAGTAAGGCTGTTGTTGGCCATTCGCCTTTGGGTCCTGGCCGTATACTCCTTGCCCTTGGTCGTAGTTCTCAGGAGACGTCATCATGTAGGATGTGGTAGACGAAACGAGACTCGTCTGTCTAGGTCGGCCGTGCTTAGGTGATGAAAGCCGGCGTGTACTTCTTATAGGAGTGACGATGGATCGTTGGTAAGAGAGATGTCCAGGTGATCAGTGCAAGACAAAGGAGCCGAACAGTAGGTGGATGAAATTCGAGTATTGTGTGGGCATATCAATTGATACTCGAAGAACAAACACGAGGAAATATGACGAACGGTATGAAACGAGCCTTGGGTACACACAAATGCAGCACAAAGGGGGCTGCGTTCCTTTTCATACAGGCTGGGTTCGCTTACCGTGCCAACGCCTTCTCACACTTGGAAAATACAGCCTCATTATCGAAATGAAACGAAAACTATTTCGGTTCCTGATCTACCTTGGCCTACCTCATGATATGCATCTACCGACCAACAGCTTGCCTTGCCAGCTAGGTTGCCTGGCACCATGTATAGAATGCTGAGGTCATCTTGTAGGGCCCTGAGGTTATGAGCTTACACTGCCCAGCCATTGTGCCTTGCTCCGGCTGTACTTTGCGGTTCACGTAGCACGGCAAGCACAGCATATTTCCAGTTGGCCGGATGTGGAAATGAGATACTACCTATACCTACCGTTGGCCCTGATTGTAGGCCCATTGGCCGATCTTTCTTTTTTTTTTTTTTTCCAAGTGAAACATTTCACATTGTTTTTCCCCTAACCATCCCGATTGTCATATATATGTACGATACCAACAAAACCCCCCACAGTCACCCCGCCAAGGCTCAATAGCTCAGCCCTAAATTGGGGTCTAGGACTTCCAGCTCAAGGGTAGCTACATGAATCGAAAAGTAGACCTAAACCGTATTGTAATGCTTTGTATTTTCTGAAATCTCCTGGAATCGAATTTCCTAGTAGTTTTATATTAGAAATCATACTGTATTTCGATGCGACCGCATTCATATCTAAAAAGTACTGTTGGTAGGAGGTAGCGCTGTTGTCAGCTGTGCAGTGCAATCCATGAATGAATGCCGAATTGAGCTTAGCTCCATAATGTAATAATAGACCAATGGTGTCCCCGTCCAACGCGTTGTGATGGCTGTTAGTGGGGGCTGTGAATGGCTTTCTTCGTAGCTCGTCCCATCATATCATCCTCGCCGAGGTGATGTAACAATTAACACGCAGGCCCACTAACAGCTTTGAGACGGTGTAATAATTAAGTCTGAAACATAACGAGAAAAATAGCGAGAAAGAAGTTGACATTTAATTACTACTCCGTCCCGAAGCTGTTAGTGGGGCTGCGTGTTAATTGTTACATCACCTCGCCAGCCTTCCAAGCAAGCCAAGTTCTGACTATCACGACTATAATTAGTAATGGGTTCGTTCCCCTGATGCCGATCTCGGGACATGTTCATGAAAGTGCGGGCACTGAGGAATTGCTATCATGGGATGAACAAGTAACTTCAAGCATGCTACTACTACTGGACTTCCCTCCCAAAATGAGCTCGCCGCTATTCGAAAATATGAGTATGGAATACCAGCGCCTATTGCCTCAGTTCCCCGTGAGACGTTTGCAATAGATAGGTAAGCCCTAGGAGTGAAGAAGAAGGGGCGGAAGGTTCCCGCTAATGCACGATCCCTTGGGTACATAAGTTACAGTGGTGTATACCTTCCACCCCCCACTAGCTAGCTAGACTTATCCTAATACAACATCTTTTTGGCAACCAATTCTACATAACAGTCTAAGAGCAGCTCGATGCGGCACTCGAGCACTATGCCGAATCCTTTAGCACACTCATTAAACATCTATACATGTGAGCAATCGCCTATCATCATCTCTTCTTCTGCGATGGACAGGCGGAATATCCGGCTTATATAGAAGTCAATGATATCCTCACGATAGACCTGCTCCAGGATGCATGTCCATTTACATCCAAAGTCAATTCCGTCGTCCCGATCTACTTGTATAAAATACCACAGAGGAAGAAGTCGCATCATAAGTTGAAATCGTCGCGCAGATACCGTCACACTATGAAATCCCACATGCACGACAGTATGATCAAGCTGGATCAAACAGTAGCAAAGGGCTTAGCAAAATATATCAGCCGAATCGTGATCTTCCTCATAGGTCTGAGGTATAAACGTGCGAGGTACAATTTTCCCATTAGAAGCGAGAGCAACCTAAGCTAGGTACATCGCCCCAACAGCCAACACCCCTTCATAATGCCTCATAACCCAATCCAGATCCTATTCTCAAGGGGTCGTGACATTAGCAAGTGGCCAGTTAATTCCCTTGTCCGCGGCGCCGATGTTGCCAAGTCCCGCGCAGCTGTACAGACCGACCGGGTTGTTCTCCGTCGCGCGCATGTACTGAAGGTCGATGCATTCCTCTGTATCAAGCTGTCAGCTCTCTATCCGCTCTCCTACCTCATCGCCGCGACTCTCCGCATTTTGCTAGGACTACTCACGTGGGCTCGACATCTGAAGGGCAATCCTTCCGTCCGCCATGACGTTCCACTTCTGTCCGTCGACGGTATCAGAGCAGGCTGCGACGGATAGGCTGGCCATGTCCTTCCAGTTCGCTATCCAGATCGCACATTACGTTAGCGTGGTATTCATCGTCACTATCACAATTCGATACCACAATTTCGATAAAGACAGGACCACTTACTCTGAGCGCCGGCGTCTACGCAGAGCGTGGAGTTCGCCAGTTGGATCTTGCTGTTCTCGCCGCTCTTGACGTACCACTGCTGCTCTGGCTTGCTGGCGGCTGTCTGGCTGTACGAGGATTGAGTGTTAGGGTCATTCATTTCTTTTCGTGTCTTTATAATTGAAAGGCTATAGGTAAGATAGGATTGAACGCACACGACGAGAGTGCTGCCGGCAGTGCGGGCCTTGGGCACCACGACGAACTTGGTGTTCACCATCGACGTGATGTACACGGTACGGTAGCCCTCAGGGGGAGCCTGCGCGAGGCCAGTAGCGGCGAAAGCACATAGTAGAAGAGATGTGACCAGCATATTGGTGTTTTTGCTTCCTTTGTGAATAAAATCTGAAACGGTGATATCAACTGATTTCTCTAACCTTGAAGAATGAATCAACTTTCACAGGTACCTAGGTCACCAGCAGGACGGGAGGAGGGTACGGATTATACATATGTGCAGCAAGTGAGGCGAAAAAGGGGAACGACATAGCTGCCTGAGGTTCTCTTCCCATCCCTCCCCGCAAAGCTGCAATTTACGGCAATGTCATTCGAGCCTGATTCCGCAGCCAATCCTCACGACGCCTCAATCTATTTAGACTCACCTGGCACCCAGGGAACCAGGGCGCTCCCACGCCTCGGAGGCAGGTGCGCCACCGCGCACTTATTAAACTGGGTAATCTAGACGTGTAGTTGAGTGGCCCGGCAGATCTTGAGAGAAGCACGGGCACCAATGAGGTTCGCGGCTATTTATATCGCTCCTCCGTTTTACGTCTTCTCTTTGCTACGGGTGATCTGCTTCGTCTTCGGCTAATGTGTTTCTGCGACAGCCGTTGGAGGTTACTTCAACCTTTTAAAGAGGGAAAGATAAATTGATGACGAATTTGTTGTGTTGAAGTGGCTAAGTTAGCACACACCCTCGAACATATAGGCTTTCTTCACATCGGCCACGCCAAAGCCACCTACACTTTAACACGTGATAAGTATCAGTTCGCTGGAAGACCATGCAAATGTATGAGCCTCGTTTAACCCTATCCCAGACGAATATATGGTATTTGCATGATTCAAATTCCTAAACGCAATATCATATTTCGTTAAATGATGTAAATACATGGCTATTGTACAAGTACTTGACTCGTAATCATTTCATGATAACCATTCCATTAACTCCTCAAGCTACCAAATAACTGAGTTTTTTTCTCAATCCCTTGATCGAGAGTACGTTCAATCATCTCCTACTCACAATATGAAACACGTAATCCATTTCAATTAATGGTGATGTTGCAAGTGCTCCAAGTTGATACCAGAAGGCGTCCCGGAGGATAACACATTGTACTGCCCGCCATGCGAAGAATCCGAGGAGGATCTTGCCGATGTATCTCCTCGAGTCCTGTCGGGGAGGACTTCGCGTCGTCCCTGGGACTGCGATAACGAGCCCGAAGAGAAAGTGCTGTTAAAAGGACTGTTGGTGTCGATGCCCGAAGTAGTTCCGTCCGACAAAGTCTTATACTGCGGTTGTTGCGCGCCAGTGACAGATTTGCTGTTCGTCTCGCTCCCTGAGGCCGTGCCATCTGCTAAGGTGTTGTACTGTGGTTGCTTCTCGCGGGCGACTATGGGTTGCTCGAGGCTCGTAGCGATGCCCGATGCCGTACCATCTGGCAGTGTCCTATACTGAGATTGGGCGACGGTCGGCTCATCTGTCGTTTGAATGCCGGAGGCAGTTCCGTCTGACAAGTTCTTATACTGCGGTTGCTCCTCGCGAGTGCCGGTGGCCGGTGTCCTGGTGACTGACGAATCGTTCCATGTTGCTGCACCAACGTCCCGAGAGGACGTCTGTACCGGCGCAGCCGATTGCTCTCCGGCCTCGTCGCGGTTGGCGTACTTGTGCATGCCGTAGGCACCGGCTCCAGCAGCAGCAGCAGCAGCGCCGTAATACCCGAGGTGGGAATCTTCTTTCTTCTTGATATCATCGTTCGTTGTGTTGATGGGTTGCTCCGTCATCAACGAGTTCTTCTCAGATCGAGTCGCCGCCGGAGCCGCTCCCATGTCTTGGTGGCTTCGGGAGTCCACAACAGCCGCTCTGCTGGACCTCTCGTCCTTCAACTTTTTCGCATCCGCGGCCTTTGACTCGGTTGTGCGATCCTTCTGGGAATACTGGTATGCTGGCGCTGCTGCGGCCGCGGCGGCTTCGATAGGTCTATAGTCTTTGGACCTCTTGTTGTCCGTAGCCGGGATCTCGCTTGCGCGATCTCTGGGTGTAGCGTTCTGGTAAGCTAGCGCAGCCGCAGTCTCACTGGGCGATTTCTTGTGCTTGAGCTTTCTGTCGTCTGTGGCTAGACCCTCGTTTGCGCGGTCATTCTTAGATGAAGAGTACTCGTGCGCAGCATAGCCGCCAGCTGCAGCGGCAGTGGCACCGGCGAGAGCTTCTTCAAATCGAGAGTCCCGCTTCTTTGCATCGGCATCGTTCGACTTGACGCCAGTAGTTGCGGTCTCGCCGTTGTTAACCAGAGGAAACACCCTCTGCTGATGAGAAGGAGAAGAAGAGGAAGGTGTATCTGTGGTGGTGTACTGATCGTACTTTGATGTGCGTGGGCTTGTTGACTCTTTGCTTCCATATCCGATTACGCCGTTGTGAATGCCGCTGTGACTTATCGTGGTGTCGTTGTCGGCAGGATCTTCAACGGGCGACTTGCGGTGAGTAACTGGTGATGCATCGCTACCGTGCCCGGCAACTCCGTTGTAGACGCCACCATTGGCTATCTGGTTACCGTCCCGATCGTTCCTTGACTCGTTGTGGTGAGTAACGGGTGCTTCGTCACTACCGTGCCCAGCAACCCCGTTATAGACACCTACACCGAAGGGAATGCTACCCCAGTAAGGCTCGCTGTGCTCGGTGCTAGATTTTCCGTGCAGACCAGCCTGGACCTTGTTGCCACTGGGGGACACATGGTCTTTGGCACTGGTTGTGGTGTTGCTTGTGTTGTTGCTGGTGGCGTTGTTAGTAGCCGTGTTGGTAGTTGTGTTGTTGACCTTGGAGCCTAGAGTCTTGTTGCTCTCGGCAGGAGTGTTTGCCGGCGTGTCGAGAGGATTCGGTGTGTGCAGTGGCCTCAAGCCACATCCACTAGATTGCTGTAGGCTTTTGCTGCCAGCGGCGCGTGGTTGTTGTGCCGTGGACGAGGTGTCACCGTAAGTGTAATTGGCATTCTGCTTGGGAGCACTGTCCTGAGCTCCTACTCGACTGTATGCGCCGGTCATGACACCTGGCTTGGTAGTCTCATTACCGAGAGACGACTTGTCGACGTATATGCCAGAGTCGTTGAAGTAATGGCCGCTGGGATGCGCATCGTTGCCCAAGCTACGTGGTGTCTCTTTGGCCAGGTTGCTACTGCCGGGCTGTGTCTGCTGCTGCCTTGGCTCTTCGTTTGCTGGTGTCTCCGGGTAGGCACCAGGAGCGTCAAGGTTTAGCGACGCCATGCTTGCTTGTTGTTAGTGTGTATTGAGGGTTATTGTTGTATCTAGAAGGTGTTGTGATAATTAGGTAAAGAAGACTTGGCAATCTGGGGAAAGACTACTCTGTGTGTTATATATACTAGCAAACCTTTGTTACGAAACAGACAGCATCGTGCTATGTCATAGCTGAACGTTTAGCACCTTGATCGGAGGTTCAGATAACATCATTAGCGGACCTCGGGACACTCGCAAGCAGCCATGCACTACACTGCATGGTGCATCCTGTATTGCCATGCGTCGCTCGCCCGGCTGTCCGGCTAGGACCTCGACGTAACAGGTACAGGTGAAGGGCCAATCATGACATCAGAAGCGTGTGACGATCAAGAAGATGAAAGAGATCCCAACTTGCTTTGATGTTTGCTATTAGATCTTAGGATGCATGTCTCAGACAAGCGAGTGTGTTTTGTTACCTAATCCGGCAATGGCCGGGGTTATGATGGGGCTCGCGCTAACGACTAATACAGCCATTTCGTCATTTACGGGTTCTCCCATGCGCTATCGACCCAAGTGCTCGAGATGGATAGATTTTGAGTATATCATTGACGTCAGTCGCATGCCGGCCCCGAGGGATCGGGTTTCTTCTGGCCAGAAGCTCCGGGGAAGACCTGAGTGCCCGCATTCTGCAATACTAAAATTCCTTGAATTGTACTGCATATATTGCATTGCATGGCACCGGGTGTCTGCTACTAGACCTCTAGACGGCCTTGAAGCCATCTAGCTTAATATCAAAGAATTACCAGCAATTTATAGAAGAATCTCAGGATCCGGATCAATTCAATGTGTTACAGCTATCTTAAGCTATCAATCGAGCCACTAACGCCTTTATCTGCGCCATCGCTTGCAAAGTCTAGCAATGAGTCCCCAACACCAGTTCATAGACTTTTCCATCCGACCAACCATGGCGCAGATTTATAATACATACAGGCAATGTTCGTAAGTCATGAAACTCATAGGCACCCGAATGCTCGTTTCGCGGTGAGACATTATCTTAAACGTCAAGTCTGCCTACCGAACGATCTCATCAGCGCTCATCGACTCGTCGTCGAGGCCGAGCTCTTCAGCCCACTCTCTCGCGGCCTTCGCACCCTGCCACTCTGCATACTGGGACTTGTACCCTGGCGGTTCCGTCCACTTGGGGACTAATGCATGCTTACGCAATCGGCGTCTGTGTCGCTTGCGTTGCCATACATCCATATACCGCTCGTCGTGTTGAGTGAAGTCGGTGTTCGTTACCCAGTCAGAGACGTCAGCTAGTATGTCACCGACTTCTTCACTAACCCTTATAGCCAGTGCTCTCCCCTTGCCGCCAGTGGCCCATTCATCCAACATGAATGGCATTGTATAGGGGAAATATGGTTCGTTAGATGACCAATCACAGGGGACGGTCGGCGTACATATGTACTCTGGGCCAGCGTACATGGAAGAGAACATGCACTCGAGCGCGTACCATAGAATAGCGCAAATTGTAACAATACCGAGAGTAGTGAGCTTGAACTTTGGATCTTTCCGATATAGCCTTGGTACCGGAATGACTGGAGTGGCTCCATCCCGTAGTAGAGATGACGGCGGGGAAGGCTTTGCGCGAGACACATGTTTAGCTTCGAGCTGGTCGTCTGCACCAGTTTTATGGGTAACCTTGTCTTCTAGACGTTCGATGCCCTTTTTAGCAGAGCGAATACCGAGCAGTCCTGTCTGAAGCGATTTACTCATTCTGTTGTATGCCTCGAGCTCTCGCTCGCGATCTGACAGCTCCGAGAATTTTACATCAAGGTCATCTTCAACCTTGAGGACGCTATCATTGACCATTTGCTTTAGCTCTAGATCATCATCATCGTGATCCGCGAGAATAGAGTCAAGATTCTCCAACGTCGAATCGTCGATATTATTGGCCCGTAGAATCGCAATAATATCGTCCTTAACAGTGGGTGGTTTGGCAGTATTAATGAGAGGCCGTCGCCGTTTTGACAAAGATCTAGAACGGCGGGATCCCGTTGGTGCTGAGGAGGATCTTGCCCCAGTGCGTATTCTGTTCGTAATGTGCTTGGTTGGTGATGATTTTGAGGTTGTTTGATTGTGGGTAATTCCTGGTTTGCCGGAAGGATTTCTATCAGTGTTGGCGTGTTCTTCTTCCTTCACGCGCACTGTAGCGGGGGTATCAACGTATGCACCGGTAACCCGAGGCGTTGGCTGTGTCAGTGGATCTACCTTTTGTGGTCGAGGTGTTCTCTCGTCTATAGGCTCAGATAGGACAGGCGACGGGGCTCTAATAGAACCCTTTTCGGAGTAGTTGTCCAACGGAGCAAATAGATTGAGCTCGGCCGCAATACGATCAGTTGGATCCGCTTCCGAAGTGGACATGCTTCTTCGCTTTTCTGTAACAGAGTCCCCAGAAGGTATTCCCATTAAATCAGCAAACCCTACGGTAAGTCTGTCCCGAGAGCTCTTAATCTCTAAGTTCCTGACTCTTCCATCTCCTTGGGGTAAAGGCGAGCGGCTGATATTACGTGCTTCAGAAAGCTGCTTGATATCGGCCTTTTCAATGATAGGGATATCCATGACTTTCTCTCCTCCTCTCTGGTCCTCTCTGGGACTCGAGCTAGTGGCGCGAGCGAGACGACGGAGCAAATCGTGGGAATCACTCCTGGATAGTGTCTCACCCTGACTGTTATTTTCTTGGCTTCTGCCCTCGTGGCTAGCACCGAAGGTCCTACCACTCGGCCTCTTAAAAACCACAACTGGGGTGTCAAGAATCGGCTCGCCTCTTGATTCAGGTTTGGAGCCAGGCTTGAGCGTATTGTGTTGTTCAGCGTCGAGATTAGCTAGTCCTTCCTTTAAGGACCCTTTATTCGAATTATTGCGTTCTTCGGGTGATTGAGAGCGAGGCTCTGAGTTTCTAATCCTAATTTCATCAAGACGGCTCGAAGCCAAGGCGCGCCTAGACGACGCTTCCATCTCCCGAGCTCTGACCTCTTCGAGTTTATGATTCATTTGTTTAGCAACTGGTTCATCAGGGAATGATTTGCTCGCTGCCTCAAGCTCTCTCTGATGGATCTGTTTTAGTTTATCGTTATTGCGAGAGGGTGCTGGTGCAGCCTTTTCATGGCTCGCGCCAGAACTCTGTTTCCCAATGGTAATACGAGGGCTTGCCGAGAACTGCAAATCCCCAGCCGTGAATTCATCATCGAGATGCCAATTCATACTTTTTTCAGGTGACATGTTCATTGGCCGGAAGTCAGGCGAAGGCCGGTCATCGCTAGCAGGCTCGTACTCGATTGAGGGTACAGGTATATCAGCATTAGCCCTGCTCGAGAAGGCACTGACAGCAGACGGCCTTGGCACCATATTCCCGTATTCATCGTTCTTCTCCCGGTTCTTTGAGCTAACGGCGCGGCCATCCGGTCTTTGGAGTTCACGGTTACCGCCTAAATCACCATTCCCTGTTTTCCTGACTGAGGTGTGCGCCTTTTCCAAACCTGTAGATTTGGCCCCGTTTCCGGTAAATAAGCCAGCGAGGGGGCTGACATGACCACCAAGTTGATGGTTACGATCAAATCGTTCAAGATGCTTGTTGAGATCACCGTTCCCTGTGCCCACGGCATTCTTCGTTGAAATGGCGCTTCTAGAGTCGCGGCGGAGCGACCGGGGGGCCGGACTAGGGGACCCGTCGATGCCTCGCAGCCCGTTGAGCTCAGCATTTGCCATTTTGAAGGCTTGTGGTAGGTCCATCGTGCTATCGGCATCGCTGCTCGTTTCTGCGGCTGTCTGCTCCTGCGCGCGCCTAAAGGCCGCTTTTAGGTCCATAGGCTGGCGCATAGGGGACGAGTGGACTGAAGAGTTATCGGGAGACCTCTCACGACGTTCTGGTTTGTGTTCTGATATGTCTCGGGGATGGCTGTCGGCGGTAATACCAGAAGACGACGGCCGGGGGATGCGAGTATTCCGTGACTGTCTAGGAGTGCCAAAGACGGCGGTGCTCCGATCTACCCTGGCACTCGGGCTTGGACTTGCGAAACGATTTTCGACCAGCGAGTCGGATGGGCGGTGGCCGCGAATGCCGGTAAATGTCGGTCGAGGGATCGCGCGCGCGCCTCCCTCTGTGTCGGACGCGACACTGTTCTCTTTAGACTCGGTATTGCCCGAGCTCTTCCTCGAGAGGCGGCGGTTGCCCAGAGAAAGAGGCTGAGTGTTGTTTTTTCGACCGTTCGGTTTGGTAGCAAGAACACCCCCGGTCCCGGGTGGATTGCGATCCATTATCTCGGTGCACGAATGGTGCTCGGCCGTGGTAAGCAACTGCCGAGAAGTGAAATGAGAATGTCGCAGATCAGGCGCAAGCGTTCAAGGGCATGTGCATGGCGTTGCAGGATGAGGAATGCATGCTGCGCACAAGAAGAGAGACAAGCGCAGACCGCGAAGCGCAGCGGTACAGCCGCTGTCGACTCGCACACAGTTTTAAAGGAGATAAAGAGTTGTAAGCGGGTTGAAGATGTGTCTGAGCCAACGATTTCTTGAAATGGTTGAGCAGGCGAAAATATGTGCAATCAAAATTATTGAATTTGTGCAAGTAGGTAGGTAGAAAGTGAAGACGGACTCTTAAGAACATGTGAAGACCTGTCGCGATACCTACCTCATACCTAGGTAGCTTCGCGGTATTGTTTTTATTGGGTACAGCTACCCACTAGAAACGCGTTGTCTAAGTACTTAGAGAGACACCTGTAGCTAGGCCAAACTAGGGAACCATAGCGGGGTTGTCTGGCCTTATGATCTCAGAATTTCGCACTCAGGGCCGCCTCCACTTTGCCTTTCCACAGCGGCTACTTAGCTGTAGTACAAAAGAATGAACAATGCCATAGTTGTCGCATAATGTACCTGTTTATTTTCCTCACTACTATATGATTACTTAACCAGAAGCATATATAACAGTACTAAATTAATAACACGGCCTAGAGGTTCTATATGGAATTTAAACGTCAATCATTCATCTTTCTCTCCCAAATTTTTCCTACGTTAAACCTTATCTACGTACAGGCTTTGTGTATGAAATGACGACCTGGAGCTGCTTGGGGTATCTATCGCTGTCGAGAAGTTGGCATTTCTTGAGCTGTGCGCCGCCCACGGCACAGATTGCAATGAGAAGAGTATATACGGTGCCACGTCATGTGAGCTCGCGTCGACTGTTGCTGGCAACGGTGCACTCATCTGCAGCGCTGGTCCTGAAACACGGCATATAAGGCCCAAATTTGGATCGGGGAGGTGGCATCTCGCGCTGAACCGACGAGTAGGAGCGATCGTGCGCTGCTATTGTTGGCAGTCTCGGGCCGTATTAGTCAAGAAGGTGAAGAAAATGAAAAGGGGGATTGTCAACCCGCCCTCGAGATTTAAGAGATAGAGAACATGAGACTATTCACGCACAGAGCATGAGACCATTGCTAAGTGAGCAATGTAGCATTCAATTAGACATTGGGATTCTGAAGGATGCATCCTACGAAGTCACCGTAGTGAGTCAGACAATCACCATGAGTGGGTGAGCCGGTAGCACTCCAGGCAGAATGAGTTCTTGCCTCATTCGCTTAATCTTCAGCATGATGAGCGCTCAGGTGTGAAGCGATGTAGCGCAATGGGAGTTGATTTCGTCCGCCATTAGCCGGTTAGTATCTCTTCATCCGGAGGCAAGGAACATCGGTCAACATTTATGTTCGAACCCAGATAGTGTGTTAAAATTGTCTTCGGCATGTTTGTATATGCTGTTGCATTGGTACGGATTACTCTATAGATTAGTTTTGAGGAGTAGGCTGGACCGTGAGTTGCACGATTATGAAAGCGATTTTCATCTCACTGCCAATTCAATCGTCCGAGGTTAGCATTAACTAGGATAAGTCTAGGAAAACTTTGTCGGCCGGAGGGCACACGGAAAGCTACCGTTCAATTTTGGAAACGATTAATAAATTGCGCGAATCGAAAGACGAACCCCCCAAAGCAAGTTGAAAAAGGATCACAACGACAGGGACAAAATATTGAACATGCGGCATCAATATAAGATTTATTCTATGGGCATATATATTCATAACAAGATACAAGAAGTTAAAAGCAATGAAGCGTACCCAAGGCCATGAACTTGATCGCTCAACTCCATCCACCAAGAGCTCTTTTCTATATTAACATTTTTAGTGTTGACCGAGGATGACGGCGGAGGCCTTCTCAGCAATCAATATGATGGGAAGGGCGATGAAGGTACCAGGGATCTTGGGGAAGACCGAGGCATCAACAACACGAAGGCCTTCAACGCCACGGACCTTGAAGTTACCGTCCAGGACAGCGTTCGGGTCGTCATCGGCACCAATGGGGTTGGAGCAAGAGGCGTGGTGACCCCAAGCCTCCTGGGTAACCCACTCGTGGAGCTCCTCGTCAGTCTGGTAGTCAGAGGTAGGCGGCCACCACTGTACGGGCTGACCATCGATGTCAGGGGTGTTCTTGTAGAAGTTCTGAGCCATGCGGATACCCTCAACAAGAGCGTAGGTGTCCTTGTCGGCATCCTCCTTGGGCATACCCTCGTACATGCTGTGAAAGGTAATGATGGGAGTGTCACGAGGGTTGGCAGAGGCGAGTTTGACCTAAATCATCAGAATTAGTTGACTGTCTCAGGTTCAGTACTGATGGAGTTTGCTTACAGTTCCAGCCCGGTTACGGGTGTGAGCCTTAAGGACGAGCCATGACCAGTAGTTCTTGAAGGTCTGGGTGGCAGCGTTGGAAGAGTAGCCGGGGTAGAAGCCGTTGAAGGTACCGGGGAAACCACCGATCCACAGATCCTGCTCACCGTCCTCAGAGTAGGAGGAGATCCAGAAACCACCGAAGTAGTTACCAGACGAAGCGTAGGCACCCTTGGCAGCAGCCTTGTTGCTCTTGTCGGCGTATTGGTCCCAGCAAGGGTCCTCAGGAGCGGCAAGGAAAGCACAGTCGAGGATACGGGTGAAGTTGGTAGGGTACTGAGCGTTCACGGAGACTTCGAGACGATCCTGGAGGTTGGTACCGACACCGGGGAGGTGCTTGACAACAGGGATACCGAACTTCTGGAGCCTTCAAGTGGGTCAGCTGTGAAATCACGTCTAGAGGATAGGGCTAGAGACTCACTCTTCCTTGTCACCGATACCAGACAGCTTAAGAATCTGAGGAGAGTTGAAGGCACCGCCGGCAACGATAACTTCTTTGGTAGCGCGAACGGAGCCAGGCTTGCCACCATCGGTAGTGGTGCTAGCACGGGGATCGGCACGGTAGAGGGACTCTCCGAAAAGGTATTCGACACCGTTGGCCTTAGGCTTACCGGAGCAAGTCTTGTTGGCGAAGGTAACCTTGGTGACTAGGGTGTGGAGGGCAACGTCAAGAGGGTACTTCTTGGATCCGTCCTTGTTCTTGGCGGTAGCAGTGTTGTAGACGTAATCACGGGGAGACGAGCGTCGGTAGTCGACGTTGTCCATGGTCTCGGGAAGACGAGCAAACAGGGGGACACTGTCACGGTCAGGAGAGTCGTTGTTGGCATCGTGGACAACAACCTTGGCGTAAGCATCGGTGATGGGCTGCAATTTTAGTTAGAATAAATCGACCCAGAAGAATGAAGGGATTACATACCTTAGTCAAGTTCAGAGGCAACAACTCGGTGTAGGGGTCAATGCCCTGAGACATGGCAGTAGCAATGGTCTGCTTAAGAGCGTTCTCGAGGTTGTCGACAGCATCGGCATTTACGCCGAAACCGCGGGCAGCACCAACGATAGCAGACATAAGCTTAATATCTTGAGCAGCAATGCCCTCAGGGTTGATGTTAAGGTCAACGTAACCAGAGGAGGCAGTTCTATAACAATGGTCAACAATCCCAATTCCAAACAATATCAGATCTGAGAGCAACTTACGGGTCAAGGTATTGAGCATTGACGAGCTTGTTGTAGTACTTGCGGACATTGGAAAGCTCCCATGAAGAGTCGCCGGTAATGTTCGCAATGTAACCGAAGTCGTTGACGGTGGGAAGCAGACCGACCAGAGCATTGTGCTCCGTGCAGCCACCAAGACCACCGTAACGGGGGTAGAAGTTTCCAAGCATCTTGGAGCCTTCAGGGACGTCCCGACCACTGTAGTACTCTCCATCGGGTGTCAAGTAGGTGATCTTGCGGTCCTCCAGGGCCATGGTCTCATTCTCGTAGTGATGGGTGAAGAAACCCCATGTGACCTCGTTCCTCTCTGAAGCCGGGTTGGCTAGAGCAGGAGACTCAACCTGTCGCAGGTGACCGTAGTCACCACCGGCGTCGATCAGCAGCACGCTGTGGCCGGCGCGGGCGAGGTTGGCAGCAACAGGCGAACCACCAGCACCTGAACCGACGACGATGTACTCATATTCCTTCTTCGGGGGCTCCTGCGCGGGAAGCGTGGGGCCGGTCTGAGGGAACGAGAGCTGGTCCTCGACCCTAGCGATGAGGACATCTGGGCCGTTAGGGGCAAGATCGCTTTATGAAACAGTTAGTTTTCTCTCTATTCGTTAACTTCACGATATCACAACGTACGTGGCTTGCGAGAATGGCGCGATCGCGCTCAGGAGCGCCAGGTACGAAAAAGACTTCATTGCTTCTGATGCCAAAAGAATTCAAGAATTCGAATATGAAGGGTGGGAGAAAGGGAGAAAGTAATGAATGTCAAAAGCAACTCTTGACTACCCAAAGAAGAGAAGCTGAAGAGAACGTCACCGCCGAAAGGAAAGGAGAAGCAGAAGAGAACGTGACCGCTAATAGTGATGATTCGATACTGGAGGCGGATGGCCACCGACTCTTATACGCCTTGGTAGCCGTAGGAGTAGAACACCACTTGCGAACATGATCAGCACCGTAATCTCCGAGCCACAAGCCTTTCTATTCTTAGTGACGCTACGCCGTATGATAATGTGGGTAAGGGTAAGGCCAGCTCAAAAGGTGTGAAAGAGTGTCAACACTGGCTATTAGGATGCTTACTTCTGCAGGCGAGGCTTATTGGTTCAGTTGATCTAGACTTACTAACTCCCTTACTAAAGTAGTATTCGCAACTTCGCAACCTCGGATCTTGTCTTTGCAGATATCGTCAAACTAGGACAGGGCACAAGATGCACGATTTCTTACTACAGGAACATCGATGATCTGGCATGTTGCTGATGTATTCTTATGAATCGAATCGATGTTTCCAGGAAACTATGCGTCGGCCCATATGCAACCTTCCTCAGTTTCTGTTGATATCGCCCAAGAAGGGGGGGTTGTACTTGGCTATGGTGGTAGCCCTCCTATCTACGAGGCTTGTCTCTCTTCCTTACTGTACGTGCCACGCCGAACAAGCATTACACTAAAGGTTATACATTGGGTTAGTTCGGGTCATCCGGGGAACGCCAGGAAATATCATCTCCGCATGTAACGCTAGTTGAGACCAAGGAACCGAATGAGTTAAAATCCTCTGTATTACTTAATCAATCGCAGCAACCCAACCTCCACTAAGATCAGCTCTCTGAGCCATCTCGCCTCGCCCCACCCTAGCTGTTAGGCTAGCACATTCATGCGTACTGTGACAGTGCGTTCATATTGGATGATCCTGTCTAGACCTCGCAGGGGGGAGCTATCAAGGTCCCTGCTCTATGGGGTATATGCGGCGTAGAGTATATGTTCTATGCAGCGAGGCGTACTATATCATTGATGGAAGCTAGTATATGCTTCTCTCTATGTGAAACGACAATGTTGCTTCGAACACTACAATATGGTGCTTATAGGAAACAGAATCAGTCTAAGACTAGATGGGCCGCAAAGAAGACGATGAATTCGCAACAGTAGTTCGCTGGCCTTAGTGAGACGTAGTCGGCCATTCTTGCCCGAAAGATTCGAACAACCACGGCCGAGAGCCATACACTCCATGCTACGCTCGTCGTGTAGTGCGATGCTGCCGATACAACATACCCATTATCTCACTTCAGGTGGAGAAAGGTATGTTCATGACCTCTGAAGCATACTATACAACCATGTGATCGGAGTTAACAAACTTGACTGAGTGGGCCCTTAGAAGAGAGGTGCGGAAGGGAAACGTCAAGACATACAGTAATACATCACAAAGATGCGAAAATCCGACATTGTCTGCATGGTCGCACTCTCTCCTTAAGGATAACAGGGGTATCATCAGTGACAAGCACCCAAGTAACACCCTGCATTGGCATTCTCTAGCTTCACCACGCGGTTCTGCTAGTGTACGCATCTACCACCAACGTATAAGCTGGAATCCTTCAGCTCAGCCCATCGCCACACTAGTGTAAGTGTACCGCTACCCGAAGATAGAAGAAAAATAGAGAATAGAAAATTAAAGCAAACTGCTGTCTTACCTGGCTTAGTGTGAAAGCAGAGTGGGCCGCAATGATTAGAGCAGGTGAGTACGTTGCCTCGAAGGGTGCTGCAAGGGGAGTTCCAGCTCCGCTATATTTAGGGCCAGGCAGGGCGATGGTGTGCACTGCAGCACAATCCAGGCTACTGTACGTGTACACATCAGCATCGAGACTGGTCGAGGTGAGGCGTTTCGTCTAGGCCCGCTCGAATTAAGCGAAAGATGAGCTGGGTTGTTGGACGGCCCGTGATTGGACGCTGAAATTAAGCGGGCACCAAGCTTTCGATAAGCTTTTCCAAGCCTCCAACTCCCGTGGGAATATATTGGCCCCTAGCCATTAGAGGTGGAAGCAGATATTACGTATGCGGTAAGATCATGTATACGATCTCACCTCCATCTGCGATCCTTCTCCGGTAGTTCGCAATAACCGCATTCCTGATCTTTATTCCCGCCGTTCTTGTGCGTAGCCCCGCGTGATCCATCGCTAGATTGTCAGCTACATTGGACCCGAAGAAGCGTGCTCGTGAGTGTGGTGCAGTTGACCGTCCAGACTAGTAATCGTCTTCGGGGCTAGGCAGGAGGAGATGATGAGATGCTCGCGTCACTAGCCGTAGAAGCGTTGCTGCTAGAAATCGCGACCGGTGTGCCTACAATGCGAACAGGAGTCAGCCAAGGATCCAAGGATTCAACTAAGACAAGGTTGCTGGCAAGGGCTATCCTAATAAAGGACTAACCCAATAGTAAGCGAAGAGATTGCTAGCCCGCACTTGCGACAAAACGAGTTAGCATGCTGTCAACTAGCGTACAGCCCCTTCCATCTCTTCCACAGCGCTAGCACGCTAGCGCAAGGGACTGTTTTGATGTTAAGCCCAATATAGCAGTCTAGCGTGGTAGCTCTGAGGTAATAGTTTTGGACTCACTATTTTTAGGGGGCTCAGCACACTTGGCCATACAGATGTGTCGGATTCTCGGGAAAGACGATGTCAAGAGACAAGTCTAAGCTTGTTATGGCAACTGCCGCCTACTCCATATCCTGTCCACATCTCACCTCAGTCATACCTAAGCTAGCCGTATATAGAAATTCTATGGGGCAGATTACCCGTCCATGTTCATGCGCAGACGAGTAAGACATGTTGCTGCATACTGCGGCAGGTAGCAGTGTGCATGTTACTACACTACTGTAGATAGAACACGTGCTGACAGCAATAGTCCTTGGAGTAAGGGCAACTTATTGGTTTTCTCGTCTAACAGAGCAGGGATTATAGTGCGGCCTTCTAGCCGCAGACCCGCTATTTAAGGCCGGGCGGAAAATAAGCTTAATTAAGGTCGATGCATAACGGAAAGCTCGAAGCGAAGAACAACAACCGCAACAGTAACGATATGCCAAAGGCCTTCTAAAGATTACTTTCGGCGTATTGCTTATCAACCACTTACGAAGATGCTTTGAGGCTTTTTTGAACCTCTTTTGTCCTCAGGGATTGTTTGTATCAACATAGTACAAGACATCCGCGCCACTGAACCCCCAAGACCTTGGCAGCCGTCTTGGTGTCGGTTGCTTCCGGTGTGTATATATAGACTTTAGATATGGATTCGAGACTACAGCGTAGCTACGGCTAAGCACCGACGATCCTAGAGCTTGGCTGTCTTCCAAATACCAGTAGCTTCAAGTATAAAAGGGGGCGTAGATCCCCTTGATCTTGCAAACTAGGCCAGCCTTCGATTCTCTCTTTCTGAGGTAGACTGCAGAGATTGTAACCGGAACTGGGACTCAGCTACGGTATAACATCCTCTAATAATTTTTTGGGTGATCTGGTTCGCAATAGCCTCATCTAAAGTACTTCAAAGAATAGAGCGCTGTGACAGAAGAGATTCATCAGGTAATTGGTAATTGCTAACCGCAGTCCTAGATTTACCCAAAACATACCTATCTACAGACAAAACTCTCAGTTCATTCTCGAAGAACCACCTCCTACTCGCCATATACGTGGAATTGTCCGTGAATTCGATCCAGTTGGCTGCCGGTGTTTATGAGAAAGCTCAATGCGAGGGAAAGCGTCCATCGACCTACTTGACTTGAACACCGATACCGCGAAAGCGGATGGGGCAGCAACACTCAACGCCCCGTATCATGCATGGATTGACTGAACGGCAAAATGAACATATGAGTGCAGGATGGGAAGACGCGTAACCGAATCGTATACACGGCCAGAAAGAAGCATTGGGAACACTTATCGACACTGTTTAGACGATCACGCAAAGCAGATCCAAGGGCGGAGAGAATTGGACGAACCAACTCCTTCGGAACGTACTTGGGCATAAGATATGCTGCAAGGGTACCTGCTACTTCCGTTCTGCTCTCTGGATAGCCACGACAATCTACGTACAGCCCGTCTAGAAGCACAACTGGCCAGCTCTATAGATGCGTCTAGCATGCCGATACTGACTACAAACAAGAGTATCCTGTAATCGACTGTGCTTTAGTGTCACGCTTCTTGAAGGAGGTACCTAGGTATTACATATACAACAGCGACGTTTTGCACAGATAGTCTTAGCTCTTGCCCAATATGAATGATCTATCATGCCCCTATACTCAGGTTCCGAAATTTAGTGAAACGCCATTGCAGAACAAGCCACTCTGTTAGTCATTTCGAGAGTCGATATTTTCACTGATTCACGAGTTATCGTTTTCAAAATAATTGAAACATTCAAAAATCTCTGGGTATCGATCCATGTATAATTTATTCGTAAATGTTCGTAGGAATACAATAGATACCCAAAGTAAAAGCGAACTTGATTTAGATGTCTCTCAAACTTTTATTACTCATTTTCTACGTACAGTATTGAAGTGGTGTGTCTAAGCCCACCAGGCGCAGAGAGGAAAGCCACTTGTGGCTTAAGTCTGAAAGTCAAAGATAAATAGCCGGGTAAGCCTCTCTAGGGCGAAACAGATAGACAGCAAGATAGGCATTATCATCTTCAGAAACCGACCGGACTGATTTCCTCGTGATCATGAGATTCTCTTATCAAAAGTACGTGATAATTGACTTAAAGGCCTCCAGAAGCGTAAGATTTGCCTGTCTCTTGAAGGTGTGGCCCCCTTTTAGTTTGGGCACTGGTGCAAGAGGGTGTTCACTTCGGTATGCACTTACCGCCATTAACCATGGTTTCCTAGACGCTTATAACAATAGATATAAGTCGTTGTAGCGCCAGGGCAAGCTGTCACTAAATGGAAAGCTTCACCGTTACAGGTTCAGTGTACCATTTTAAATACAGTGAAAACCAAAGTGCAAGGCACTTTGATTTTTAGCCTTGGTGGCCTCGCCGGCCGCTGGCCGCTGGCCTCGGTGGCCTCGTTGGCCTCGTTGGCTGCTGGCACAGCGTGCTATACAGTGGGCTACTGTAGCATTTCGTATTCGTATTTAGATATAGCGGCCGATAGTGACTATGTTCACTATTGTAATACGCAAGCCACACGGTAGACTTTCGTGCGAATACATTGTGGTTGATGCTTTGAAATAGACTCTGACCAATCAGAGCGTTGCAGAGAAATTTATACTTTTGGGGTTCACCGTTAGAATTTCTCAAGCTACGCTTTCCAATGACTACCTAACCCCTTAGGTAATACAAGCCGACTCCTCCAAGAGGCTTTAGGTTATGCAGTTTTATATCCTATGAGTAATCACGGTAGAAGCATGCATTTATCGCAAAATAGGAACTATGGATGAACTCGAATTCGCTGTTTACGTAAAAAGCAGTAGTCAGTTAGATGACTATTATCGAATGCATTATTCTTCCGTGCATATAAGAAATTAAGGGTTAAGATGATGGTAGAAGAGTTCCAGTGAACCTGTCAGTTGGCGCTATTCCATTCACTCTAGGACAGAAGATCCTGACAGAACCGAGCAACAGTTATAGTAGCCTCCTGGTTGTAACCTCTGATTCTTCGTACATGAAGTTGTCCTTAGACGAAGCGGTGGCTCACCAGTGTACACTTGTTCTGACATTTAGGGCTAAAGCAGCGTATAGTGACCTCACGAGCATAACCCTTGCTTCCTATCGAATTCAATATCACAGAAAGGCTTAACGAGAGCACTTCATATCAGAGAATAAAGCTTTGGTTCATGGCTAGCTTCTGCAAAGCTTCAGTCTTACTTCTGTCTAGTGGTATATGACATTAACTAGAAGCCAGAAGAGGTCTTCCACGCTGAATTGCTGTCGCCAGAAGCCACTGTCCCTTGTTGTTTTGTTGGTAATAGCACCGCAATTCCTTTGGTGTGATCGTATATTGCTACGGGAAAGAGAAAGCAAGAGCACCTGACGCCCGATGACGACGATGACGATGACGTCCTCAAATCTCGTAATTTCTGTAGTTACGTATACCAAAAGGCAGTAACGTCGTGTTTCAACCCAATTTGTATGAAAGGAAGTCGCCTCCCACTTCTCCACCGTCACAAACCGTAGAAAAGAAATTCTCCCTCCGCTCAATCCTCTTCTGTTTCTCTTCCTCCTTATCTCTCATTCCCTCACATCACTCCACCCTGTCCAGTCCGCATCGCTCTCCAGTTCAAGCACTGCACAACCTCACTAACCCTTTATAATGCATAACAGGTGTCATGTCGTGTAGTGACATTCTGATCTTAGGCCATGTTCGAACAGCTCGGCGTCTTCGTCGTCAAACGAGTTCGTCGCTGCTTTAGCCGACTCCTGGCTCTTCCTATAGCCTTGAGTCTCAGCGATTATGGCAGAGCAACGAGGGGGATTTGACCCACGAAGTGGCTCTAACAGGACAATCTCCGAGGTGTTCTTCAATAACACTCTGAAACCATAGAGCCATACATATTACCCATCTCAATCTTGTATATAGTACTCCCGACCTACCTAGGTAGTTACAGGGCTTGTTTAAAGTAGAATGCTTTAGGATTAGGCGCTTGGCTCAGATTCTGCTTCGATTCCTAGATCGGCCCGACAAATCAACTGTCGTGGTTGGGCATGCTGTCATCATTGCCGTTCAGTGCACCAGTTGTACGACTACATGGCGATAGACCAAGATGCATTTGCAGACTTAGACCCATGCCATGCGAAAATCATATGACGATGAAATTTGGCAAAGGTCTTTTGGCTAGCTTGTTGGCCCTAGCCAACCTCACGACAAACACTTCTCCGATAGATGTAGAACTAAGAGTAAAAAGGCTCCCGGTGGGAGGGAGCGTACCGCGTCTTTATATGCACTTCTGCCGGTGGGTACCTACCTAGGTACCTAAGGTTATCGGTGAACTTGGGCTACTTTGCTGCAGGTGCTTAATTTACACTATCTAGGTACTCCCTAGTACCTACATAAATGCCCACCGAAAGGACCAGAATAAGGTTTAGAGTTGCAGGAAACATGAACAAGGTAAAAGGTTAAAAAGTGAAAAGGATGAAAACGTACAACACCAGGGATTCGCCGGTCGTCAACGACCCAACTACTAATCTGGGCCTCACTGACTTATCTACAGTATAGTAGAGCGGGCGGGATCCCGAGTTTTACAGTGGGTATGGTCGTACATGGGAGATGTCTGTAGTATTTGGCATTATGAAGGACCCTAATGTGATAAGTTGACGTTTCGTCAATAGCACATTTTCAAAAACCATTGACAATTGAGAAGCCTAGTTGAGGTGAGCAACAACATCTCCGTGTTAAGCGGAAGTTCCTTAAAAACCCCAGTCTTCAATTGTGTCCTGGTGTCTTATGTTCTGAAAGGAGGTGAGAACTTGATGTTTCAACACCTCAGGCCTTGGCATTCTTGGTCATGGAAAATACGCCATCACCACCGACGAATTAGGTCAGATCGTAGGGATGATACTGGGGTCAAAGATTCGCGTAGCGGGCTACAAATGTGTGCTGATGGCAATGAGCTGCTCATGCGTCGCAAGAGGCTCTTGTGTGAGAGACTAGGTAGTGATGGGGGCCGCTTGGGGGGTTATCATGTCTTGCACCGCCGCACTTGTTGGAGATGTAAATTTTCGCTTCTACTGACCAATTACAGTTCCTCAGACTCGGATCTAGTATCTCGTGTGAAACACGATAGCGACCCCAAATCAACACTGGGGGTGTCGTAGAATTATTGTGCTTCACACACGCTACGATGCTATTTATATCACAACCATCAACTACCATTAACTTTGACATCACCATATAAATATGAAGTAGAATTAGCCATAAGGCATATCCCTTGATTGAAATAGTTCAGAGTAGTAACCTCGGGCTCCAGATGTTGGCGAGTACTGACCATGTATTTGCCATGTTCTACGTTACATGCTTCATAGTCTTAGCTTTGAGCGCTATAGGGGAAACTGTTTAAATACCTCCGTTGTACATCATTACATATGACTCGAGGAATCCAACCTTTTTCAAAAGAAAGAGAAAAGAAACACAAGACTACTGACATAACAACTGACCGTTAACCTACAATCAAGACGTCGAGCATTTCGCATTTGGACCTCGCATTATGGAGCCGTCTTCGTTACAAGAACAGCGATACGCGCCGGGCAATCTAGTTGGCAGGACTCAAAGTAACCCGTCTATCTCCCCCATTCCAACCAACCTCAATTACCAGTCCGGATATGGTCACGCTGGATTCTATTCTGTCATTCAACCTCAGGGGACTTTCCCTAGATATCCTGAAGAGGCCGGAGGTACGGGTGCTATTCATCTGGGGCAACAGAACGCAACACGCGTACCTGGAGCTTCGGAATTTCCTGAAAGTACAGGGAATTCAAGATCCTCATCCGATGATCTGCAGCAGCAGCAGAAAATCAAAACGAAGAGGCCCGTGTCTTGGTGGTGGTGGTGGGAGATTGGTGCTGCATTCCTTAGCATCACCAGTGTTGTTCTCTTATTCATTTTACTTTCTAAAAGTGACGGCCAACAGCTCCAATCTTGGCCGTTACCAATTCAGCCGAACTCCCTTATCGCAGTTCTCACCACCATCGCTAAAACTAGCATGATGGTTCCTGTGGCATCGTGCCTGAGTCAGCTGAAGTGGAAACATTTCATATCTCGATCAAGGCCCCTCGACCAGTTCCAGGTCATGGATGATGCTAGTCGTGGTCCTTGGGGCTCGTTCATGCTCCTCATTAGTGGTTTCAGGATCCGTACTCTGCTACCAGTCTCATTAGCCTTTGTTACGGTTATCGGCCTCGGCTTCGAGCCGAGTGCTCAACAGATTCTTGACTTCCCGGAGAGAATGTCGGCCTTGGCTAACGTCTCGGCGGAGGTCGGGATAGCTACCGAATATCTGTCCAAGGCTTTTGTACCTGGAAATACCGGTATGTTTCTTATGGCGTATGGCTGTTTTCTACAAACACATACTAACTCGAAGTTTTGGCAGTTTGGAAACTTGACCCTAGCACAGACTTATTCCGCCTACAATCTTCAATAATCGATGGTATCTCGGGTGCAGTTTTCGAACCCTACTTCGATTGCCCTTCGGATTATTGTACATGGGAAGATTTCACAACACTCGGTATCTGCAGCGCATATCAGAATCTCACTAGCGAAATCCATATGAGCTGTGACGATCCAGACAATCCCTTGTTTAACTGTACCTACACGTTTCCTGACGGAAAGGGATCTACGATTGCAAGGAATGTCACCTTTGGTGACCTTGGCAAATCTCAGTATCTCAGGGTCGAGTCCTTCCGATCTTGGTTCGATTCGACTAAACGTCAGAATAGAAGCGGCGTCCTGAGTGCCGTCAAAGTTACCAACTATGACTTGTACCGAAACCGAGTTCCGGGCATTGGGTTCGCATATCCCGAGCCGCCTGTGACCGAGTCTTATTTCACTCGTTTCTACTGGTGCGCTCAAACTTTTCGAAACGTTACCGCTATCCCCAGGAAGCTCTCATATGGATCGGTCGATGTTGAAGAATTACAAGAAATAGCGTATGATATTGGAAGTGGTTGCAGCTGCACTACTTTCTCGTCACCATCATCACCCGGCACGAATTTCACCGTAGATTCAACATTGGTCGAATATTTAATGGACTATCTAGTTAAATTACTGCCCCAGGCGGTAATCAACGTCGCACCGTATTCACCGCAGGTTAATACGATCGATCTTGCAAACTACCTTTATACAGCGGATTTCCAGAACCTTACAGTCAATTTAGCTACAACACTTTCAAATCAAATAAGGTCAACAAATCCAGGAGATAACAAGAACGCAACCATATTCCATGGCATTGCACACATAAACGAGATTTACATCCATGTTCGTTGGCCTTGGACGATCCTTCCAGCGGCAACCGTTCTTATCACCTCTTTGCTATTGGCCTTCGCAATTCTGGTTAACATGAAGCACCCATTATTCAAAAGCTCGGCGCTAGCTCTTCTATTTCACGGACTGGATGACGAATTAGTGGAGGCTCACATTGACCAGCCTGAGACTGCTGAAAGGGTCGAGCACGCCGCGAAGGGTATGCGAGTTCAGCTTGCCGCCAGCGAAGCTGAACCCGTACTGAAGTTTAGGCGACAGGAGTGAATAACTCAGGCTGTATTGGGTATGTAAACAGGATTTTGCGCAATGTTACAGGGTACTGTATTCTACGGCAACAAGAAGAAGGAGGGAGGGGAAATGGTGAATAACATTATCAGAAGAACATAATGCCAAGTAGAGCCCCTTTGATTCCATGTTAGCAACATAGCTTAGCTAGATGGATGTTGGTCTTCCTTGAACTTGACGAAAACCTCCATAAAATCGTCCGCATCCTGAGCGCCATCAAGACGATAAAGGTCCTGGATAATATAACACGGGACACCAGAATCTGTGACTTTCTCGCGGAATACTTTAGCTTCTTCATCAACACTTTCAGCGGCAGCTTTGGAACTCAGCCACTCGTCTACCTCGCACTTCTCAAAGCCAGCTTCTAGCGCAATGTCGCGAAGCAGATCGAGCGATGATATATCTTTCTCAAGCCCATGGTAGGCCTCAAATATCTTTTCAACGAGAGCGTTCGTGAGCTCCGGCGATTTCCCCCGACTGAGATAAACTAGACGGTGCGCATCACGCGTGAGGCCCGATTTTACCGCCGTGCTTAAATTGAATGCCCACAGCACGTCCGGCTTGTTCCACGCGCTTCATTGCAGCGGCCTTCTTTTCTTCGCTCCAATCCGCTAACTTGATCTTGGCAAGCTCGCTCTTCTCAACACTACAACCAGACTTATTGTAACCCAGATAGTATGGCCGCCAATTGATCTTGAAGATGTCATGTTTTCCTCCTGGGTAGACTTTCTGATATAACGCGATGGCACTCTCCAGCTTTCGCTTCCCGATGTAACACCACTGAAAGCATTGTCAATGCAGGTGTCTTTACCAAGCTAGTCTAGGGAGCTGGTAGGCACATACAGCACAGACGAAGTCGGAAACAACGTCAATCTCGATAACGGTCATTTCTAAATCTTAGATTTGTTCGGTGACAGTGGTAATTGTGATTACAACGCGGCTGTTTGCGGCCACGTCCTTTGCCTACCTTCCCTACCTCCTACAATATGTGATGGGAATGATTGGCGGATATCCGCCAGTGTAAGATGGAAGATCAGCGAAAACTAACTAGTTTCAATGTAGACTAGCCTAGTTCCTCACCCTGTCAGTGCTGCCCGGTCTAGGCTATTAGTGTTGGAGGCAATTGTATGCTTGACTTAATACAGAGGTCATTACATATGATTGTATTGAATTTTTCTCATAGCATCATTGATGAGTTATGTGGGATATTAAGTTGTGCATTGTCGGGATATCTTTGGGCCATATTTATCCCATCCTTGCCCGAGAACACTTACATCATTCACGGCGACTAATCCTACCGAAAATTGTGATCGTATCCCGAGATGCGTCCCACAATTCCCGGAATTCCGTGACACTTGATCTCGGCCCCTACAGCCCATAATGCCCATTGGCGCCAAGTCCTGAATAGGGATATCGATGATCCCGGTGCTGATCTGTATACCCCTGATTGGTAATAGTGTTCCGATAGGCATAGGCACTGACGGCTCTCTTACAGCGGACCAGAGAGCGGTGAGGTGAGCTCAAACCATCCGTGTCTCATTCAGCTTACAAATACGGACAAGTTGTTATACCCCAAACCTAGAGAGCGCACAATATGCAAGACAAGACAACAACTTCATGAAGAAGCAGAAAATAAGTACACAGTAGCATGTTTATATGACCTCGAAGAGTAGTTTTGCTGTCTGTTTCGATATGGATGTAAGTCAGCATTTAGGTGAGCGGGTAGGGCTGTCCTGATAGGAAGGACCGACCCCTTGTTTGCGGCTCTGTCTAGCTTTAGCTCCGATCCCTTATGGACTTCTATCGTTGCAGCGGGGATGCAAGGGATATATAATCAATGTCAATGTAGGCAAGAAGACGGGAAAATAAAACAACGAAGATTGAAATCACAGACCTGACAACGTTACATTGCAGGGACCTGAGTGGAGTTAAAGGAGAAAGCTCTGTTTGGAGTGTAATTATGTGCATCACGAGAGAAAACAGACGGCATGTAGGTGTTTATATATTTTTACTGCCTCCTCTAATACACCCCTGTCCCGGCATAGCATATTGTCTAGTAGGGCAGAGTATATGTCGAAGTTAGCTATAGTGCCTTAGCACAGAGAGACAGAGGGAACCTAATATTTAAGCATCAAGTAAATCCGATAAGAATCTTCGGTGCTGGCGTACCACTAACTGCATGAACAAGTCCCGGCTGCTAGTCGGAACTACCAGAGTTGGTGGGGAGGATGGGTCTCGCTTGTCTAGCATTGGAGCCGTTCATCTAGCCACTGGGCAATTTCTCGGTCGGAGAATTGGGCTGCGGCAAGTCCTACTACCACGCTTGACGTGAGAGTATGTGGATTTGACGTGAGGGTAGCAGCTGACAAATCGAATATGGACAGTATTATAAACTATCGACTACTCACTGTTGAGAAGCTACTTTAAAAGGCAAGTACTCCGACCTTCAAAACTTGTCTGCTAGTCCAGTCCACACCACGCACGATTGCAACATAGTACTTCCCTCTCACAACATCTTTCTAAGACCTTTTAGAAAATTCTAACTGAGCTAACCACCAACGCCAAAGAACGCCAAAACCTCACGAACATCTTTCAACATGGCTCCCTTTGGCACAATCTGGACATACACCAACAACCCTCGCGTCCACCGGGTAAGAAAAACACTAGTTTGCTTTTCTTCTCGCGTGAACATGTGCTAATAATATGACTAGGCGTTGATAGTGGCCGATATGAATGGTCTAGAGATAGATATCCCAGCATTCACAATGCGGGAGACCAACCAGACCCCAGAGTTCTTGGCCAAATTCCCACTTGGCAAGGTCCCCGCGTTTGAGGGTGCCGACGGATTTCGCCTGACTGAGAGCATTGCTATCGCTTCCTACATAGCGCAGGCCGGCCCAAAAGCCGGTCAGCTTCTTGGTGAAGGTGTGCAACGCGATCCCTGTGAGCGCCAATAGGACTAACTCTTTCTGTTTCACAGATGCAAAGACACGAGCCCTCATTACGCAGTGGTCAACCTATGCTGAGGGCGAGTTGTTTACCAACTCCTTCACGCCACTTGCTATGGCGGTCTGTAAGTGATATTAATTCATTATCAATTTTTTGTCCAGTCCCTCCCCATGGATTACTAGGAACTAATGTCTCGTACGGGCAGTCAAATATTACCCTATGAATGAAGGGGCTTTTGATTTCCACGTCAACGCCTTGTTGCGAAACGCCAAGTACCTTGAAACGGTCCTACAGGGCGGCAAGAAGCACCTTGTCGGAGATAAATTGACAATGGCCGATCTCATGGTTACGAGCTTCTTGTACAGCGCCTTCCAGTACTTTCTGGATGCTGAGACACGCAAGGAGCTTCCCAATCTGACTGCATACATACAAGCCTTTGCTGCTGTCCCGGAGTACAAGAAGTATTACGGTGAACTCCAGTTGTGTGAGACTCGCTTCACTGCGAAGGGTAACTGAAGAGAATGTCATGATCTGCTAGGAAGAAGTCGACGGGTTCATGCGGGAAAGGGAAACCCTGAATAGTCATTTAAAACAATATAACATGTTTGAGACACTGTCAGGTGCATAGGTGACACCATCGTGTATAATACCTATGAGGCTTCGTCTATACAATTAGGCTATCTCTCCCAACAACCTGTTGGAAAGGCTAGGGGCCATTTGACCAATACACCTTCGTGGCTACTGACCCCTTATCTATCTATCTATCTGCTATGTGACTGCGTAGGCTACATCATTCCCTTCGGCATAGAATACCCCGGCATATTTTGAGTTTGTCCTTGCTAGCCCTGTATTCAACTTAGCGATCAACATGGGCCCTTTCGGTTCAAGTTAAAAGCGTCTGCGTATATATGTCCTATCTGTCATGTTTCCCTTCTCGACGTCTATTACCCCTATTTCTCTAAACTCTCTCACGCTTAGCCACCCAGCGGCTGAGTTATCCTTTTCCTTAGCTATCTACTACACCGCTTCGCTATCTTATTTAGCCTATATCTCTACCTTTACTGTCTGACCCTCTCCAAAATACCTTAACAACAAAAGACAATAGATCCTCAAACCAAATAATCTATGATCAAACATAAGAACTCAGATTAATCGATGTCGATTCTATCTACACTTAAACTCTTGGTAGGTATTTCAAGTACCTGCACCTTGCAGCTTCTCCACCTTTTTAGCGCCTGCACAGCGAACCTAATCCACTTAGCTCCACCCGCCCCACTGCCCCGCGAACCGCAAACGAGGCCATTCATAAGCTTATTCCCGCTCCCAATCTAACATCTTCCGGCAACGTGGCTGAGTGGTTAAAGCGTATGACTAGAATTAGAGTCTATGACCTAATAGTTCCATCATATCCCTTCGGGGTCACAGGTTCGAGTCCTGTCGTTGTCGTTCACAGGTGACATAACCTGTTGTTTCTTTGGTCTGGTGGTCTAGTGGTATGATTCTCGCTTAGGGCTCACCCTGAACTGAGGCCGTGGGATTAAATCCCGCTGGTCGCGATTTGCGAGAGGTCCCGGGTTCAATCCCCGGCCAGACCCTTCTTTTTCTTATCTTTTGGCCTATTTTATCTTCTCGTATTGCTCTGTTTTATGTGTTGACCTTGATATGCGCCCGTAAGCCAATAGTAGCTGTGGGTCTCAAGCCTGAGTGTATTTAAAGCTGGCCCAAGGAATAGCCGACGTTATTTCACCTATGTATATTTATTGTAATGTTATTATTGAGGGCTCCCTCCTTTTTTATGAGGTTCTTGCAGGTAAAAAAACATGTGAGAAATGTTTTTTTAGGCACTTGGAACAGAAAACCCGAGACATTAAATACTTCCTGCAGCAAATGAAGACCGAGACTAGTTTCCTTGGTTGGCTGGACCAACAAGTTACACAAACGGAACAAATAGCAAGCCTATATATATAATGCATTAGATTTACCATAAAGATAAGGCTCCCAGGAACTGAGTCAGGATTTGAACGTGAGAGCGTCTGTTATGTTTCTCAAGCACCTCGGAACTTGACAATTAGATTGATGTGATCAATAATCGATGGACAATGTGGAGACTTCTGGGTCTAACGCGAATGCGCCCTTCTACGACATATCGTAAGCCCGGTCGCGGAATGAGAGCGTATTTCATGGGACCTCACTCATTACCTGGGTAATTGTCTAGAAGTGTGTCTCAAACATACCTTACGTTGCGTTACCTCAAGGCTGCATTGAACAATCATTAATATTTGAGAGTTACAGCTCACCCCCTTAACCGACCGACCGGCGCTCCCAATATGACCAAATCAAAGACTCACTGGGTCATCGTCGCACTAGAGACATTTTTCTGTCCCTTGCCCGACTTCACTCTCCCGGCACCTCACACATGCGAATTCCGGAGCTATGAGCGCACGAGACCGGACCAGGTAGCCGAGAGGGTTCGAGATGCCGATATCGTGATTATGACCATCTTGCCGATGACGGCTGAGATCCTAAGCGCAGAGGTAACCCCAAAACTGAAGAGTACGAATACCTACTAGCTGTTCTGAATTGCTCCGGCACTAGCGGCAATGAGGGTCCATTAGAAAGAAAGGTTTAGCTTCTGTCACGCATCTACTAACTGTAAGATTAATGCAGTGTTATCGGTAATCGCTTCTGGCACAGACGCCGTGGACCTCGCAGCGTGTCGAGCACGGGGCATAGTCGTAGGTAATACGCCGCATTGTAACGTCACGACGGTTACAGAGCATGTGCTCGCGCTGTACTTCAACACGCGGCGCTCCATTATGCTGACGCATTCGCTTACGCGCGCCGGCGAATGGGCCAGCAAAGGCTCTCAGCAAAGGACGATGAACGGACCCGATGGCAAGCCGCCGCGGACGTGTCGCGATGAGGTCCTCGGTATCATCGGCTACGGCGCAATCGGACGGAACATCGAGAGGACAGCCAAAACGCTGGGTATGAAGACCCTCGTGGCCGGACGTAAAGGAGCTCTGGCGCAAGAAGGTCGCGCCCTGTTCGAAACCGTCATCCAGGAATCCACTGTCCTTGTTATTGTTCTGCCGCGCTCACCCGAGACGCTCAATCTCATCTCCGATACTGAGTTCCATATGATGAGGCCCGACAGTGTGCTGATCAATGTGTCGCGGGGCGGCATCGTAGACGAGAAGGCTCTCGTGGCTGCGCTTAAGGAAGGGAGGATCGCGGGCGCTGCTACCGACGTTTATTCACAGGAGCCGGCGGAACCGGCCAACAATGTTTTGCTCGCGGCGGACACCGCGGGACTCAATTTAGTGCTGACACCACATGTGGCCTGGTATTCAGAGGAAACTTTTGACAATTATAGTAGGACTTGTAGAGCAAATGTTGCCGGCTTTGTAACTGCTGGGGAGCCTGTGCACCGGGTTTGTTGAATCTCATAGACCGCGGGCAAAAAAGAGCACAATGCACAATGTCTTTATTATATATAGGCTGCGACTTGATCACCTGCTAACTGTGCTGAGGAGATGATGATAAGATGCATTTTGACTTGTATAGCTCAAAGAAACACTTTACTTTAGATCATGACCGATTGTGTTTGGCTCTTGAGCAGCATAGGCTGGATGAAATCAACACAGTGCTTCTGACGCCCCGAAGGATTGACGTAAATCCTGGCTGTAGCGTCATTTCTATTTCTGCCAATTTCTGAGCGGTAATATTCAAAGTATTTTTCAGGTATATGCTGCTTCGAAAATAGATGGAACGTTGTAGTTCTTATTCAGCATTACCTACTTACCTATATTAAAACAACATGATATTAAATAGGCAGTGCACTCGTTGCCTGCCAGTTCTTGACCAGACCGATGCGTTGCATGATCGGTTGGAGCTTCTGCCCCGACCGCTACAAATGAGAGGTCATAAGCTTGCTACTGTTTTCGGGCGTAAAAACCAGATCAGGGGGTCGTGTCGTCATTTTCGAGATGCCCCTGTTTCGATGGGAACCAATCATATCATGCTAATTCAGAAGGGTGGTCCTAAAACGGCAATGAACGACTTTTGAGATCAAAACAGGATTAACGGAGCAGGTAACTCTTGCCACGGCGGTCTGGGGTAGGCATACTAAATTATCTAACACATTTTCAAACATGAGGACTTCCCTATTGAATAAGTATGGCACGATGATGTAGTTGGGCCAGGGTCTACTTCATACCCCCTGTTGTAGAGTTGTCAACGGTAAAATTGAGGGGTCTCCCATGCAGGCTCGGTTACTGCCACTATCGAACCGTTGATCGATCATCGATTATCCTGCCAATGGTTTACATGCCTCGCAGAGCATACAGTTATTAAAAAGCCCGCTGTGACCTCATGCGTCTCACGCCACCTTTATCTTACATTTTGCATCACGCGCTGCAGCGCGAAGCATATGAAAAATAACCTTGAATAAAGCAATGACAGCTACCCAATTATACGCTTACAATCTCTTCTCGTTATGACGCCCACTCGACCTCGACATAGCACTTCCGAACTGTGCGAACAACGCCCCAGCTACGAACGACCACGCTTCAACTCCCAGGTCACTGCCGACAGGTTAGCAGAGGGTTCGAGATACATGGCGATTCCCCGAAGCGGCAGAATTCAGAAAGGGAGGAAGTCAGTGTTCCGAGAAATTGGTCTTGATGAAAATGATGTGGAGAATACCGAATACACGACCGGTGGACAAAACTATGAGGAGAAGCAAATAAGTGACGAGACCACTACGAGGCGAGAGTCGCGAGCGGTACCGGAGCGAAAACACTCTGTGGGAGGGGAGTCGATGCGGGAAAAGTCTCAATGGTTGTCGAAATTGTTACCGGAAAAACGACCGAAAATCAAGCCTGCCGCGACCGCACCGCCCGCTTCAATAGCGGGATTCCACAGATTTGCTATGATTGTTGTACTCATCGCGGTCATTCTGCCTGCCATCAGCTACAATAATGGCCGCAAAAAGGTGAAAATGAACGGCGCAGATGCGGGTGTAATTCGGGAACCGATAATTACATCTGTACTAGAAGACCGTGCAAATAGCCCAACGGACGTGTGCAAGAGGTGGGCTGGACAAAGTAAGTAGTGTCAGACAGGCTAAGAAGAGATCAAATAGATGCTGATGATAGTAATAGGCGCTGTGCTGAACGGTACACTTTATTACTACGGTGGTCGAAAGAAGACGAGTACAGACCAGACCACCAACACATGGAGTACGTCTCTAAATGTTCCAATGTTATAGTCACTATAGCTAACACGGAGTAGCCAACGACTTCATTACGGTGGATTTAACAAAGTCATGGGATGTTAGTTCCCCATCAGTGAGTGGGATGCCGCAACCTTCCGGCCCGCCAGCCGTGTCGCTGGGATATCTCTGGAACGACTACGACCACCTGTTTCTATATGGAGGCGAGTTCGACTATCCATCGACTTTGCCATTGCCCGTCTCAACGTGGCAGTACGATATCGCGTCGTCTACCTGGACCGAATTTCAAAATCCGGAAACGTCAGCTGGCCAATACTCCGACGCAGGGGGTCAGCCCGTGCAACGTGCTGCTGAAGGAGCTGGCGTGTCAGTGCCAGAGCTGGGTTTGAGTTGGTATTTTGGTGGCCGAGTCGACTGGGCAACGACACAGGGATGGTCGAACCAGATCCCTCGAGTCTACCTCAAGAGCCTCCTCGAATTCACGCATCCCGGCTACTCCAACAAACAAGTCCAATCGCTCCAGAACTCCGGTGCGCCAGATAGTGGCGCGTACCGCAATATCACGTGGGCCGGAGAGCAGAACCAGGACGGGTTTGCCGAACGTGCGGACGGCGTCCTCGTGTATGTGCCTGGCTGGGGTCCAGGCGGAATTTTACTTGGTCTTGGTGGTGGTGTGGTCGGCAACAACGATTCGACGGACGCCTTCTCGTCCATGACTACTATCGACGTGTATGATATCGCAAGCAGTCAGTGGTACCACCAGGAGACATCTGGCGACGAGAAGCCCTCAGTGCGCGTCAACCCCTGCGCTGTTGTCTTCTCAGCGCCTGACGCAAGCTCTTTCAACATATACATGTACGGTGGACAGAACCTTCTACCGGTAGGACAACAGGTCAGTACTCTTATCTTCTTGGCACCCCATATCCCCCTTTTCTTCTGTCTTTTCGCACGTGCCATGTGTGTGACGAAGTGTTCCAATGGTCATACTACTTCGAGCAACTACTGACTATGGTGTCGCATAGGTACAATATACTGACGTATGGATCCTGACGATCCCGTCATTCACGTGGATCAAGATCGATACATCAGGTAACGAACCGCCCGCTCGAGCAGGACATTCGTGTGCAGCCCGTGACGGACAGATTGTGGTTGTCGGTGGCGTAAGTAACCCTTGCTCAAAGTCATTGTGTTCCCTTTCCAGTTATCAAGACTCCTTTGGAAACGTGTATTCTGTCTTAGGAGCCTCGTACCTTCTCGAAATGCTTATACATCACGCCCAAATGAGTCAATTGCTAATACGAGACATTGTAGTATATCGGCGAGGACATCCCATGCGAACAACCCGGCATATACGCCTTCGACGCGTCGAATCTCGTCTGGCAATCCTCATTCAACGCGGCGGACCATCCAGCCGATGATAATGCCGACAACACTGTCCTAGCCGGCAGCTACGGATACCAAGTTCCGGGTCCTGTACAGTCCGTGATAGGCGGGTCATCAGATGGCGGCGCCACAGCGACACAGCCCGCTTCAGGTCCCGCAACAGACGGCCCATTCAAGACGGGCGTGCCACCTGTATTCACCATTACCGGCACGGCGTCCACAGCCACCGTAACTAATCCCGGGAGCGATAATCCAGGCTCACCAGCCAACAGCGACGCCCACCGCGGCGGCACGATAGCTGCAGGCGTCATTGCGGGACTAGCCGGCCTGCTAGCACTCTACTTAGGTTTCTGCGCCTGGCTCTGGCGCCGCCAAGTCCGCGCCTACAAGCGCCACATGGCGATAGCGAACAGCTACGGCGAAAACGACTTCGAGCCCGGCGGCATCGCAGCAACAGCGGCAGCAGCAGGCGGCAACGAGAAGCTGCGGAAGAAAGAACAAGCGAGTACCGCCCGCGGTGGTTCAAGCGGTGGAAGCGGCGGCGGCGTCGTCGACGACGACAGGGACCATTTCTCCTGGGTCGGACAGCTACACCCGGGCGAGCCGAAATTCATGGCCAGCAGCGACGAGCCGAGTCCTGGGTCTGGATCTGGCTTCGGAAGCTTCGACCGGTCTCGTTCGAGCGAGGATAGAGGTCCGTGGGGTCTGGGTTATGATAGTTATGGCGCCAATCCGAGAGGAGGAGCTGCAGCGGAAGGTAGTGGTGTCAACAGGTCGAAAAGTACCGCGACCTGGAGCACGGGGACCGATAATTCAGGGGAGGCACTGCTCGATGGGCGGGAGCCCAATTTCTTTTCCGTTGTGCTTGGACCTAGGAGGGCGTTGCGGGTTGTGAATGGGATGGAGGAATGATGATGCAGCTACGCTCGCTGCACATTGACATAATCAATGTGCTTCTTTTTCATCTGTAATGATATCCACCAAGTATGAAAGGCCATGATTCCCTCTATTCCAGCAGAACATATTTTAAGAGATGCAGAACTAAAGAAATAGGCAGGGTATACTAATGATCATGTATATGATATAGCATATAACAACGTTGATAAGTTAAGGAAGACGAAACAATAATCCTGTGTTTGAATCCATACACACAGTCTTGAGACTAATTACAGCCGACCAGCCCAATGCAGATATCTCGTTAAGTTATGCTATACCCAAACGCCAGAGAAATGATTTAGTCGTTAGATAGTTCCTATTCCTCTCTGAATTGGAATTGTAGAATCCAGAGAATCTCCTATTCGCATATTCAAAACCCCAAGGTTAAGTCTTTCATAAATGGCGCCCTTTAGACGGTCCAGCCAGGGTGCTTCGGCAGCTTGACCGGTTTGATTAAGCCTCTCGGCGGCGTCTAATACTAGGCAGAGGACTCGTTGCTGTAATACTGGTTTCATGTTCGATATATCTTCCACAATTTGCCGTCGGAGGCGAAGATACTCTATTGCAGCGGAATGAGTCGGCGTGGTCGGATGATAAAGATCTAAATGCGCCAAATCTAGGGGAAGCTTTAAGGGTCTTCCTATATCGACGAAATTCTCAAACAGTGTTACAGATGGCTTGGGGCGTCCTACGGCATCGACGGTTGATGCCCATGAAAGCCTAGCCCAGGAATTTCTCAAAGCAGCGTTGACAAGTGAACTCTCATGAGGTAGCATCTGGTCGGCCTTGGCTAGCGCTGCATAAGAACTGTCTAGACTGATTGCGGAAGACGATGTCGACTCGCTATTTTCGTTGATAATGGCGTACATTAATTTAGAGAATGTTCGAGCATTGGCCTTGCCGGGAGTTTGCTCGAACTCTAATTCGGAAGCTCGCGCAGCCAGCTGTGCTAACCAGCCCCAGGCAACCTCCTGTAGACCTTCGGCATATAAGAACGACACCATAATCTTGAGCAGAGCATGGTCACTGAGGAAGTGGAGATCGTTTTCTTGTCCCGAAGCCCGAAGCCATCGCAATACCCTGAGTCCAGCTCCTGAGGCGCCCATTCTTTGGCGAACATTACCGGGGGACTCAGCCAGGAGCTGTGAACGTATGGTAGCTAGAAATCCGGCAGCACGCCGTGTAGTCATGAGTCCTTTAGATACGGCTGAATCAAAGACATCGAAAGGGTTGTTGCGAGGAGTGAGAACGGGTGATGGTATAGCCGTGTCCACGGTGGCAGTACGAGGTTGGGTGAAAAGAGGATTAGAGAGAATGGCGCGCAGGTGTCGATCGGTGGGACGAGGGTGCGTCGTGGACAGTGATTCAGCCAGGCCCAATTTCGCGTCCGCAGGGGGAGCGTTCGTGGCTGTCTCGTTCGATTCCCATGGGTGCTCTTTGTCGAGGTTCTTGCGAAAGGAGCTCGTGATTGATTGCAGAAGCTGCTGAGACTCGCGCTGGTTCAGTGGCAGAGGGTGGTGTATCTGCGGCAGGAACCCTTTCCTCAACGAGCTGAGAGACGGTGTTCGGCCGACCATGATCACGGTCACGGTTGTGCCGGTATTGACGAGATTGAGTTCGAGCCCGAGGTTGAAATCGGGGATGCTACGGAGACAAATGATGGAGTCACCGACTCAGACCACCGTCATCCGATCCTTACCGAGCAGCTTGAGCGGGACAAAACGTGCACGTGACCCGGATGTATGGACCCACATAGGGTGGAGATGCATGACATACCTAATATACATGCTACTAGCAGGTCGCCCAGTACTATGTAGAGGGCAGTTCTTTTGGTGGCACAGATATGAACGTTTTGATTGAAAACTTATCTTTACGATCGAAATGTAAAAACACCATAATTAAAATAGACGGAGTTCAATTGATGTTTCATGGTAAATATTGTGGCTAGGACAATAGCTTGTTAATTGCCTATTGTGATCATATTACAGCATGTGACGCACTAAAGCTAGGTACACTATCGTATGGTAAGAGAGTTGTTGAAGCTAGAAAAGATGTCACTGCTTTGTTGTGTAGTAATTAATATATATACCTAGGTAGTTTCAACTGCACGCTAGCTAACTACGTAGATAGAAAGGTCTTATGTGGTAGCTTTTCGAGACATCGATAGACTTTATTGAGAGACTGTAGCCTCTATGTGCGGCAAGGGATGCTGATAGAAGAGAAGGTCAGAATTCCGTTAGCTTTGGTTAAAAAGAAACCAGGTTAGAGGCATATAGTCAAATTGAATTGGATACTCGTCCATCAACGGGTCAAATAAACACAAATGAACCCCTAAACACCTTGTTTCGAAATTTAGAATAAGCGGTAATAGAGCTAAGGGCCTACCTGCCTTTATTACTCCTTCCAATCCATTTCATCTTTACAGGCAGGTACTTGTCAGCCAACACTGTACATGAATCGCTCACCTGTCACGAGCCGTTAACCAGTCCCCTGCCGGCCCCTGCCAGCCCCAGATTTTCAATTGCCTGCCCCCAAGCGTATCCACCTTATCCACCCATCCATCTCTTTAAAACAAGCCCTCCCTGCCTGAGCCCACAGCCTCAGCAGCCAAACCGCCCCATTCCTCTTTAGTACCGCTTGCAGCAAAGCCTTAACTGACGCTGGAAGCGAAAAAAGGCCCCCCCAGCTCCCTCTGTAGGCTCTTACTGGTGTGTACCTTTCCTATGTCTGGCAGGTATGATTGCACTTGCCACCATCGTTCCTCCACCTTCACCACAATAACACAAAACACAAGAAGCACACCTTATTATCGCCGTTGATTGCTGCGTCGCGTCGCCGAGGACTTTGTATCCCATCGAAAAGCGTGTGGTTGCCGTTGTCAGCAGACAATTGGTTGGTCCCTACAACCAGAACCTCGTCACGCCACGTCCTCGGAAAAGTCAGTACAAGTAGATAGATAGAGATCCAAACCTGCTGACCTCGCCCAGCCTTGCTTTTTGCGTTGCCCTTCCCTCCCTTGACAAGTCTCGTCTCGTCTCCCTTGCCATCACGAAATGCTGCACTGGCCTCTCTGCTAACGTCTGCATTGCCACTTTCTAGCTCTAATCCATTGATCTCGTGTCAGCGACACCGTTTCTCTCGTCTTTCGCGCCTCCTCTCCAGTCGTACCCCGTCGTGTGCATCCCGCCCTTGGCTCACACGTGTGTATTAGTACTTCAGATTTGATCACCACCAACCATCGTCACCCTTCTCTACGAAGGGCTTCACTCATCCACATCTACACACAACCTCACCATAGAAATGGCCGAAGTACAATCCAGGTCGCAAAACCCAACCACCCGGGGTAGAGGCGGTGGTCGAGGCGGTCGGGGAGGCTTTGGCGGTCGCAACACCACGGCACGTCGAGCTAACGGTGACAAGACTGCTGCTACGGAATCCGCTGCCTTTGACGACGATGGCGACATCGCTCAGCTGAGAAAGCTGTACGGCGAAAAACTTGGAATGATCAAGGAACTATTTGAAGACTGGTCTGATGCCGACATTCTGTACGCCCTCAAGGAAACCGATGGCGATGTTGAGCTTACAGCTACCCGAATTGCTGAAGGTGCGTGTCTCGCCTCGTTTCCCTCTCGACATCATTTCTATCCATACACTACTTCTATGTCAGCTATACTACGCGACCGCCATCGTCGTTCAAGCTGTGCATCTCTTCTTTGCTCTTCAGATTGCCGCTGACATGAAGCTCAATCGCAGGAACAATCTCTCAATGGGGCGAGGTTTCAAAGACGAAGAAGCCCGCCGCACGACCCAAGACTAAAGCCGACGCCCCCTCGACTGGTGCCGCTGAATCATCTAGTAACGGCAGACCTGCCCGTGGTGGTCGCCCGGATGGTGGCCGAGGTGGACGCGCTCGTGGTAGCGAGAGAGCTCGCGGTGGCCGCGGTCGCGGTACCGCTCACGCGACCACAAATGGTCACCGTGTCAAGGATAACCAGCTGTCTGTTCCAACTGAAGAAGCCTCTGCATGGGGTAATGCTATTACCACCGATGATTCACACTCGACCGACCCGACTGCCCCTGTTAACGATCCCACAAACGATAACGTACCCACTGCTCCCGTCTCTACTGAATCTGCCCCAAAGCCCGCCACGCCTACACCCGCTCCAAAGACTTGGGCAAGCATGCTTAGACAGTCGACCGCCCCTAAGCCTGTGCCTAAAGTGAAGGAGGCGCCTGTACCTAAGCCTGCCGAAGTCACCGAACCTCTACCCCCCACTGAACCTGTTGTTCCCGAGCCCGAACCAGAGCCCCAAGTTGAAGAGACTCCTGCACCTACCGAGGCGCCTGTCGAACAACCAGCACCCACAGAAACCGTCCAAATCATCGAACCAGAAGTCGCCCTACCGCCGTCCGAGGATGACCTCACCAAGGTGAACCTCGATCTGCTTCCTGACGAATCGCACCCCCCAGCGACCGCGACTGCAGCCAGCACCGCAGCTGACTCTTGGGACGCTCGACAAGCCGCACACCCTGCCGCTGCCGTCACGCCTCTTTCTGCATCACAGGCCCAGCATCAAGCCGCTCGGTCAGCCGCCAGCGGTTATGCAGCTACTGCCTTAAAGGCTACAGAACGCTCCACATCCCGTATGCCTAGCTACCAGCGACGTCTTCTAGAACAAGAAGAGGCAGTTCGGATGCCTGGAAATCGCGAGGTCGACCGAGCTGCTGTGCAGTTTGGTGCTTTTAGCCTCGGCGGAGCTGAAGATGATATCGACGGCGACCGTGAAGATCCCGAAACCAGAACACAACCCCCTGCCGAGTCGCCAGCAGCTCCTCGAGCCTCCCTTCCTCCTATCGCGCAGCCTGCATCAGTTCCTGATTCATTCCCCTCTTCTCAGAAGCCTACGACGTCTCAGCCTCAGGCTCCTGGCGCGGCTGGTATCTTCCCCTATTCTCCGTCCCAGAAGAGTAGTGCAGCTCACTCTGCCTCAGTGACACCGGTAGCGCCACCCACTGGCCCTGCCTCATCAGTTGCGCAGCGTATGTCCCCACCCCTCCAAGTGGCAGGCGTTTCTAATCAGCTTATAGCACCACAAGGGCCATCAAGCAATCAGCCTTACGGTCGGTTCCCTCCGGCAAGCAGTCACGAGCCTGCCGGCTTTTCACAGAAACCCTACGATTCCTTCGCTCAGCAGCCAACAACTACCTCAGCAAGCTTTGACAGCTACCCAGCTACTACGACCCAAGCTCCAGGCCCTCAAACTAGTGCTGCATTCAGTTCTGGGCCTACCGATTATTCCTCTTACTATACTGCAGACCAGCAGACCCGGAACACGTACGGTGGATATTACGGTTATGGTCAGCAGCAAGGCGGACAGAACCATGGCGAACCCAACGCCACTAATCGCCCATTCGCCGCCTACAATGCCTCCCAAAGTGATAACCTAAGCCAGTATCCCCAGAGCGGCGCTCAGCAATCCCGTTATCCTGGTACTGCCGCTGCCGATGCCCACAATAGCGGGCACAACACGCCGAATCCTGTGGGGCAGAATCAGCAGCAGACTTCTGGTCAGGGCGGCCAACCTCAATCTAACATACATCAGCAACAGCCCTCTTACCCTTATCAACATCCTTACTACTCGAGTCCCTATTACGCTCAGTATATGAACCAACCCTATGGTGGGTACGGTCAGGGCGGATATGGCGGAGCCCCCTATGGCAAGGGAGGTATCTATGGCCAGGCCCATCATCAGTATGGCATGTCCCCTCAAGGTCCTTTCGATCATGGATCTACGGCGGCTACAGCTGGCTTTGGACAGTCCTCCGTTGGTAGCCGCGAGACCGGCTTGACTTCTGGCATGAATGATTTTGGTCGTAGCGGCGCAAACCAACAGTCAGGGGCACCTGGTTCGCTCGGCAGCGCTGGATTTGGCGGCGTCCACGACTCTTATGGACGAGGCACTGGCTTCCCTACGCAAGGTGGGCAAGCGTTCAACACTACCAATGCGCCTACGGCGGCTTCCGGTAGTGGAAACGATGATTTAAAGCCTTACGGAGACTCCAAGGCTGCTGGTGGTCCCAGCCCTTCCCTTGCTTCCGCAGCACGTCCGGGGTCCACTAACGCCACCCCTGCCGCGTCTGGTCTACCGCCGCCTCAATCCACCCAGCAGGGTATGGGTGGTTATAGCGGTTACCCGAGCCACCTATCCCAAAATCTTCATGGGCAAACAGGAGCTAGCGGTTACGGGCTCGGTGGGTCTGGCAATCAAGGTCACGGAAACACTCCATACGGTGGTTATGGAGGTAACCAAGGTTTCGGAACCTACTACGGCGGACGACAAGGTCATCAAGGTGGATGGGGCGGCAATTACCACTAGGTGTCAAATGCGTCGCTGAAACGTAGAGACAATTTCCGTTCACAGAGACATAGGCGATACTTTGTCAAGGATATCGCCGGAATGGGAGGTGCTGCGCTCTCAAGATTTTATTAAGAGAAACGCGTGTATGATGCTCATCGGTTGGTGTGGTTTATGCATGGGAAAGGCAAAAAAGTTTACTGCTACTCCGGATGGTGAATCAAGTGTACTATTGTTTTCCTTAGGAAATGGTTTGCTCCTCAGGTCCGGCTGGGCATTACCCATTATCAGGAAATAGGGGTACTGAAAAGCACAGCTAATTCTCACTTGGCTGAGCACGCAGTTTTATAGTAGAAATGTAGATTACAACCCCATTTCAGCTCAGCATTTAATCCTGGGGGCTACATATGATAATATTGTGCTGTGATCTATGGTCTCCATGACCATATCCTTCCCAGCCCCTTTTGGCTCCCTACCGTAGTCACTTCTTCAATGCCTAAACACCTGCTTGTTATTTCAAACACGAAATTACCTGGGTAGTCATGCATGCCTCGACGTTTAGAAATAGGCATTGAGCAAGGTCTAATAATTGCTAATCGATTCAGGCACAGTCTTTCATCTCTTGGAATCCAATTCACAGCTTCGCGTTGTTTTCTTTCTTCGCCGCGCCTACAACCTCTCCGTCGTCATTGATCTCTAACACGCAGATAATGAACGTGTCTTTCAAGGCCCCCAACCTGTACTTGTGATTCACGTCCTGGTAGTCCTTATCGCCTGCCATGGACGCGAAATGCGCAATGGTGGGATAATGTACGAAGGCAACCTCATCCCAGCCCTCTTTCTGTTGATACTGCTGTTGTTTCTTCGTAGCATCGCCTTCTTCTTCTTTTTCTGCCATCCCAGAACCAGTCACTTTGCCCACGATCTTCACCCGGCCGCCGTGCCGCGCACCGACGCGCGCGCTGAACTCCTGTCCGTATTTCACGTACTGCGCTTGCTTGCCTGGGTTGAACGATAATAAGTTCAACATGCTCACTGGATGAGACCGCAGATGCGCCGGCAGCGAGCCGATGAACTCGGCTAGCTCGGGGGTTAACTCGAGGTTCTGCGACGAGTCGGCGCGCGCCGCGGCCTCGAGGTCTAGAGATGCTGGTGCTACGGGGACTCTCGGGTTCAGGAGCTCTGCGTTTAGCGGTGCGTAGCCGGATAGGAGCTTCGCTGAGGTGCCTACTGTCGCGGTCCATTCTGCGGCGATGGAAGCTGCGCGTATAGATGGGTTGATGTTGGTATTTTCTGGGAGCACGAGGAGCATGTCCCAGTGGATGTTCCGCGCTAGGAGGTGGCCTGCTGAGAGCTGCGTTGGCAGGATCATCCAGCGGAAGACGCGTGCTTGCACGATGGGTTTGATGCCTGCTTTGCGGAGGGAGGAGAGGAGGGTTGAGGGGGTTGTGCCGTCTTTTAGGGCGATTAGGTGGAAGCTGCAGAGCACCATCTTGTCTTTTATTAATTTGAAAGACTTTAGTTATGAATCTATTGACTTTGTTATGAGGGTCTTCCTAAAAACTCATCTATTATTGTTTTTCTGACTTTCTAGGTGAGGTCATACCGCAATACTAAGTAAATAGTGTAAACAGCTTGCATGCAGCCGAGGTTCTGTCTAAATAAGGCAATTGAACTCCGCATTTGGGCATAGCGATACCGAGAGGTAATGAACCAGGTGTGATTAGTTTTATTATTTGTTTTTCCAACTATGCCATCACTACAGAGTGAGCATGGATATCACCAGCTCAGACACACGCGATTGAATGTCAAGGGATGAAAAATAGTGACAAAAAGTCTATTAAGAGTTCATAGAGTATTACGATTGATCTAACATTATAAAAGGAAGATTTAAAGAAATCGATAAGAGCCCTCGTATCGTGACCTAGGCACCAAAGAGATCCTTATGAGCAGCCTTCAGTAGATCTGCACCCTTTTCAGCAACCGCATACACCGAGTTTTGAATGCGACAGTCGGGAATGACGGGAATAACCGACGCGTCGATGACTCGCAAGTTCTTCACTCCGTGGACCTTGAGCTCAGGGTCGACAACGCCTTGGCCGATATTCTTGGAAAGGCGCGCAGTGCCACAAGGATGGAACGCCGTCTGACACCGATCTAAGACGGCGTAGCGCATGGCAGCGTCATCGTCGAGAGGCATGTCCCAGGGGTACTCTGAGACGACAATGTCCTTGAAGCCGTCTCCTTTAGTCAACACATCATAACTGAAGCGAATGCCCTCGCGCATGCCGATGATGTCGAGCTCGTCGGCGAAGAAGTTGAGGTTGATGTTGGGCTGCACGAGAGGGTCCGCGCTGTTGAGCTTGACCTCGCCGGGAGGTGAAATCGGCCGCACAAGGTCGACCACGACGCTGATGTAGCTGCCCTCTTTGGGAATCGGGTAATGCCACTGGAAAGCAGTCCCGAACATGGAGACGAAGTCGAGCTCAAAGTGGGGCTGACCCTCGGGGCAGAAGGGGTCTTTGCCGCCGTTGCCGGCTTTGCGCTGGCGGTAGTATTCGTCTCTCTCGAAGTAGTCGTCGATGCGGGGGAAGCCGACGAGCTCGAGGAGGCCAGAGCCGACAGGGCCCCGACTGGTCGCCTTGTATGTCTCGACGGCCGCTGTGTTCTCCGGTCCTTTGCGGAGCAAGTAGTTGTCCATGCAGTAGTTGTCCTTCACCCGCAGGACGAAAGGGACGCCGGGGTGGTCGATCAGGTTCTGGCCAACGTGAGGAGAATCGACGATCGTGTGGATTCCGTGCTGGGCGAGGTGGTCCTTAGGTCCAATGCCGGAAAGCATGAGGAGTTTCGGTGACTCGAAGACGCCTTGCGATACAATGACCTCGCGAGTCGCGTAGAATGAGAGCTCGTTTCCGTTCTTGTCGATGACGGTGACGCCCTTGGCAGTCTTTTCTGCCTCATCAATGATGAGCTTCTTCGAGTGTACTTCGGCTAGGATCGTGATGTTGGGCTTGTTCTTGACGAAGAGGAATGACCCCGATCTCTTCCCGTGATAGATAGAATCCACGCAGTGAGTCAATCCGATCATCTCGCCGTCGTAGATGTTCGCGGTGAGCTTGTGACCCCGAGACAGCCAGGCTTGCGTGATGCGCTCGCGGAAAGGGGCAAGCTCAGGTAACAGCTCGGCATGTGAGATAGGCAGTGGGCCATCGACACCCAGCTTTTGCAGGTCTTTATCATACAGCCCATCATCGTCATGGTAAGTAGCAGATTTGCGAAGGTAAGGGAGCAGAGGGTCCCATGTCCAGTCGTCGCCGCCGAACTCAGCCCAGTTGTCGAATGTGGGCTTGCAGCCGGGTATCCAGGTGAAGTAGTTCAGCGACGAGCTGCCTCCTAGGACCTTGCCTCGAGTATTGGGCTTTTCGATACGTTCGTAGTCGTCCCGCTTTACGATGGTGGTCTTGTACGCCCAGTCATATTGGCTGCCTCTCAGTGACATGGCCGATGAGGGCGTCGTGATCTGATCGATCAGCTCGGGATGTGCGACACCTGCTTCGAGCACGAGGATGCTGACGTTTGGGTTCTCTGCAAGTCTGCCTGCGATGACATTGCCGGCGGTGCCTCCACCGACAATAACGAAGTCGTAACGCGAACCGCTGAGGGGTGCCATGATTTATAAAGGTACGATGATCTAAGATATTATAGTTTGGTGAAGGTATGGTTTAAAGAGACGATGCAAATGTTCATTCGTTTAAGAATATCCGGGGATGCTCTGGAAATGTTCTGAAGGCGTCTGATGATGTTCAGATTCGACTTAAATATGGCAGAAACCGGACGATTTATATAATTCAGCTGGCCATGATCCATCAGTCTGTTCTCCATCATGTTGCAGTTTCTCTCTGCTCAGGTTTCCTCGAGTCCTTCCACGAGCTCCTCCCCTCCGGGCTCTCTCGCGCCGAGACAGCGAATAGCGTAGAGCTTCATGATGCATGCAGACGATCGGCCACGCGTACCGGCCATACCTCTTCAGCCCGTGCAGCTATAGCAATGTCGTGAAAAATCCTGCATGAAAACTTGGTTTTACCACCACTCAATGGATTGTCGTTGGTGTTGAAGTTTTTCCCCCGTTCGGTCGGTATTCGGAGAGCACGGCAGACACCCAAGTTTCGGGCTGTGAGTGGCTGGATAGTACTTCCCGAACCGGAATGACATGTCGCTTACGCTCAGGCTGCCTAACAGATGCAGGGAACCCACGTGCATACACAACGCGGGAATAGCCCATGATCGGTCATGGTATCCTATTGTGTAACTCCTTGCCAAGGAACGGAGATTTACGCCATTTACTCACGAGCTGCATTGCCTAGAGAATAGGCGCGTAGAATCAATAGCACTTATGCGAATCGTCTTTGCAAGGTGAATATGTCTTGAAACAGTTATATCTTTCGATGTAGTATGAAGAGATATATCTAAACTATGATATACTTATGCGTTCACGGGAATAGCTAAACACATTCTTATGTGTTTTTCTTATTGCTAGGTCTTCCTAGCCCTATCATAGATCATGTCATGAAATATATCAGACGGGGGGGCTGTTCGGACCATAGCCGGCTGTAAGATCCATACCAGTTTGCCGGCAGCGTTGCTTGAGATCACGGGAACCACGCGCCAAAGGTAATTATTAGAGACACACTCATATAGATCGTGGAATACAAAGTAAGCGTGAACTTGCTTGTCGTTATAACGACTTGAGGACCTAGGCAAACGGTCAATTGCTCGGTCATCCCCTTTTACACCTTATAAGATTGTACTGGCTAGTATCGTTGGGTAGTTCAACAAGTCGAAGGAATTCTAGGCATAGGGACGATCTCGGCGTAACAAAGAGGCCTCGGTTCTCTGCAGATGGTCACGTCTTGCTGCGAGGTATGATGACGAGCCCTGGCGTCAAGTAGTTCGGCGCAAGACTCTATAGGAGATGTGTATGCTCTTTTGAGTTATCAGAAACGTGGTCTCGTCTTGAACAACAGGGCTTTGGCCGAGATCTTGGACGGCGTCACTAGGCATCTTGTATGCATTCGTCAATCAACCCCTTCTACGGGTATCTGGAATTGCGGAATAGACATCAGCAAGCGTACCAGTCCTTCTTTTCATGTGATGATGGGGAAAAGGACTTTACGTCAGAAGATGAATTTATATGCCAACCAGAATACTCGTGCTGAGGTTGTAACATCTCGAAGGAACTGATGATAAAAGAACTGTTTTCCTTGAACAAAAGTAAATAGTTAGAAAGATGAAAAGCGAAGGACTCATTTGAATGTCAGTTAATTAGTGTTGTAAGAGCTCTGGTCAGTATCTATAGCCGAGGGCAACATCTACATACCTATGCTCAATGGTAACAAAGCACGGGGAGTGGCTGGCACACCTTTGAGGTTTAGATAAACCCAAATGCACCATATAGAGCTGTTGCGGCAAGTATTCTACGCTTTCTCTGCAGTTATGGCTGCTTCTGTGAAAATGGTAAACCCCTAGCGAGCGCTCTAGAAGTCATTCTCTATGGATGGATGTTACCTTGACACTGCCGCGTATTGGGAGATACAGTTGTGTCGACTCCTAAGCCTGAGATGTATCCTTATATCAGGCCATTATTATGCGAATAAGACGACCTAGCACTTTAATGTGCATAGTCATGCGTGCATATGTCTTGTATGGACTCTTCACTTCTTTCAACCCCCATTCGAAGAAGGCCACGATGATTGGATGGCTGTTAGTAAGCACCACCCTTGTCCATACATGCATAGGCGGGACAGCTTCGAAAACTTCTGACAGAACCCTGTAGTCTAACATACTCGTTCACTAATATTCTTTCTATCGTATTTCCATTGTAGCTCATTGTATAAAGCGCTTTTACCGCGCCAGAGTGATGCGAGGCATGATTATCAATGCAGATATGCCAAACAATAGCAGCATAACAGAGGCATACAACTGTTGCTAGCGTTGATGTGGGTTGAATTAGGTTATGGGGTCTTCTAGTAGATGCAGGATACATTGACAATGCCGGGATATGGTTATGGCCTAACCAGAGGAGGAAGACCATAGAACCAATGAGCGACGAGTCAAAGTAATCTCGAAGAGCGGACAAGGCGAACCGAAGAGATACCCATATCATAAGGCCGAACCATCCCCGCAGCTGGAAATAATGGCCGGGTACGTCATTTACAGGGTCGCCCTTTGCAATGCTGTACTACTATATGGCCTCGAGTTGGGGTTCAGTCAGTCGGCTCCAACCCAACCCTGCATATATCAAAATGGCTACCCAAGAGTAGCATCCCGACGCTGACCGCGCATCCCCTACCCTTACCGATGTGGCTGCCCAAATCGCGGCGTGCCGCGGGCTGAAGACAACGGGCAATACAGACGTGCTCAGGAGCAACTTAGCAGCATGCTTCTTAAGACCTTCAGGGCGGCACTTGGACGGCCCCTGATACTATCTCCAAGTCATTGGACAGTAGTCAGTAATACAAGCAATCAGCTTGCGTATACGCGTCATAGTTTTCTCAACCCCATTGGCTACCAAACAATAACTACTATGAGCCGATCCCAGCCTGTTGATACGGGCCTTACACGCTCGGCGACTTTCCTAGTCTTCTCGGTGTTGCCGACCGACGGCTCGATCCAATCCGTTCGTGAAGTAGTATCGAGCGTCCCCGATATCGCCAAGAACATATCCATCCGCGACACCGATGCCAACCTCACGTGCGTTGTGGGAATCAGCAGTCGAATCTGGGATTCCCTGACGAGGCTCCCCCATCCGGCGGAGCTCCACCCCTTCCCGGAAGTCCGCGGAGCCAAGAAGACGGCTGTGTCGACACCGGGTGATATCCTATTCCACATCCGAGCGGACAGACGCGACATGTGCTTCGAGTTGGAGAGGCAATTGATGGACAAGCTGGGGGATGCTGTCCGTCTGGAGGATCAGACGGTGGGGTTCCGCTACTTCGATGCCCGGGATCTCCTGGGCTTCGTGGACGGCACGGCGAACCCAGTCGGCGCAGAAATAGCGGATGCCGTGATGGTGTCCGAGTTGAGCGATGGTGAGGCGACGACTATCGGGGGCAGCTACGTCGTCGTTCAGAAATACCTACACGACCTTGATGGATGGAAGGCCCTCACAACCGAACAGCAGGAGGCCATTATCGGACGGACCAAGTTGGATAACGTCGAGCTTGACGATGCCGACGACGGCAAGCAGCAGGCGCACAAGACGCTCGCTACCATCGAAGATGAGTCCGGCGGCGAACGCGCTGTGCTCCGCGATAACATGCCCTTCGGGTCTCCGAGCACAGGACAGTACGGAACATACTTCATCGCTTACTCGCGAAATCTGTGGGTGGTGGAAAAGATGATGGAACGCATGTTTGTCGGGCATCCGCCGGGATTACACGATCGCATCCTAGACTTCTCAACACCTGTTACTGGGAGCACTTTCTTTGCGCCGTCACTCAAGAGTCTGCAGGCTCTTGGTGACGACTAGTAGTAATAATGATGATAATGAAAAAAGGAGTTATTGCTGTTATTCCCGTCTGTTATTCTATTGCTAGTGTACAACTATCTATTAGTCCAAGGCGCTTCAATGGCCTTCTATGCATGCTAGGAGGCTGTCTGGAGTCCAGTCATAGTCAAGAGTGGTTCGCGCTTCCATCAGCGCTTGACAAAGTATCTGTAGCATACATCTCTCTACACCCCGCCGCGCCTCCGCGCTCATCGAACCGAGGATATCTGTCAGGTCTAGTGCATAGCGCAATCTACTAGAAGGGGTTTGTGCTGCAATGGTGCCGTGAAAGAGGCATTGGAAAAGGTGCTGGACTGACACTTGCCACTCGCCATAGCTTCGGGCGAGGCATTGGTCGAAAGACGTAATCGAGTAGCTGTGGTGAAAGTCCATGGGAATCGTACTCCCGGAATCAGAAACAGAACCTTGGAGCATAACGCATATGTAGAAGAGACAGGCTAATCGAGTTCGCTCCCGCTCGTTGATGTCACCCTCGCCCTGAAGATCTTCCTCGTGCAAGTATAAATCCGATTTAACTACGAGTAGGGCCTCACGTATAGATGCGTAACGGGATAATCCATGGTTATATAGCTCGGCGGACTGGCCCATAAATCTGCGCATGTCTTGCATGAACGAGAGCAGCCACAGGCAGCGAGTCTTGTACAGATTTTCCAATTGTCCAAGGACAGGGTGAGTAGGCATGGATTGTTGCGATATTTCACGTAATTGATTGGAACTGTCAAACCATGACGGCCTGTTCATCAACGTTACGCTATACAGGACGCTATTAGTGGCACAATTTCCGGACCGTTGGGAGATGGCGAGACTAACAGGAAGGTAGTTATTTCAAGCCTCCAGTTGCTCTCCAGGGTCGTAATTCCGCCTCGCGCTTCAATGATCTGCAACAATCCGTTATGGTGAATCCGCCATTCAACTTCCGATCCCCAGTATCGCTAGACATATTAAGATCACTCAGCGTTTGGTCTATCTCCACGAACGGCATTTGAAAGGGAAATCATATAATCATACCTCAAATGATAAGAGCCTCAGAATAGCTGCAATCGTATCATCACTCAGCGCAAGCGCTGGATCTCTGGCCCAGAGCTGCACAATTCCAACCGCTTCAACCTTGAAATGCACTGCATCATTAGAGACTGGGAATCCTTGCATGCGAGCAAGGTGCGCGGCGGAGTGCGCCATGATCGCATTGAAAGACGCGGCATTTGATAAATCTAGCGGGAGCCAAACGTCCCTCATCGGATTGAACGTTGACGTGTGGTCATTGAATGTCATGCCTGCAAAGGCACTGAGCCCTGTAAACCTCAAGGTTAGATTTTCCTACTTCAAGCTTCTGTTTTGGACTCCTAATGGTGGTAGCGTTTTGATGACGTACAATGATGCAGCAGTCTGTGGTGTTTTGAAGTAAGCTTCACAGGGAATCGATCAAACGGGTCTAGACGGCTGGACCCGAGAGCGAGATTCATTCTCGATAAAGCCTGCGCCGGTATTCCCTCCAACAATTCCTCTGGGGTTCCACTCGGCGGGACTGGAAGACCTCTGGGACTCTCCCCGGGGGAATCTACTACGTCTTCCAGAGTTTCGTGGGAATACGGAACCTGTGGTTCGGGCGTGGGTGGTATCTGGGAAGGACCGGCATCGTCAGAAGAGCTGCCAGGGCCAGGAAGAATTGCCCTCAGCGGTCTCTGTTCTTGCTCTTCCCTCTCCCTTCGCTGCATTTCCATTCTCTGGCGACGCTGTCTCCAATGCGCTCGTATGACATGACTGCGCCCCTCACTCCTATTATCCTCGGTGACGAAGGTGTATGACAGCGGAGTGTCGCCCTGTTCTGAAGAAGACATGTTGATTCACTTGGTGAAACGTCGCGATTAAGGTAGTTGTAAGAATGTGAAGAGTAAGAGCTGGCAATGTTGGCTCATTACTCTCTGCCATGACAGCGTCATTGTAGCTTCTGATCATTATATATACGGATCCTTGTCAGAAAGTCTGTTTGAGAATTGACGGAGCGGTTGCTGCATGGCCTCGCTGAGCATAGGAACCGCCTATCGGTGATCCATCGCATGAAGTTTTCCTCGTTCCACATGCCGAAATGTGGCCATCGAAAGCTGTGAGGATACAGTGATCTTCCATTTTGAACTATCGTGTATGTCTCGCGATCCAATAGCATCTATCATCGTAGGTAAAGCAAGCGAACCAAGTTATATGATCGAATGTGCATGGCGAATATATTTCGTTCGGAGACTGTCGGGGAAGATGCCGAGATAAGACCAAGGCAAACCTAGTAAAAGCAAAAACTATGTACAGCTCTATCAATGCTCCCGTTAAAACAGTGCATTGAAGTTAAGCGTAACACTATTAAACACTCCGAGTACCTACCTAGCAGGCCGGGGGGGTCTCCTGTAGGCCTTGCAGCAAGGTTTACCAAAGTGGTAAGCCTTTTCGCAACTACTACGAAAGCCGACATGCTGTTACCCTTTGAATATTATTGCTACAAGGCTTTTATATGCGAATTTCTTAATAAATTAGTGTACCTTTCGAATTTTAGTGTCTCTTACGACCTGGTGACCATGTCGAAAAAAAAACGATATCTAGCAACCAGGACTGTTATAGCCGTTATCCTGTACGCTACTGAGCCAATTACGCTTCCGTACGTATATACGCTTTCGCAAGGCCACTGGCTATACCAGCATATATAGCGAAGGCTATGGAATCCTCCGTTTAAGTCTTGAACTGCGAAGCGATTTTGCTACTTTTTTAAGCTTTACGGGTAGTGGTGTTGGTGGTGGTGGTAGTGGTGGTGGATTGACTGCAGCGATAATCCTTGTATGTGGGCTGCATGGCTAATTCTGTATGGCTAATTCTGTATGGCTAATTCTGTATGGCTAATTTTGTATGGCTAATTCTGTATGGCTAATTTTGTATGTGGGCTGTATGGCTAAGTCTGTATGGCTAAGTCTGTATGGCTAAGTCTGTATGGCTAAGTCTGTATGGCTAAGTCTGTATGGCTACCTACCTACCTAGCCCTACCTAGCCTACCTAGCCTATATGGCTATAGCAAGCCTTTCGACGTATAGAAAGTATTCGCAATACGGAAAGGTTTTTCTTTTATATAGCATCTCTATACAAATATTATATTTACTTGTCGACATGGTATCCAAATAGACATGGTGGCGGTCTCGTAAATCTCCTGCCATTGTCTTCGCTTGTAATGCTTTCGAAGTGCTGTAATAGTTGCTGTAACCCTTACGTAGACCCCCCCCGGGGCGCTAAGGTAGGTATTACATAGCTATTTCAGCTGGAAGCATATTCGGCCACTCTTGATGTCTTAACGTACGTTTGTTAATTTGCATCTCGACATCTCTCATCTTTTCAGAAGTTCTAAGAACTAGAATCCAGTGGAGCTCACAGCGCCAAGACCTCACCGCAATGATAAATTCCGAATACATTTGAAGTGGTCTCTAATTAACTCATCTAAGATTGGACATGATACCCGATTTCCTGCCAACATTACATCATACATATAAACTTCTCATCAGCTATGCATTCGTCCGCGGTGGCCACTTTACGCGACGCTCCGCCCGTACATAAAGGTTATTTGGCCTTATCAATTGAAACATCGGGTCATAGTCGATGGGGCCATCCTTGGCGAGAGTGAAGTTATACCGGTAGACAAGCTTCAGCAGGAATATCCTGGCCTCAATCAATGCGAAGTTGAAGCCGATACACATCCGAGGCCCGGCTGCGAAGGGGATATAGGAACCGTTAGGACGGTTCTTCACCTTGTCGGTGTCCCATCTATCGGGGTCGAACCGCGCCGGATTGTCCCATAGCGCCGTGTTGTTATGGATATGGTGGATTGCGGGGATCACAACGGAGTCTTTCGGAAGCTTGTAGCCTCCTGGTAATATCATGTCGACCTTAGCAGTCCGGGCTGGCTGATACGACGGATTGTGTCGACGTTGCGTCTCCTTGATGTACTTGTCTAGGAACGTGAGCTTGTTGATCAGATCAGCATCGATCTGTGTTTCCTCGTTGATGCCATTGTCGACAAGCTCCTGTACAAGCCGCTCCTGTATCCCAGGGTACACCACCAGACCATAGATGAGCCAAGAGAGCAAGCTGGAAGTTGTAGTGAAGCCAGCGCCTGTTGCGACGACGAGTGGCTCAAGCATTCTCTCCTTCGGCAGCCTATTGCCTTTACTATCGACCGCTCGACAGATATAGTCAACCATGTTTTCAGCCTTCAATGCTGCCTCTTGGAGCTCGAGATCCTCCGAGCCCTTAGCCGCCTTATTGATAGACTCTTGAAGTAGTTCCCAGACGCGGTTTTGGATATCTTTCAGCCTCTTAGGGTCGCCAAACGGGAGCTTGGCGTACCAGTTACCCATAGACGAGATTCTCTTGTTGAGCTCCAGAGTCTCTGCGATCATCCTGACCATCTCGTGAGGAGGAGCATCGACAGAGGTGAAATGCTCAAAGTCCATGCCAAGCACAAGCTTCCCTACGGCCTGGGAGCCGAGTTTGAGCATGTAAGGATAGACGTTCCATGATTCTCCCTTTTCGTCTAGCTCGTCAAAGACTTTGAAGCTATCTTCTACCGTCTTCTGCATGGTCGGGGCATAGTGACGGACTGCTTTGGGTCCTAAGGCGGGAGGCAGAAACTTGTGAGCGGTCCGCCACTCCTCAGTGTCTGTGTCGCCTAAGAATACACCTGCCTCTTTGTTCTTAATGGGGTATAATGGGTGGCCCTTGATCATGCTCTTTGTGAAAAAGTCGCTCTCAGAGAACACGATGTTTGAGAGTTTGGGATCATTCGTGGAATATATGGTATTTCCAAAATTCGTGGTCTTTATCAGTGGCCCGTAATTATCAAATAGTCGTTGATGGTTACCGAGGTGATCTGGGTAGACTTCGAAGTAATTCCCTACGTAAGGCAGCCCCTTTGGCCCAGGGACCTCACGAACAGCCTTGCCATCTATACTGATAGCCACAGGCTCTTCCGATGACAACACTTCGGCTGCCGTCGTCAAGAAAGCGTCTTGAGAGACAAACCCAATCCCTAAAACCGTATAAGTTAACACCCTCTCTGATTAGGAAAAATTATCTGCGGTGCGGCATACCCTGAGCCTCGACGATAGCAAAATGTGAGGCGACTAAATGTTGGAGGCCTTCTTGGTCAATCTGCGAGGGGATCTCAATCTCTAGAGCACTACTTGGGCTCTCGCCCAGGAGATAGAACTGTTTTGTCGACATGTTGAAGTTACAGAATTCTAAGTAGCTGCGTGTAGCATCTGACTGAAGCACCTGGTGGACCAGTGGCTCATGGCATGAGAGACCAGCGCCATCATATTTATTTCGTCCATTATGGAGCTTGGCCACACTATGGCGGGCGCTATAACAAGCCGCTTTTCATTTTCGCTCTCTCGCTCTTGCAACACTTCACCGATGGTTGCACTGTATTGCATGATGAGACGCATCAAGACTGCCGAGGCAAGTTCTAGAAGTAGTTAGGGCAACGTGTTGGAAGGGTGAACAGTCCCACCTTTACTGATTCCACAGATCTTGATGACCCAGTCAAGTGTGGACCGACTTGGAGCTCTCTTATTCCCGACACTGCGCCGACGTTAACGTCTTCTTAACAACTTTTTCTCCTCCGTTTTTGTTCTATTGCCTGGGCATGATTTCTGATACAGTTCATGATTGGACTATGCCATACGAGATAACGTGCCTTATGTGTACGCTTATCAAGCATCCATTAACACGCTCATTACTATGCTCCTTGAAACGCACGTTCCCTGAATAGGGGTGGGTAGATGAACTGTACCATCACTACAAGTTATATGAACGTTTCGATATGGCCATAATGTACTTCAATATTCATGATCACAACTCGGACGTTCAGTGATATATGTGTACATGAAAATGGAAAGTCAAACGGAACAGCTGAACTGTACATCACTCCCGGCAAATATGTATGTGCTGCCACGCTTCAGCCCTATAGGAGCTAATGTCGACTTAAAAAAAAATGCACAAGTGCGTTTCAAAAGAACAGTTCTGATTCGTGACATGGCTATCCACTACTGCACAGTCCCTACTAGCCAGTAACTCGGAAATTTCCGAACCGCCGCGTCGGCACCTAAAGAACCTTGTTGACCCGCTTCAAAATCGTACCTAGGCTTCCAATACCGAGATAACATTTCTTGATCCTCGGCACGCAGTAAGGATGGCTCGACACATCATGAATTGCAATAATAGCGCGCCCCAAGGTCTTACTATTTGTAAGGCACAATGGCCGGCGACGACCGAGGCGCGAGCGCGAGTGTAGAGGGCTTAAAAGGCAGAGCCAGACCCTATGACCGAGCGGGTTCAGTGCCTCTATAAGACGAAACTTAAACATAGCTATCTATCTCAGGGGCAAGTCTAATCGAAATGGCTGTCGAAGACATTGAGTACACGACTAAAGAGGTCGCCGCTCACAACACCCCGGCAGATGCGTGGATGATCATTCACGGTCAAGGTAAAGTCACCCTTTCAAATTGTCTATGCCTGAGATGCTGACTTCTCTCCTCAGTGTATGATGTTACGAGTTACCTTCGAGATCACCCAGGCGGTGCTGAGGTGCTTGTCGACGCTGCCGGTAAAGATGCGTCGGAAGAGTTCGACAATGCTGGTCACTCAGAGGATGCATCTGAGATAATGGCTGAGTACCGCATCGGTAAACTGCGAGGTGGCAGCAAGAAAGCAATATCTACCGTCCGACTGTCGGTCGGAATCACGACGCGCAAGTCGGATACAACTAAGGGTGCCGGAACCTCGCTCATGGGGTTCGGCGCGGCCACAGCTGTTGTTTTGAGTGCTGCGGGACTATATCACGCAGCCAACCAACGGGGACTCCTCACCGCTCTACTCAACCGCTCCATGCCTAGGAGGACCCAAGGGCTCGGCTTCTTGGAGGGCTTTCTTATCGCATCGGCAGTCTTTGGCCTTGCTGGTACTGTCCTATCCCGGAACCTCCTTAAGATCATGCACTCTCATCCTAGCTTCATGAACTATCCTCCACATGTAAAGCTGCCAAAACGCGCCAAGCCAGAAATCCTTAGCCAAATTGGGTGGCTTCACCCTACTACATTCCAAAGTCTGCCCTGTAAGTATCTTCCGTTTTAGGTCCTTTAAGATCGTGAATAGTATAGCCGCTTTTCCCAAGACGTTCTCTTCAATCTGGATAGATATACCCCCTCGCCCTCGAAATGAGTATAACTAACTCCTGAATGCTATAGTGGTCAAGAAAGATCTGGTCTCACCAAATACGTATCGACTAGGATTTGAGCTACCGACGCCAGAATCAGTCCTCGGCCTGCCAATCGGACAGCATGTCGCCATTACCGCTGAAGTCGACGGCCAAACAGTGACTCGATCCTACACTCCAGTCTCCAACAACGCTGATCGTGGCACGCTTGATCTAATCATCAAATGCTATCCCGATGGCAAGCTCACCGGCGGCTATCTAGCGAACCTCTCAGTCGGAGACGAGGTGAAGTTCCGTGGGCCGAAGGGAGCGATGCGTTACAAGCGCGGCTACTGCAAGCGAATCGGCATGCTAGCAGGCGGATCGGGAATCACACCCATGTACCAGCTAATCCGCGCCATATGCGAGGACCAGCGAGACACCACCGAGATCAGCTTGATATACGCCAACCGCACCGAGGCGGACATATTACTACGCGGCGAACTAGAGGATTTCGCAAGGAAATATCCCGAAAATTTCAAGCTATACTACGTCTTGGATAGTCCTTCGCCGGATTGGCAAGGAGGAAAAGGGTATGTGACGAAAGACATGCTGGCCGAGCGCTTCCCGGCCGCGGATGGAGACTCCAAGGCTATGATTTGTGGCCCACCGGGGATGGTAAACGCGGCAAAGAAGGCCCTTGTTGATTTGGGCTTCGAGAAGCCGGGTTCCATGTCGAAAATGAGCGACCAAATATTCTGCTTCTGAAGGTTTCAATTTCTCATCCTTGCATATGATACGACAATGGGTGTAATTGGGGCGTAAGGTTATCTGGTATAAAATGTATGATTCTAATTAAGACTATGCATGGGAATGAGAGATAGAATATATATACCTAATTGACTACTGTCTATTTTGCCAAAGTTATATATTATCAGGCGGATCAGTCACCCTGCTAGCAAACTGGATCAAGGCTATCTGACCACGTATAAGTTGCCCGAACTCCTTCAGGAGAGAATCCATTTGCCGCATATTTACTTTATCAGGAACATTTCATCTTGTTATGTTCAAACTAGACATTATATGTGTATCTTGTGCCTTCAGAAACCCCTCAACCCCTCGCATCAAGAGATGCAATGTGTACTACTTGCTCAATCTTAGATTAAGCATCGTCACTTCTGGCAATCTTTTCACAGCCGGGGTCGTTTATGTACGCTTGTTAGAGCTGCTCCGTTCTGTAGAACGTCTTGTTCTTCCGTAAAGTCGTGCAGATCCCTCTTGGTTCCCGTCTGGCTACTAATTAGAATCTCAATGACTGATGAACCAACACTGTCAGGGCTCCATGGAGGAATGTGGTCGGCCTCCTCCTTGATGGGCGTAGACGGTGACGAGTACTCGGAGTCTGTGTCGTGGATAGATATGACTTCGCATACAGTGCTTGGCTCTTCTTTAATGACTGAGAGTGGGAGGTGTGGTCTGGTCCCTTCGTCGGTTCTGGTGTCCAATCTACGACTGGCGCAGTGCTGGCGAACGAGTCCTGCGCGATCTCTTTTCTCTTGATACTTTTTAGCGGCGTCCTTACGTCTGAGTTCCTGTAATAGTGACGCTAAGAATCCATCACCATCACGGGCAGTGGCGAGATCTATTCGCTTTGCATCGCTTAATGTGTATCGCCTGAATTCCTCAAATTGATGCGGCGGCCAGACCTTGATTGGGCTGCCGGTCCTCTTGGCGTCAATGTAGTCGACAATATTGATAAGCACGCCCTTGATATTGGTGATGCAGCCCTCGATAGTGTCAAGCGGCTCAAGCTTGGCCTCCCGACATATATTCTGGTAGATACGAAGCCTCCATCTGTATCTCTTCTCATATTCTGTGAGGCCGATGTCATCATCGCTTTCTCTCTTGAATTCATCTTCATCATCAGAGTCGTCTTCTTGAGAATAGTGAAATACGACTTCATCTGAGTCAATCAAGAGAGTGAGTACTTTTGAGCTTTGTGGTCCTGCCTCTCTCCAAAGTACGGACACAACTTACGGTGAATTACTTTCGTGCGTTTCTGCCGCCATGCTCTAGTGCCAGGAGCTATATTCTGCGATGAGGCGAAGCGACCGAACTCTTCGTCGAAGTCTGCGCCGTTATTTGGCTGAAAGTTCGGGACTTGCGAGAAGAACGACTGCGAGGAGTCGAAGGCCTCGGTCTTGATCTGCGGCGTCGCTTCTTGCTTAAGGTTGTTCACAGAGATAGTAGCTGGCTGGTTGCGTTTCCAGTCATCGAAGAGTTCTCTGCCGTTAAGTTCGTCGCACGTCCGACCTGTCGCAACATAGAATGCGGCTTCGTCATATGTGTCAAAGCCGCGATATTGGTTCCTGCACTTTTCTACCTGTGCCTTACACTCTGCCCAATTAGTGTATACACCGGGATTCCGGCCTATGCGGACACCATAGTAACTCTTGGCCATTTTAGACACAACAAGCCATTGCTCGTGGCTTGGGAAGGAGGAAAGGAGTTAGGATTCATTGTCAACAATTAGAATTAATAGTTAGTATTCTTCTACGCGTCGATGCGCGTCTGCACAGGGGTGGCTCAGACCAGACCCCGCGGCCTATCGTATACATTACCGCCGTAAGCGAGATGCATATCTTATTTATATACGTCGTACAAGTTCCAGAGCCAATAACCTTGGAAGTTCACTATTAAAAAGTATGATACCCACCCACCCGAGAGCTTCGAAGCAAGAAATCCTGACTACGAATCGACGTTTCCTTCATCTCACTACATCGAAAGGTAGTGAACCTCTTACGGCAATTAGCTAATCAGACCCATGCGTGCTCCCCTGCAAGTACCTGAATACGACTCGGTAGCTTGAGCGACTGTAATTTCCGATGTCTCTGCCTCTCATCTGTTTCAAGCTTTCCACCCCCAAGTTGAATTTTATTGTTGGTTTGGTATTGATAACTATTCTGTAAACTGTGGCTTTCTAGGGGATAGAAGTACTAAGGGGAGTTAGCAATTATAACCATACAAGTCCTGTACACTAGGACTTAGGATCAATCACGTACGAGCTAACGTCATGCAACTAACCATCTGAGTCTAATTGTTTCGAGAGCACCGAACAATCTTATCGGATTATGCATCGTTGCCTCATACTGCTATCACTTCATTATTGTTAGTTCGTAAAGACTGTGAACGCCTGAGGCTTCCTCCTAGCGCTCGCACCTCTGCGATACACATGGAGTTAAACGACCGTACATGAGACTTACAAGGGGGGCTTTATATGTAACAGCCAAATTCTCGACAGGTAGAAAGCGTTCACGACCTGCAAAAATATTATCCATTTTATATCCCACATATCGTGTTCGTATGAATTTTGACCATCTCGCTATAGGTATTATCTCAGCATGACTACACTGATCTCGAAAATAAGGTCAATGCCATTCTCGAGAGGCTCAAATGATTTTTCGATCAATTGCCACATGAAAATGGTATAGCTACGACCATCACCTACGAACGTCCTATTACAGCATACACCTAGGTGAGAACAAGAAGCGCAGTTCGAGCTCCTCAAAATGAAGTCAATATTGAGCTAATTGATGGAGGAAGTGTTAGATCGGTTCAGAAATATGGACCACTGACTAGGTCGAACGGAAGCAAATTTGTTTGCCCTCGAAGCTAGTATCGTCAAAGAGAATGTCCTCACCCTTATCGGTACTCCTCGCACTATTCACCATCAGAGACTAACATTCAACTCAATTGAGGCCAGTCTCAATGGTAGCACAATCGATTGAGCTGAGTGCCTCTAGTCTCTGACATAAGATATAGATGTATCAACATTAATTAAAACGTCTTAGCTTCACAACGTGTTATAATTCGCATTTGCCACGCTCTTGAACGCCAGCGATTCAGCGACACCTGACACACAGCTCTTAAACGAGATCTAACAGTAGACGTGGAACTGAAGCATTGTCACACTAATAATTCATCATCGCAACTGAAAAGCCCTTCCATTGTATGCTGGGTTATCACCCTAGAAACAGATGTCATAGGTTTTAGTCGCTTGACGTCTCCATCGTCTGTTGGATACCAACAGTCGGGCCATCGTCTCTCTTAGACAGCTACCTTCATGTAAGTAGCTCGTGCTCGTAACACTTTAGGCTAAGTCTCGTTTGGGGCCTCACAACGTACCCAGTTGACTAGAACTAGTGACTAGAACTATCTAAGGTTAGGTAGTTGTTCATAGCGACCTTTTGAAGGAGAATGAAGGCTACCTGCAATGTGCTTAGTTATGTACCGTGAATACGAACTTGTTGTTGCCAAGAGACCAGTTTCAGTTTGGGACCCCTGGGTGCCTTCATTCCACCCATCACAATCATTCTCGGATTACCTACCCATATCTGTCGGCTGCGCATGTGCAGAGAAGACTGAGCCACCATCTGGTAGTTGTAAGCGGAAAATATCGAGGGCCGCCTGCAATCGTGACATATTCGGAATTTCCCAGGGCGGTGCGGCGGCCCAGAGTCTTGGCAGCAAAAGTGCGGCTCGCTAGGCCTCGATTGGGAGACTGCACCGGCTGGTGTCTGCTGGAATGCTGGGGTGGCGAGCGGCGTGAAGCTTGGCATCATCTTATTTTTAGGTAGGCAAATGCGCCCTCACCGACGACATCCAGACCGTTCGTTCATTCTCCTTTTCAGTTCGTTTTCTCTCGTCAACTGTCGGGTGCTGCTTCTTTTCGGCTCGTGTGTTTTTTTTTATTCAAGTACTACTCATAATAGTGACACAAACCGTCACGTGGTCACTCGTTCTTGCACAACTCACAAGTTTGTTTACTTAGGTACACTCGTTTTTCAGTCGCTCTTTCCTGCGCTTCGCGTTTTTTTCCCGATACCAGACCTCTCGTTAAGGCAACAAAGTTTGGTACCAGGGATTTCATTTGCCTATCCACGATTTTCAATCACCCCTACCTACACCTACCCTTCGCCCAGTCAACAAATCAGGGCGAATTGAATTCACGGTCGATAGGTGGAATCTCTGCTAGTCATAACATCATGGCGACTTCCGCGCAAGAATTGCCCACTGCGGCAGAGCATAGGGATGAAGCATCGGATGCAGTTCGCGACTCTGCGACAGGCCCAGGTCGAGGGGACGGAACCGATGAGAGAGCCCGTCAATCGGCGCCACCACTTCCGCAACGCCCAGCATCTACACATCATCAGCCTCTCGCGCAGCCCTTCCACGGTCAAAATCAGCCCGTCTATGTCCCCTATGCTAGCCAGCCAAATCAACAGCTCGCCTATGGCTCTCCTGTCCGACCCTTACCGCACCTGTCTTCAGCCTACCTTGCTACCAGAATTGGTCTTACTGTCCTGTCTTCGATCTGGGGCATCATCATCATTGCCTTAACAAGCGTACTCTTGAGCGAGGGCGGAAGCGCTGCGGGCGTGTCATACTATGCTTACATCATCGTCGTGGTCTCCATCCTGTGGAATACTGCAGAGCTCATCACATTCTGCGTGCGCTTGCGCAAACAAGTCCAGAGAGGCATCCACCCCGGCGCCCACGTAGGACTGCATCTGATATTCTGGCTGGCCGGCGTCCTTGCGAGTCTCCTGACTATCTCCCTCTACCTAGGCGTTGCATTTGGTCTTCGAGACTGCGAGGGGAGCGATGATGATGATAGCGAGTACAACTACTACAGCTACAATTACTGCGATGAATACCAGCCTTACGACTACTATAAGTCGAACATTCTCCCGGTTTTCCGAGGAGCCTTTGCCATCTTTGTGCTGTGGACGATCAACCACTTCGCCCTTTTCGTCATGGCATGCATCGAAACTCACAAACGCAATACTCTGAGACCAGCTGCCGTTGTCCTGCCAGGTCACCTGAACTCCATTCCTGTTCAAGGCGTGTATTATCCTCCACCAGCCGGTACGCAGCCACCGCAGCCAATGCAATACTATCCGTACCCCGTCGTGATGCAACCGCAGCCAGTGCATGGCTCGGGCGCCGAGTCGCGAGCGCAGACCACGAATGAGAAGCAACCCGCGCAATCCTATCAAAATATTGCCGGGTTTTACGCGCCTCCGTCAGGGTCATCAGCCGGACCGTCATCAAATAACGCCCCTACGACGTCACCAGCACGAAACACGGAACAGGTGTAATGGATAACAGATGATGACAAGAGACGAGAACAAGCATTAAACGGCGGCCCGTTTCACGAAGCTTTTCATGTAACGTAGAAGCTGCAACGAGGTGAGATAGAGTCTACACTTCTATCAGGGCGGCTGAAATCTGCCAGCATGGTGTTGGCGTTTGAAGCCATCTGCCTAGATGCGTTACAGCCCTTTTGACCAGTTCAGCAAAAAATCAGGGAACGATGTACGGCGGTTAATTTTGGGAGTGTGTGTTAAGGCGTTGAAATTCCGCGATGAGAGATACCTACATGTCTGCTACGTTTAGCACGAGTCACTAATCATAATAACCAAATGATACCCTTGATACTCATCACTGCCATTGCTGCTAAATACGAGATCTTATTTGTACCCTCCTTGTACCGCTTGCCATAGCCCGCCCGCCTTCCATGACTTTGCCGTTGACATGAAACCTGAAGAACTTGCTCATGACTGAACACGTACTTCGAGGCCCAACATTGCATATCTTTTCTAGGTTTCAATTCCGGCCTTGGATGCTGTGAACGTTCAAGCATTGTCATTATTCGCCTACTGCTCTGAGTATTGGAGAGTGCAGAAAAGAGTCAAGTGACACTACAGCTGCCTAATCGCGTGATCACGTCCCAGGTGCCCAAAGGCAAGACTAACCGAGAGTCAGAATAGCGATGCAGATGCGACGCCTTATGTTACATGGCAACGATTAAGCTGTTAAGCTTAGCCAGGAGTCCCTTGATAATCGATCACCGCGGCCGTGATGGGAATACACTCGGGACAGGTCTTGTATCACAGAAATCCAGTTCCTTGCACGTTGGTCTTGGAGTCACTGTCAAATTGGGTTTCGGTAAGAAAGAAGAGAGAAAAGTGAGAGCCGGTAAGGGGACGAGTTTCATCACAGAGTCACTCATCTAGCTATTCTTATGGTCGACTATACGAACTATTGTCTGGACTGGAGAATCAAGGTTGACCTTTTTATCAGTAAAGGCATTCAGATACTCTTCGCGTTATCTCGCACATCATTGTCTGAAAGTCGTCTAGGTGGGAACTCAAACACACCGCTAGATTGGCCAACTCAACTGGTACACTTCGTCTTTGATCCGAAAGGCGGTTACGGCGTCAAGGTTCGGTGGTTCAGACTCGCTAGAGCGCCCGTTTACCAGCCATGTTTTTCCCTTGGGCCTCGGCATCGCCGCGTCCGTTATCTATGATAGAGACGGCCCCTGGCGGGATCAGGGACGCTCACTGGTTCTGATTCTGATTTAATATAAGGCCCGATCATGATAATAGATAAATTTCTGGTGCAAGAACTGATATCGATTTCGAACTGGAGGTTCGAGTTCGCGGGCCTGTTCGATACCTAAGAATACAGTTTGTGCTATTATACTGGTGAGTTGGATTTTTTTTAAAAAAGAGCGCAATAGATGTTCCTGTCATGAGCTATCACATTTCTCACCGACGTGGTACATATCGGCATCTTGTGGAAAGCCAACAAGGAGCTCGGCATTGCCGCTATTCCGGACGGGTTCCCTGTTCACGCATGTCGGTAGTATTATCTTCGAAGCTCATCCAGCTACTTCTGTAGACTGGCACTTAATGAACTGGATTCTATAGACGCTGCTACTTCTTACGTCCAGATAAACTTATATAAACAGTAACAGTTGAGAGCGCAAAGGTAGTTTTAAAATTGTTTATAGGGACCTTATGCATGCCAATTCTTCAGACCGCAGAGTTCTGAGACTGGATACCAACTAGCTCAGGTAGTATGAATAGGTACACATGCAAGGAAGGAACAGCTACCTAGTAGTAAAACTCAATTCATGTGAAGAGCGCCTTTTGCTATATACAGGCGCCCAACTACCCTGCTCTCTTAGCTCTCAACTATCCATAGTACACATACTTACCGATGTAAACACTAATTTGAACTGGGGTCTCTTTTTCTTTCTGTTTCTTTTATCAATAGCTAGCGATACGAAAGCACATGTGTAGGAACATATATAACAGAGCATAAGATATCAGGTACATAGGTACCCAGGCTACCTAAGGTAACACTGTAGGAATAGGTTGCCTCCTTCAAGTTTTGTTATTTGATGCACAAGCCATCTACCCCTCCTTCAATCAGCCTATCACGTCTCGAGAAGAGGGGAAGTCTGTTCGCGGTAGCCGGGCGAGAGTGGGCTGGCTACCTATTTACTTACCTACCCTGGTTAGATTGATAAGGTGGGCTGTCCTTCTGCCCGCTACGAAGCACAAAAAAACCCCGCCATAGATAAAATACAGCTTTGAGAGAACTACCTAAAGAGACAGACAGACATGACAGGACCGGCACTCCTTTATTCACTGTTACCTACCTACCTAAGGTAGAGTAGCTACTGTAGGTGCCTACCTGTAGCCTCCAGTATACTGATCCTCAGTACCTAAGGCAGATAAGTAAGGGGGCAGTACAGTACACACGGGTTGATGCACTGACGACATCCCGATCTATCGCCCATCTATTCCATTATCGTCTCGTCTCCATCCACCCATCCAGCCCACCGTCCCACGTCTTGTCGTCTTACTTGCCTCGCCTTAACGTGCCTCTCCACCTGTCTACACCACCAACTTTAGCTGTTGCACCCACGCACCGGCTTCAGCAGCCCAACCGCTCATTCTAGCTCCAAACCGTCCGGTTCTTTGTTAGCCGCCTTCGCTAACTGCCCGGCTCCCAATTTTTTCGAAGGAATCACCGGCTGCTGCGCTTTGGCTCCCCCGCAGACGCCTCAGTGATCGGGCCGTGCTGTTGTGTCCGTGTTTGTGTGTGTGTGTGTGTGTGTGCTGGTGTTGCGGCTGTGTGTGGGGCTTGGTGAGAGCCGTTGAGGGAGATGTGCAGAAGGCGACATAGAGATAAGACGAGAAACAAGGAACCATTTACCATTACTGCTGCTAGGACAACTCCATACCTCACTTTGTGGTCTTGTCGAGCCTGCTCCTGCTTCCCCTCCCGCTTCAGCCGAGCAGACCTCTTGATCCCTACTTAGTACTTAGTACCTAGGCATCGCTCCGAAATCTCGACAGCCGAACCCGAGCTCTCCCCTCCCTGTCCCGCGCGTGACAACGCGTAACCCCTCGCCCATCATGAACAACGAAGAGGATGCTATGAAGGTGATCCAGGAGATCCAGAGCAAGATTGACCGCGAAAAGGTCTTCCTCACTGGCGCCAACGATATGCGACGCCAGACTAACAACGATAGCGTGCGCTCTCGACTCGACGTCAAGATAGAAGAGTCCCAGAAGTTGATCGACTTCTTCGAGGGAAAGCTGCAGGAGATGTTGAGGAAACGCGATGACTACCAGATGAGGCGCCTTGGACACGGCGTCGATAGCATGAGCATTAGCTCAGGCTCAACCGCCGTCGCCTCAATGCCCAATGCCGACTTTAGGGGTGATGGCGAGGGACCGCCGCCGCCACCCCCCAAAGATGCTGGTGGATGGGCTGGTGAAAGGGGTTCTTATGGTTCCACGCAATACGGCGACATGGTACCTCCTCGATACCCTTACGGATCCTCGGGGCCCGGCGCGTCTGCCCCTCATCCACGGCCCAACTTCACCAAGCTAGGTCTGGTTCTCCAGGGTTCTTGTGTTACTATAGTCAAGTTACTGATACCTACTTATAGATCTGATCAAAGCCAATACTCCGCACCTTGGGCCCCGCATTCAGTTAATGCTTACGCAAGTTCAGTTCAAACTGAATGTTGAGGAGCAATATCTCAAGGGCGTAGAGAAGATGGTCCAGCTTTATGGAATGGAGGGCGATCGAAAGAGCAAGGCAGATGCTGCCGCTAGGCGCGTCGAAAGCAAGCAGAAAATACATCTTTTGAGGCAGGCACTCAAGAGATATGAACAGCTCCATATTGATGATCTAGACTCACCCGACTCTCCTGACGGTCCGTTTCACTGTCCTATCTTGGGTGTGATACATGATACTGACGGACTTTCATAGACGATAGCATCAACATGCCCAATCTGCGGAAGCCGTTGTCTGGACAGCTTTCCATCAGGGTGCAACAGATTCGGGACGTTGACCATGCCTCTACTGGCCGGTTTTCTCGTGGCCCTGAGACCTTCGTCTCTATTAAAGTCGAAGATAACGTAGTGGCAAGGACTCGAGCCACCCGAACCGACCGTTGGGAAAATGAGTTCCACAGCGTTACAGTTGACAAGGCCAATGAGATCGAACTGACAGTTTACGACAAACCAGGCGAGCATGCGCTACCGATCGGAATGCTGTGGGTGCGGATATCTGATATTGTAGAGGACCTTCGACGGAAGAGGATCGAGGCTGAGGTTAACAGTTCCGGCTGGGTATCTGCTGACAGGATGGGAGGCTCAAATGTACCGCCGGCCCAATTTCCCATGAGCCCTCAACAACAGCAATTCGGCGGTGCAGCGCCTGGCCTCGGTGGCGCCCAACCTCAATTTGGTGGCAACGCGGGCATCAATATAAGTCAGCCCATAGATGGATGGTTTAACCTGGAGCCTACTGGCGCCATACATCTGTCCATCAATTTTTTGAAGCAGAACAAGGACCGCAGGCCGGTCGATCTGGGCCTGGGCCGAAAGGGTGCCATTCGACAGAAAAAGGAGGAAGTACACGAAAAATACGGACACAAGTTTGTGCAACACCAGTTTTACAACATCATGCGTTGCGCATTGTGCGGCGATTTCCTCAAGTATTCCGCTGGTATGCAGTGTGAGGACTGCAAATACACTTGCCATACGAAATGCTACCCCAGCGTCGTCACCAAGTGTATCAGCAAGACCAATGCCGAGACAGATCCCGATGAAGAGAAGATCAACCATCGTATTCCTCACCGATTCACTCCGTTCTCGAACGTTACGGCCAATTGGTGCTGTCATTGTGGCTCCATCTTACCATTTGGAAAGAAGAATTGCCGCAAGTGTAACGGTACGTCTATCCGCATGTTTAATCTCCAATGGCTTGCTAACATCTCGTAGAATGTGGGCTTACGGCTCATGCACATTGTGTTCACCTGGTTCCTGACTTTTGCGGTATGAGTATGGCCGTAGCCAATCAAATCTTGGAAGGTATCAGGGCGAATAAACAAAGACAAAGCAAAGGGACCTCCCTAAGCGAAAAGACCTTGAGGTCCGGCAAGATGAGCCCTTCGAGCACGTCAGGGCCGACCTCGCCCTATGGTGCTCAGGCGACGACCCCTTATCAGTCGAGCATTGCTTCTCAAGAAGCAACTGATGCCGCCAAAGCCATGTATACAAGCCAAACCTCACCAACACGTCCCAGTCAACCAGATCGGACTTCATCAAGTTCAACTGCTGCCGCTGCTGCTGCTTCAGCTGCCATGGGTGGGACTATGACTTCGTATGGTTCTCGACCAGTCCCCACGTCAGATTACTCTGGGAGACCAGGCGGGTACGGTTCTATGGATTCCCACGATGATGGATACGGAAGTAGCCAACAGCAATATAACATTCCTTCACAGCCGAAATATAACCCTGCAGCGTATGCCAACGTTAGCAACTATCCACCTCAACCAACATTACAGACCCAGCAGCCCCGGCCGATTCCACAACAAACCATAGCTTCGCCGCAGCAGACTCAGTCACCCATGTACCCCCAGAGTGTCCCCATTTCAAAACCGCAACCTATGCAAGAGACTCCTTCGCTCACAACTGGCTCTGGCCTACCTCCACCTACAAGGAGACCGTTGCCCCTTGCTACTGATCCAGGTACCGGCCAGCGAATTGGATTAGACCACTTCAACTTCCTTGCTGTGCTCGGCAAAGGTAACTTCGGCAAAGTCATGTTAGCAGAAACGAAGAAGTCTAGACGTCTGTACGCCATTAAAGTTCTCAAAAAGGAGTTCATCATCGAGCATGATGAAGTTGAAAGCATAAAATCCGAAAAGAGGGTCTTCTTGATCGCCAATCGAGAACGCCATCCGTTCTTGACCAACCTCCATGCCTGTTTCCAAACGGAAACGCGCGTCTACTTTGTCATGGAGTATATAAGTGGAGGTGACTTGATGCTTCACATCCAGCGTGGCCAATTCGGCACCAAGCGCGCGCAGTACGTCTGAACAACTGTCTTACGCTCTTGCTATGCTCTCACTAACATTTGCTAGATTTTATGCTGCCGAAGTATGCTTGGCGCTGAAATATTTCCATGAAAATGGAGTTATCTACCGTGATCTTAAGCTTGATAACATTCTACTTACTTTAGATGGACATATCAAGATCGCAGACTATGGTTTGTGCAAAGAAGATATGTGGTATGGGTCAACGACGAGTACATTTTGTGGTACACCGGAGTTTATGGCTCCCGAAGTAAGTGGCCTTTTCCATGTACCGAAACTACTCGCGAGTTTTGTACTAATGCGAATTAGATTTTGCTCGACAAGAAATACGGCAGAGCTGTAGACTGGTGGGCATTTGGTGTGTTGATATATCAGATGCTTCTTCAACAGTCACCATTTCGAGGAGAAGACGAAGATGAAATCTACGATGCCATTCTAGCAGACGAACCGCTCTATCCTATTCATATGCCTCGAGATTCCGTGTCAATTCTTCAAAAGCTCCTCACCAGAGAAGTTGATCAGCGGCTTGGTAGCGGGCCCACTGATGCACAGGAAGTCATGAGCCAACCCTTTTTCCGGAACATTGTATGGGACGATATATATCATAAGAGGGTCGCGCCACCTTTCCTACCTACCATCAAGAATGCGACCGACACGAGCAACTTTGATTCCGAGTTTACGAGTGTCACGCCCGTGCTTACACCAGTGAACTCAGGTAAGAACCTCTTTCCCTAATTTTTGCCGAAGGTCCGACTAACATATGACACAGTTCTTTCTCAAGCCATGCAGGAAGAGTTCCGGGGATTCTCTTACACAGCCGATTTCGACTAAGGCCGAACTTTACTGGGGAATAAAGAATGGGTCGCAAACCTCCCAGGCAAAATGCCGCAACTCTTCCGAGAGAATCAGAGCGAAGCGAAGCTAGGACAACAGCCATATGCAATCGAGCCCAGTCTAAGACTGCTGAAAGGGTCACATCTAGGTGCTGGCCTATCGCTTTCCATAGCAAGAGGCGCATGGCACTTTTCCACAAGCCCGACGGCACTTGAGCCAATTGAAACGCCGGGAAAAGCCTCGCTTCAACATTCATCTCGGGCCCATATTGGCCTAAGAGGCTTCATAGAGCGGATGATGGGAGATGAGTACCTGCTCCCTCCCGCCGAGGAATCAAGACAGGATTCTGCTCGCCTCTCACAAGTAGGGCCATGTCTGGGTTCCGAAGCAGCAGTTCGGTATTTGCCCCTTGGTACATTCTCAGTTATAGATATTGTGAAGATGCCGAGGTAGATAAAGAAAAAGGTCTTGGTTTTCGTTTGATTTCTATCCATACCAAAAGAGCATGTAATTGGATCCACGAGCACTTAATGGACTGGATGTCCCCTCGTTTGTACCTTAATACCTCCCTCGCTTTGCGCTATCTTGTGTATATGTACGTGAAACCAGCACTAGGCTCCGCGGAACTGGCCATTGCCATAAAACGCCTGTGCCTGCGTGCCCTGCGGCTTGGTCTGATGCCGCCCAATATACACCCACATGTCACCTAAAAGAACCAAATTACATGAACATGCAGTGCAATGACAGCTGGGATAGCCTACGCAGCTCCGGAAGCGCGGGACTAGATGCCAGGGATGTCTTGAGTAGGTATCTCACGGGAATAGCTTCTCAGGAGATGATCGTATTTGGGATATTGTTATGTACAAGAATGATGAGGCTATTTAATAATAATGACGTTGGAAGAGAATTTCCCAAACCTGACCCGAGCATATCAAGAGTAATTTTATGGGAAAATAGATGGTGAGTAATAGTATAGTATGCACGATTATATGACTATAGTGACTATGATTCCAGATGACCTTTCGTGGTAATTGTACAGCTCGAAATGAGGCTCGTATTGTACAGTATTCTTCGGTCATTCATCTCTCCCTTGGACTAGTTTCAGCCCGGTATAAAGTCAAGAACAATGTTCCGCATCTCTAGTCACGCGGTATCTTGCGTTTGCTTCGTGCTTTGCCCAAGCACGCATGGCACGCATAGCAGTCTATCTGTTTCTTCTGTTGTTTGCTTCTATGATATATCCTTCAGCCGTTATGTGCGGCGGAGTAGGAGAATAGCGAGGGTTCCTGCAACGACCGCACCCGTCGCTACGCCCTCGATGGCGATGAGCGAGACATCCTTCATGCGGAGTGCGATTTTCCGGTCGCTTACAAGATCCGAGAGGACATCGCGCCAATGGCGCCAATAATCCGGGTCAGTGAGTGTTTCGCGCCATGACGCCTGGGGGAAATATTTATATGAGTAAGTGTCCCGGCTTGAGGGGGGAGGCGGCAGTATCTCCGACTCCGGCATAGGGACGTCAGGGGCTGCCATGACGATCTCTTCTTGCTCGACCTTACTACCTGTCGTTTCCACCTCGCCATCCGCTATAGAGGGAGGAGCAGTAGCAGCGGCAGTGGCAGCGGCATCAGCAGCGAAACGCTGGGCCTCTTCCCTCGCAGTGCGCTCCTCGGCAAGCGCCTCGCGCACCTTCTCCTCGAATCCCCGGACGAGCCGCCGCCGCCTCCAGGGCTCGGCGCCGAACTGCAGGAGCAAGAACAAGAGGATGTTGACGCCCATGAGACCCCACGTACCCCACGTACTCATGCGCCGGATCTTGTCGCTCCATATCTGCTCCTCGTGATAGCGGGCGAGGATGCCGGCGCCGAGCTCGCGGGCCAGGCGCTCGGCCTCGCGCTCGGCCTCTTCGAGCTCGGCGGCGCGCTGCACGACCGACGCCTCGAGCTCGTAGTCCTGCCTGTACAGCGTCGTGAAGCGCTCGAAGTCGGCGGGCGTCCAGGTCTTCTGGCGCGCCAGGAGCGTCGTGACCTCGCGTTGGGTGGCGGCGCGGTCGGACACGGCGCTCTTGTAGGCGCTACGGGCGGCGGTTAGGTGGGCTTGCGCGGCATGGAGGTCGGACTCGAGGGTCGAGATCTGCGATTTAAGGGTTTCGATGGACGAATACCCCGTTAGGTCATTGATGCGTTGCGAGGCGGCGAACAATGCGGTTTGCGCGCGATCCATAAACGAGGAGAGGGATTGGTTGAGAGCCGAACGTCGTGAGTTTTGGGCTGAGGGGAGGTCTGGATTCGATGTGGATGGTGATGATGATGGTTGTGGCGGTTGCTGCAATGGTCTATCTTGCTCTTTTTGTAATTTGGATGGATCTGTCGAGGCTGCTTGAGCAGAAGAATCGGTGGCTGTCGAATGCGAAGAAGGTGTTGAGGAAGCAGAAGAGGATGAGGAAGATGAGGAATTTTGTGGCTTATATTCGTTTTTTCCGTCATAATTGGGAGGCTTTGAAGACGAAGACGAGAAGCGTAGATGTTGGCGCCTCGACGCATAGTCGTGCCGACAACTCCAACATATGGATATCGTCCCGCGCTTGGGAATTGAGTTTCTGGGCGAAACAGCGCTGCAGAAGAGCTGCTTCCAAGGTATCCCTGTTGCCGTAGCCGATCTCGGCATGAATTGGTCGACAATCAGCCTCGAGCCAACCCCATAAAGGGGCTTCATTGCTCGGGATGTCGACATTGACAGCTTGACGGCGAAAAATCAAGCCTTACCCGTCAATTGAGTCGTTGGCTGCACGAAATCCTCCGCCAGTCCAGCAGTGAGAGGGATATCGCATGCTTAGCTTCGGGTAAGATGGTTTAAAGGTCTCAATGAGGGGAGCTCGGGCCAAGCGGGAGCAGATGGTGGATACATCCCCCTCGGGTAACACTGAGGTAGCGTTCATGTAACTCAGTAACACGTGCAGGCACTAAACATAGCTGACTTCAACAGGCAAGAACGTACATCGTGATGTTTCCACGTTTGATAAATGCCCCACCAAGGTGCATACATTATGGCATCAAGAAACTGGCAAGTTGCTAAATAAATCTCAGAACTCGATATCCCGAATTCCGAGTCTTGTCCTGAATACATTATGTTCGATTATTAAACATATCATACACCACTTGCAAAACATCTTGATACTAAATCCTTACCTGACCAAACTACAGAGCAGGCCGGGGAAACTACGGCAAACCGCCCACACTATATTGTGCACCGAGTCAACAGGGTAGCTTCGTTCGATAATTTCGGCACATCGTATCACGCCTACGGACAGTATAGGCCGAAAAGCAGATACATCACCGCATCTCAGCATGCCTCGTCCTAAACGTAATGTTCAGGCGGCCGCCGAAGAGTCTACGACTCCACCCGACGCATTGACGTCGTCTCAAAGTGTCGCCAGGGTCATCAAGGCCGAGGGGAACAACCTTTACAGTTGCGCATTGCCCAGTCAGCAAACTGTGTTAGTCGAGCTTGCAACTCGTTTCCGCAACACCATATGGATCAAGCGTGGTGGCTACGTGTTAGTAGACTTAGTACCTCCCACTGAGAAAAAAGGCAAGGTGGAGGGCGAGATCGTAAACGTTGTGCGCGAGGAGAAGGAATGGCGAAAGCAGAGCTATTGGTAAGTTCATCAGATATCACATTTCACGCAATGACTAACACGAAATCCTAGGCCGAAAGAATTCGCTAAAGCAACTTATGATGACGATGAGGAGAACGAGGAGTCCGTCGTCGGCCAGATGCCCCCGTCAGATTCTGAAGACGAAGACTGAAAGTCCAAGCCATCGCAGATAACTTATGCTGCTTTTCTCTCACGAGAAGGAAAACTAGATGAGGTTGGTGCCTGCTCTTTGCTAGCGGCCACCAGAGCCACCGTAGCAGCCAAAACGGCTACTACGACTCCTGAACTGACATTTGTGCTAGGAAAGACATTCCATGCCCATTCCTGAAGCGCCCACATGGCGTACTGGACGAGCGGGTGAGCGCCGCTGCGCCACAGAAGGTAGGGGGTGGCCCAGGCGAGATACGAGTAGAATTGGTAATGTAATGAGCGTGCGAAGAGCAGCCCAATGACATTGGCCGAGAGCATGGTCGTCATCACATACTCTGGTGTGATTTGCGCTGATATTTGGTGCTCCTCCTGAGGGGTAAACGGGGAGCTGAATCTCAAGATGGGTGCGATGATCGATGGCCAAGGTTTCCCTACTGGCTTTAGCCATTTGTTCAAAATAAACCATACGAGGACTGAGGCATGCAATGCCAGTAGACCAAGCGCAAATGGTCGGCTCAGAAAAGTATCTTCGCCGACGAAGCGCCAATTGACTGTCCATTTGAAGAAGAACTGGCGAGATAGTTCAAATGCCCGAGAGAGATAGCCTTGTGGGTTTTCGCGGAGGAAAGGGATGGCTAGCAAGAACTGAACTTGGGCAATGATGGCAGCTAATTGAAGACTGCCGGCGAATCCTCTACCTAAGAGGAGAATGACGCCGACCGCTGGCAATACTAGTAGCAATGACATCTTCACGCCTAAACCCCAAGTATATACGACGCTGCCAAGTGTCCAAGCTCGCTTTTGGAACAAGTAAATAGTGAGCCAAAGGAAGAAGACAGCGAAGCAGTCGTTGAAACAGCGGAGGGCGAATATGCTGTGGAGGCGTTTCGATAGGATCAACAATGGGAATACGTATGGTGGCACCTAAATTCTCCTCAGTCAGTACAGCGAGCGCCGAGAATTACAGATGAAAACCACGAACCTTTGCGTTCCAGTAGCAGGCCATTACCACAGCCAACATCGCCATATACAGAACCGCAAAAAGCTGCTGTGCCAGGAATATGTCTTTCCCCTTGTCGGTCAAGTAGTACAGGCCGGTATACAAGTAGACATGAGCCGCCGGGTAGACGAGGGGGCCGGTGCCGCCCTTTATAGCGGTGTAATCGCGCTCGCCTGCGACGAATTGCTCGATCTGCTCCATGTACGCTTTCCAATCGATCTCGGTGTCTGCCGTTAAAAACAAGATCAGCAACGTCATCCCAAGAGACCCAACTACTCAGGAGACACTTACACGGTACTTTCCAGATGACTACCACGCATAGCAGCGCATCTAACAGGAAGAGGCAGGGCGGTATGAGCGGCGAAAGCGTCCGGTTACGACCATTGGCAACATCAAAGGCCAGCTGGGTCGCTTTCGCGATCAGGCCGGGCTCCTTATCTGCCATTGTAATCGTCGCTGTTGTTTTTGAGTCGACCTGCGACAAACGGAGGAGCTGTATCATCATAATACGTGGAGCTTTACGTAGTAGGATGAGGGACCCTGAAACGACTTATCGATAAGACATTTGGTATTGACCAAGGGTGCTTGCCTGTAAGTACCTGTGTACAAACATCCATCTACACATGATGTATTACCCGCTATTTACTATGACATATGTAGTATACTATCGTATTATAAGTTACCAAATACCATGTATCTTGTGTAATTTGAAGGGTTAGAGATGTAAGTATGTTCACAGCCTCGGTCGATTCAAGACCTCTCCGACAAGCGATACTACATCCTCTGCGCATCCGTAAGAGCCTTGATATCCCCATCCAGCATGTCCGTAGTTGTGAACGACCCAGGTGTCCCCAATCTTCTCCTTTTCGATCCTAACACCGCCGTTCCTATATGGTCGCAGCCCGACGGCATGACGGATTATGTCAAAGCCTTTGACGCCCTGGCCGTTGGTGATCTCGGGCATCATCTCCACCACCCGACGCATAATACGCATAGCCTGGTTAGGATCTGGCTGGCTCTCCCATTGACCTTTTGAGTACGTGCCGCCGAGCACCGTGCCTCCGCCCGCGGCCCGCGTCATGACGTAGCAGACCTCGTCCTCGGCATCGTCTGTGCCGGACTTGGTCAACATGTACGGCGCCTCGTTCCGCACGACCACAACTTGCCCGCGTATCGGGACGACGTTCTGGTCTTCCACGCCGCCGAGTCGCGACGCCATCACGCCGGTCGTGTTGATGACCACGTCGACCTTGCCGCCTGTGTGGCTCATGCGAGACGCTTCGGTAATGTGCTTCAGCTGCCCGCGACGCAAGACGACGCCGTTCCTGCGGCACTGGCCCACGAGCCACGGTAAGTAGAGCATTACGTTGATGCACACCGAGCCGAACTCGCAGCCGGATGCCATGCCCTCGGGTAACTCCTCCTTGGGCAGCTCTCGGAAGTCGTCGAAGAGAGACTGGTACCAGGGGTTCTCGAGGAACAAGCCGTCGAAACTGTAGCCTCCTTTTCTCAGCTTGTCCAGGTCTTTCTCGCGCCGGTAGACCCGTGATTCTGCATATATGTGTATTAGTTCTGGTAAGTTGCTCGTAGGGAGAGGTGGTACTTGCTCTGTAGATGAATGCCGGCCTCGGGGACCTCCACAGCTAGCCTCTTTAACTCTTTCCACGTGCGACGTTCCCAGCTGCTGCTCTTCTCGGATGCCATCCTACTCATTGTCAATCGCGCCTCTAGAGATAATTGTGTGCAGCGCTCTTACGGGAGGACATTGGCGCCTGCTATCGGTGAAGCATATTCTATGTCGTAGTCACCAGGCATATGCTTTGCTACGATGGTCACGACATTGTCCTTTTGCTTCGACAGTAGGTAGGCACAAGTTAAACCGGATACGCCAGCGCTGCAACTGTATGAGCTTTCGCGTTTTAATTCACAACGGCGGAATGTTCAACGAACCCAACGACGACAATATTCGGCATGTTTCTTAGTTAAGACCTAGGTAGCTTATCGAGTTGATGCGTAATGTCGCTCTGATCAATCCGTGGACGGTCGACAAATAGACTCGGAAAATGCGCGACAATTTCTCTCCCTATTCGAAATTCAACACAGTAATTTGTCTATCGAGATATGAGGCATGTAATTATTGACGTGAGTCCTCGCCGGCCGATACTGGCCGACGGTAAACTGCGGGACTTGCCTGCTCCGCTACCGGCTTCGGCTTCAAGCTCCAACTTTGCGGCTCCTGGCCCATGATCCGCAACGCCGTCCAGATGGCAACTTGCCAACGGTTCGAAACAATGTCTGTCACCCAAACTTAATCAATGATGCTCATACTGACACGTGAATTTAGTGTGTATAGATGGATGCTCTTCATTATATTAGTCAGTAGACTAAAGAATTGAATCGAACTATTGGATATAGAAAGAGAAGTGGTATAGGGTTAATGCCTATTTTCTCTCTTTTAAGTAGTCCTCCCTTACCTATTGAATAAGAGTACTTTCTTAGTTTCACGATGCCGACTCCTTTATAATTCACTGGTTGCATCCCATCTAGCCGACTTCAGTCGTCGGCACGGGCATCAGCATCTGCTTGCTGGCTATTATTTAACAGAAGATGCTATTCTTTGATGAGGTCGTTAATCCCGATATCGTGTAGGAAATGGGGGTCTAGAGCACTGATAGAAATATCACATGACATTTCGGAGTCTCGCGTGAATGAGGTAATTGGGGATCATGATCGGGGGTGTAAGAGAATGTATTAGGAGCCTAAGCGAAGTGCTTCCTTTCATCATCTACGGGCTAACACTGTCTTTCAGTATCTCTATCCTATTCCAGCCGAGGGACTGATCCGAGGGTGAAGAAAATCATTACACTCCCATCTTCTCGTATACAAGACTTAGAGCCTCAGTCACATGGACTGGCACTTGAAGCCGATCGATCCATTAGACCGGTAAGTAACGTCGTGAGGCTTGAATATACATCACATCAACAGTGTGGATGAATTCTTGAAAACGACCTCGGAGACGCGATTAACACTACGTTCGATGTAGTTAGACCCGTAAGCGGTACGTTATCTGTTGTTTCTCCCATATGTATGTCAGCATCATTTCTTCCAAGGCAGTTGGATTCATACGTGTCATCGTAAGCTGTGATGGTACCCAATGTTGACATTTATATCATTTGGGAAGAGGCGCGGACGCCGAACGGATGGTTGGAAGGCTTACAGACCAGAGCACTTTCCCCCAAACGGTCTATGTGCACGTCACCCTGGAAGCACGCGAACGAAACAAGCAATCCTCGCTGTTATGTATCTGAACCCATTTAGTAGTTCCTAGCTCATATCGTTCGTATACACGCGTAGGTCACTCATAACTTGTAACCAACAATCGTGAAAGACGACGCCACCAAGATCCAGCAGTCGTAATACGCCGTAGCTTCCTGCGAGGTCCTCGGGACTAACGCCACGTATCTCAATCTAAGACCTCCTGACTCCGTAGCTTCCGCTCTCGCGAGGATTCCGAGCATGTTCCCAACTCCGGATACGACACAGAGACGATACCCATTTTTTGAGCCGCATATCCATGTAACGTAGCCTCTAGTTGATAGCCAACTCTTTCCCACTCACAGACTATCATGTCTTCTTCGCAGTAGCCACGACAGAGCACGCATGTCAACGTATCTTCTCTCGAAAACACTCTTACTCACTCTAAATCACGAGGGAAGGCGAGCATGATGCAAGCCACCAACTGATAAATAGCCGTCCTGGCGACATTAAGCATCTGACATGACCTCATCCTGCCTGCTTGGGGCTGACCAGCCAGTGCAGATAACACGATGGAATCATCTCTCTTGGGTAGCTGGGCTCGGAAACCATCTGATCTCACATCATCTCATCGTCACGCTAACGCAACGCCAGCTAACAATCGCTCACCGCCGACCTGCGCGAATCGAGTGTGCACAGTATACGCTGGAAATGAACTGATCTAATCTCAGATTCCTCGGAATTTTTATTTATTTCTACGGAAGAAGCCCTTACTTACCTTGATTACCCTACCCTACATTGGGGGCTGCTTATGAGGCGTTCAAGGAGGTGATTTTCTGGGTCACACTGGTTCGTGAGATGAACTAACTGGCGAGATCGGAGTTAGCGGGACGTTAGAATCTCAGCTAGTATTATGCTGTAGCGGCTCAAATTTCATGAAACCAAGATGCTGTTCATACCGATATTCGCGGTGGAGGCTTGCCCTTAGGGTTCGTAGGTCTCGCACCACGCCGTCTAACACCATCAACCAAGTGACGATCCCATGCCGCGCGTGGTCTAGAGTAAAAATCTAGACGAAAGAATGCTAAAAGGAGAATTTCCGCTGATAATCTATTGTAGTAGGTATAGGATAGCAGACTATTACCCACAAGAGTGTCAGACGCGCCGTCCCGTTCGCGGCCGTTTACGTACAGTAGTCTACGCGTAGTATAAGCTGGGGAAGAAAAAGCCTCATCAAAGCTGTTCACTACAGCGTATCTCGAACACCAGAACGCGGATGTTCTCCGAAGGATTGTAGAACCGTAGTTGCAAAATGCAGAGTTGCGGCTATACCAGCATACCAGAAACAGCCGACTAGGTTAGGAACTGCCGGTCCGAAATGAAGAAGGATTGTCCAAGGGTCCTTTTTTCTGTCTTCATCGTTAAGTGGCTTACCTATTAGGCTGCTATACTAGTATAGATAGACAGACTGCGCCGTTATTCCTGGGGAAACGAGACGTGTCTACGCCGATTTCGTATTTTGCTCTTTTATCGGTTCGCAGCTTCGCTTCGTGGCTGCGCCTCTCAAAATCCAACGAACCTCCTACGTATATAGTAGGCACACTACGGAGTACTGTATACACTATATACGTGTATGATGTGAAAGTTGTCTCAGAAACTACCAACAGCTGTTCCTAAAGTAGCAAGGTCAGCAAGCCCCCCTTGCTTGAGCCTCTGTTTCTTTTCGCCGAGTTGCCCTACTGAGCAATTAATCGCGATGACAAGCTTTGCATCCCCGATGCCAATGCCTTGTCAAGGACTCTTGGCTCTTCGCAATGCTGATCGAGTGCACTACACTAGATCTTACGATGTCTCGCCCCTGACACCCTAGGGAGCTAGCCACGCAAAAAACGCCGGCTTAGGCATCGTGGGTGCTTTTTTAGTGACTGTCTTAGGCCTCAGGACGACAGTCTTAGATAGATTAAAACCAGCCTCTGTGGCGTCCAAACCTAACTACACAAGGCAGCAAATCTACACTGCCAATTCAATGGCCGTTTGAGTCTGTCTGTGCTCCGATCTACTACTAGTCGTAGTCAGATTAATTCGATAGCAACCCCATCTGGGTTAGAGCCAGTATATAATTCCGCGGCGACGATTCCGTGACCGGGGACGGAGATGTGCACTTCTTTCACTACACCACCCAAGTATTATGTTATATTTGTGTGGGGGACACCGAATGCTATAATAAGTTAAACATACTCATAATTGGGGGTAATTACCTTTTCTCACACCCCAGACTATTCGGCTATCTCTTCTCCATTGGCCTCCGTCTGTCATCCCTCCCTCCCGATTTCAAGTAAGATTTAGGTCTGGCCCGACGGAGAAAAAATCGCGAGATGAGCTCTCTAGCCGAGCCTGCACGAATCGGGAGCGCACGGGCCAAAAATCGATACCGGAACATGCGACGAGATGCAAGATCACGATATTGAACTTTCAGCAACACAGAACGGGAAACAGGGTTCGCGCGATATCGGGCTGAGTGGTGAGATTCGTTGCTGCGGTTAAGGTGGTAGCACAGGTACGCGGATGACGAGCTGATTGTCGGAACCGGAGCCGGGCGTAGATCCTCTTCAGCTGCCTACCACGCTTTTACTGGATAGACGCTGGATGTGAAAAAATTTTTGCGCTTATGATACCCTATTCAGACCACCGATGAGCGATGGAAGCGCGGTCAACGCGACAATGTCTTGACCGAGCGGCAGCCGCCTTGACTGAACCGAACATACCTAGGCGCATAGTGTATATAGCATAGATTGTATAGCTGCAGTGTATCTTTTCCCATGGGGTTGGCCTAACAATGCCGATTCCCGAGACCCAGGAATGTGGTGTTGACATGCTGTCAGACTTTGGCTGATATATGGTGCTGTAAGGGTTAATTAGTACAGTATCTGATCCTCCCTCGAAGTAAAATGTCTACCTGTGCTGACCACATTGAATCCCTGTGTTGGCTAAGTCCGAAATTATTTAGTACTATTTTAACGCATGTAGACACTTATTGAAGATTGAGCATAGAGTACGGAGTAGAGACATCCCGATGCGTAGGATATTGTGCAGATAATAGAAGGTAAATATACTAGTATTATAAGAGACGACGGAAAGATCCATCAAAGTACAGTAGAAGGCAAGATCAGGCTAATGGAGGAATTTAATATTACCCACACAGGTTATCCAAAGTACTGCAAGTACTTTGCCCATTTCCACGGCGGTGCTCCGGTGTAAATGTAAAAATTTGACAACGAGGCTGACCAACTTCAACAATTATGGCTTGATGTCTCGAGCTAGAGGTGCCTGGGTACCCAAGCCCAGTCGGCCCAGGCCAGCTTAGGCTGCCATATTCTTTCATGCATGAGGCGATGGAAATGATCCGATTTTGTTGTTGCACGGAACTTTTTGTTTGTTCTTCCTCTCTAATCGTGGGGTTTCAAAGCTGAGAGAACTTAAGCTCTGGCGTTTGTCTGTACGTAAACGCTTTGCGCTGCTGTCCCACAATGTGCATGAATTTGGCGACCCGAGGGTTTGGGAGCGGGGAATTGTGGTACATGAGCTGGGTAGCGAGAAGCCAGACTGTTGGGATCGCATTTTTCTGACCGCATCTTCATCCAACGTCATCCTACCTTATATTATATTAGCCTACCCTGGAATATGTTGGAGACAGATACCACGTACGAGTCTTTCATTAATTCACGGCTTCTCAAATTTACCTGATAGCTCAGTCGCCCTTCTAAGCATCATCTCTACGTTAATTGAAGTTATAGCTGCCTAAGGGACTGCACTCTTAAGGGGTAGTGCATAGAAGTAGAGGTAATGTAGAGATAATGTAGGGATATTTTGCCACCTCAGTGCTGCTGTACTGTGCTTACCCGAAGCCCATACCCATTATCCACGAGCCAGATTTTGGATCGCTGTGGTTGAAGTAGATCCATTTGAAAATTCCAGCGCTTGTGCCAAGGGGTCAGACACGTGTTTCTTTCCCGCTACGAACGTGTTCGTCCACCAAGACAAACTGACACGTCACATTTCTTTAAACCCTGGCTGGCTGGGAAAATTCAAAGATTTAGAGGAATAAAAGTAATGAAAACAATGTTTCGGTCAGCTTGCTTCAGGTTTGCGCGGCACGCCACGAGTGGTCAAAACGTGCGCACGGCAGGACGCAAGAGGCGCAAAAGCGGTGAGACAAGATCAAGCAGCATCTCTCATCATCCCGGTACACATGGAGGGGAACTTAAGTAGGCTACGGGTAGGCTATTGGTAGGTACGTGTACCTAATATGTCGTGTTATGCGGTCGTTACTGGGAAGCCCCCTCGAGCCGGTGCCGCGCTGCTGGGACCCGGCAGGTCGGGTTTTGTGTCTGGAGAATGCTGCGGGCGTGCGGCACATGTCTGCTGCGTGGTGGTGAACGGCTGGCGAAAGCGGCAAGCCAAGAGCAGCAATGGACTCGTGCTATTGGAAGATCACATCTCTGATCTAGATCCCGTGGCTTCAATCGCACGGCTCGACTTGCGCGGGAGGGGGCGGCGACGTGTTCTTGGGGGGCTCCACGAGCAATACCACGAGGGCGAGGCAAATAAAAGAACAAGATGCGCCAGGGATCATGCGTTCCAGACTACTGGGAGAAGAAGCGTAGGCGGAATGAAAACTATTAGTTCCACGTGTTTTCGCTTTTCATTTCTTCGTCCCCTCCCTCTCTGTCCCTTTCGTATCCAAGTTTCCAATTCGCTGGGACTCGATGAAGCGGACGGGGTCGACCTGTCAGAAACGGGCACCCTTATTGCGCCGGGTTTCATGCAAACTAACCAGACCATTGGAATCCACATGTTCTTTGACAGTTTCTTGATACCTACCGCTGTGCTAGTGCCGCCCTAGCCAAGACCAGCCCCGGCCTTAGTGTAGAGCCCAGCGCTTCCCAAGCCGGTACCTCATATTGGAAAGGTCCCAATGATCTTGGCTAGCTGAGCTATTCGTCTTAAGCCGCAGTGACAGCCCTCGACGCCACTTGTGGCAAGAAAAGTCACAAGGGGAATTTAGCAACCAACCAGTATGATCAGATGTTGGATAGTCAAGAAAAGACATCAACCTGCTCGCATGTCTCAGTAGCAGAAAGATATGGCTACTCTTCACCGTTTTTTGCGCCTCAGATTTAGGGTCTAAGTATATGCGAAACACAGCGTAAACTACGGCATGACGATGGTATCATGATGATGTTGCGCACATGACGGATATGCCGGAGTGTTTCAGAGGTGTCTCTACCAGGTCGTACTGGTAAAACCCTCGATGACTTCGAGGGTAATAAAGGTGAATCTGAACGCAGCGCCGACATGCCTTACGTAGTAGGGTCTCTGCCTCGGTAGATACTGCGTCGAGAACACCACTCGATTCTCTTTTGAGCTCTCGCGGGTTAATCCAGCGGGCATACTTCCCGTATCGGTCTGCATCGACATGGAAAAGGGGACCACTGGGTATGGGGCCGCTGGGGGTTCTTGGAATTTTAAGCGTTTGCGATACCAGATCAAGAATTTTAAGCCGCGACTAATGCCGACAGAGGGAAAGAGAAATTGGAAGATTGTGATAAAGATTCCAAAATCACTTACTAGTCCGTATTTGTTTTGTTAGTAAGCACGCCATGTGCTGCGCGGTTCGTCTGCCGTTGCGGTATCACAGCGTTCCAGAAAGCATCCTAATTCGAAAATGGAAGCTACAGGTACAGTACTACGGTCTTGACGACTACTCTACATAAGGGATAGATAAAAGGTTAAGTAGATAATGGTATGTACAGTAGTGTAGGCATGACACACCACTATCGTACTACCTAATGGTATCCAATATTAATATGTACGGAGGTTCTGGCCAAAATTAAGTAGCATTTTTACCGTTGAGGTAACGTATCAATAAAAAAACTCTTATATAGTACGGACGCTAATTTAACTTAAATAAGTAGTCCGCGGCAGCAGGCGCGCAGTTGGGCGGATTAAATTCCGGGCCGCGAGCAGCTTACGTAATTAAGAAATTCCTCGGATCGGGCTGCTAGCAGGTGCGCCTGTCTTAAATACCCCTTTCTTAATTAGGCTACTCCGCTACTAGCTGTTAATCGCGGGCACTGTGTGCCTATTTAAAACATGCCACTTGATTTTGGCCAAAACCTCCGTAGATAAGGGCTAAAAGGCGCCATAGCGTGTAATTCATTTCATCGTGGTGTTTGAATACCTAGTGAGGCCATGTTAGAGCCTCCTGAGTAGTATAGTGTAGGTATCTCAGACTTGTAACATCATTCACCGTGCCATATTAGTATTATACTAGTTGAGTTCTCCTCAATGGAGACACTTGGCTTGTGCTCGAAAATATACCGGTAATACGGCACGGCTATGACCTCGACCTGCAGTATACCTGCGCCTGTGGGCCAGCAGAACAGGATAATTCAACATTCGATGTCATAGCGTCTTCCATCGGTATACGTCTAACTAAGACTTCGGTAATATAGTGTAGTACATGCAGCGTAGTGCAGTGTGCATCAGAACATCCCATGCTAGTTGGCTAGCTGGCGACACTAGCATAACGTATAAGTCATCTATCTGCTGGTGTTTAGGCTACTGTTGATGGTGTGCGGACTAGTATGGGAACCGGACAGCAAGGGCAAAGCAGGCTTCAGCTTCCCCAAACCTTTGGAAGGGTTGTCAGTTATCTCGGCCGCCGCATATGTGAGCACACAATGTTACACTATTTGAATATAAGAGCACCTACAATCGAGACCTACATAGAGGTATGAATGTGAGGATCATGTATGCGAAGATCGACTATGAAATAGGCCAATGAATCAAAACAGAATAAATGAGCAAAGCTCAGAGTGACATCTTCGGTGCTCATCGATGGATATAGCGAGGCATCGAGAGCTTATTCCCGCTCGGTACCTGTGGTCGGGGCACGAGTAAGAGAACGATTGGCTTCCCAGCTTCCCAGAGATTTGGGCTTGCAGGATATCGTCAGGTAGTGTTGCAGCAGTACTGTATATGCAGCTTTCCTACGTGCGTCCGCATGTGCAATGATTGGTGGCGTCTGGCGGGGGATGTCGCTGTTCGTTGCAACAGAAATCTGTCATGGGCACCTTAACGGGTTAAATACAGAACGTCGCGTATACTAGCTAATACACGCTACCGGTATGGTGGTATACTACCTAGGTACGTATGATAATGGCAGAAGACACTTATAGTAGCTAATTAGGCTATATAAAGAGTCTATTATAAGTCGAGAGATACGGTGGGTAATTATGCCAATAGAACAACTTCTTGCTAGGTATCTTGGACTCGAAGTTGACGCTCTATAAGTAATTACGGCATCCCTTGGACGGCTGTTTGATTGTGTAACGTAGGTACTTCTATATATCGTGTACAGTATGTATCTACATTGTTTGTTCAGTAAAGGATACAAAAGTTGTTTTTTCCCTTTAATCAATTCCTTCGCTCTGTAGTAGTGTCTCCTTAGATGCCAATAAGGTATCGTACCTATCGACCCTCCCCACAATGCGGAGCACTTTGTCCATACTAGCAGAGATAGATTTTACTCGACTGAGTTAGCTTGACTTACCCACTGAAAGCTAGATGGTGTATAGCCCCACCGACTGTTCCCTGCCCCGATTTATCCTCCAACCGGTCGGTCAGACCCTGCTGGGGGCTGTACAGGGGAGGACCATGACTTCCCCTGCCGCACATGAGTTCTGGGCTGGATATTGGGACTGCTGACAGCCGCTGCACCAAGACGCCGGGCGCTGGGTCACTCGTACCGTACCCGCCACCAATCGCTGGTGTAATTGCACGGATTCTGCACGGATTCCGCCTGTAGTATGCATGCATATCGCAGCACTGTCCACTGTAATGGATAAGTTACAGTACAGTATGACACCTGTAGCGGATACCTAGGAAACTCGCAAGTTAGTGCTTCAGAGTAGCGTATCCTATAGCATGCCAGGCACTGTATGTAGGTACAAGGGGTATACTGGTCCCAGGTCCCATTGGTTGTGACAGATGTTGGCAAGCAACGTAATATACCTAAGGTAGACCCCGCGACCAGAATGTCGGTAGCATCTCCCAGTGTGGCAGTACAGATGAACCAAACACGTTCCATTTTTCCAAGACCCGAGCGCTTGTACCAACCCCATCCCTCCGGTGCCCACTCACCCACCCTATTACACCTGCGCTACCAACCTAGGTACGCTACACTGCTGCACGCTAGGTAGGTTACTGCTGTACACTACCTACACCCCGTCAGAACCCCGTCAATTGAAGGTTGGCCCTTCGCCTGCATATCTCTCGCGCTGTCTGGGTGACCTCGTGCCGGTACAGACTACTGCACCTTGCTATTTCCCACCCTTCCTCCTGGATCCCTCGTACGTTTTGTACACCCAACGAATTACTCTTTTTTTCCTCTCCTTCCCATTTTTTTTATGAACAATCATGAGTTGAAGCTTAGATATCAAAATACCACGACTCCCACCGCCATTGTCCTGCTCTCACAACACAACTACATGAGGCGAATTCGGCTCTTGATCATACCTCCGTCATAGCATATTTATTGTCTGTCTTGTTCACCTGGAGCCAATCATCACGTTATTATCTCCAAGGGAAGTGGAGTTTATGGCTTGAGCCTCTGATCAGCAAGAAATATAAGCGCTTTACCAACACGCAAGCGTGCTCTTCCTTTGCCCAGCCTCCATTCACGTCGTTACTCTGAGTACTAGGAGAGACGTGAACGGTTCTAGGAAGCTGTCTTTCGGCGGAGACTTCTGTGAAGCCTGGAAGAGATGGTTGACCATTTATAACAAGCCTACTCACCTCGCTCCTAATCTGCCATCCTATTCTACGGAAGCTTCTGGGAACGAAACATACACTGTCTAAACAGCATTCGGGAGACGTCACCAATCTATTGCAAAAAATGAGTTCATCGGCAGCACCTAGAGAGGGGAAGGAGAAGAAGGGCATGGATAGGGTTCTTTATAGGGTGAAAACCGTTTTTCACAGGAAAGGGAGTAGTTCTCGCAAAGCCGCGGCGAGCGCAGGACCGGTGGTAGCACCTAGGCCTATAAGGTAAGGCTACTCTAGTTACCCAACCCAAGGCATAACTAACAGCTTGCGAAGCCAACCTCCTGCACCTCCGGCGAAGAAGACGCCTGAGTATGAGGGTGCTACGAGGATACCTAGAATTCAGGTTCACGAAGAACGCGCGAAGAAGCTGGGTGCTCGGTTTGGATTGGAGATTAAACCTAGCGAATGGCATAGCTCCGAGGGAGAGGTTCTCCGAGTCGACAAGCCTGTTCGTATGCGAATCCACCGGGAGTGCCACCGATGTAAATCACGCTTTGGCGCAGGCAATGTATGTCCTTCATGTCAGCACACTCGATGTAAGCAGTGTACTCGGTATCCAGACAAGCAGACCGATGCCGAACGACAAGCAAATCGGGAGAGGCGAGAAGCTCTTATCCAGAAACACAAGGACATGGCTCCTATAATCCCGAGTTACGATTATTCTCCGCATCCCCAGCAGATTGTCCTTACACGACCAAGGAAAACTGGTGCTCAAGACTTGGTCTACAAGGGTCGCCCTCGAATGCGCGTAAGGAGATACTGTCACGTCTGCGAAAGCCTCATTACCTCGCACGCCAAACAAGCTCGGACTTGTGAGAAATGCGGCCATAAACGCTGTGCTGACTGTCCCCGGTACCCGTAAGTATTAGGATCCAAGGCGATCAATGCTTTTAATGCTAATTTTTAAGCAGGGATAACAAAAAGAGCTACCCTTACGGGTATCCCAACGATGAGCCAGGTTCAAATTTCAAAGGAGTTTTCGCCTGTCACGAGTGCAAAACCAAGTTTGACTCGCAGGCGGAAGACGGAAGTCCATGCTCAAAATGCGGTCACGAGAAGTGTTCTCAATGCCCGCGCGTTAAGCCGAGAAGGGTTGAACCGGAACCCGACCCAGACGTCTTGGAGAGTTTGCGACTTCGCATGGCCGCACTGCAGACGTCGGAAGGCTGACCGCTCGAATACGCGAACAGAGTCCCCGCCGACCCCAGTAGACGTAGTCCAACTACGCTTAATCAGACTACGTATATGGAGCCACCTGCTATCTTATTCTTTCTTTTTATTTGTCTTTCGCCTTTCGCATTTGATACAGCGACTGGCACGACCAGTGACGAGCGCATCGAAAGAGGCCCCCGTTAGATTCGTCTTCACTCCAGGAATTCTTCTCGGCGCATTGGTATCTATTATGGCATAGCCAGGGCGACGGTTTATCCTTTATCTTTAAAACGACGATACGAACCGCATCATATTTAGGTCACATTCTACATCGCGTTTAGCCATTCGGGCGCCAGGATGCCACGACGCTTTTTTTCACATCAAATCAATATACATATTGCACTTAAATGTTGTTGAGTTATGGTCAATAATTGGCAGAGTAGAAGAGCGCCGCCGTTTTTCTTTCGTCGCTCAGCTGGATGGCTCCTGGTTTCTCAGCTCAGGTTGCATACAACCTTCCTTAGCACCAGCCCACGCCGCAACCTCGTCATTAGTTGGTTCAACCTACATGTATCTACGCCTCCCATATGCCCTTCAACTAAATTAAATAAGAAACAGACAACCGCTTAACAGACAGAGCAAACTTCAGCACCTTTCCAGACTCTCCGTTATGATGTGATCGCCGTTTTTCCCATTTTCCCCTGCCAAATTTCAAGTGATGTAACCGCGCTGCAGGTGAGGACTGCGAGCGCCCTGATTTGTGCCCACGACCTGCCCACCATCTTTCGAGTAGTCCGGCTTCGCCTGTTCCACGGCTGGGGTTGCCAACGCCAACGCCGCGCAGTTGTAATCAGCAGACATAGTATCCACTCACGAGCTTATTATTGACGGCCCCCATCCACTCTTACAGTACAGCGTACTGCAGTATATGTCTACCCCCGGTGGTATTCTATGCCGCAGATGAATGAATCCGTTAACGGCATCATATCGATGTCGAAATGGACAGGACTTGCCGAGATGGTCGGATGTATACTAATACTCAGTAGTATTCCTGATCTCCAGTGTCACACCACATATACCGCAGTACAGTACAAGTACACGATGAAGTGACACTAGGTAGTGGACACGAACCCTCCCAGCAGCTATCATCTTGATGCAGGTATCCGCATGGCTGGGATTCCCTTCCTTGCCAATCGGTTGTTGCTGCTACTGTACTGAATACTACGTTATATACAAGCAGGCATAAACACGGATGGTACGCAGGCTCGGCAGGGAGCTTTTCTTGACAGAAGCGCCTTTCTTTCTCCCGTGTCTCCAGGCCCGGAGTTACGGTAGCCCGCATTGATTGATCATAATGGTTTGTCGTTTGCTCTGCTGCCGTACGACGTATGAATCCACCATGAACATCAATAGCATGGCCAAACAACGTGATTGTTCGCACCCGATGGGGGCAAGGAGCGTACATGTCTTCTTCGTAATCAGCCTCGACAACTGCGGGAATATCGCTCTTCTGGCACATATCCTCAAGTAAGAATGCGAGACTGGAAACATGCCGATATCAACCGAAACACATGCTGATCCGTGATATCGACCATATGGCCCAGGATACACAAGGTATACTGAGTATCGTGTGAATATGCGCTGTGCATGTACGCAGGACACTGCACCAACCACGTCTCGCCGGTAATTCCCCGCTGTAACACGTCCTCAGTCGAAAGATGCGCAATCCAGCAAACATAGCGGAGTTGCATCGTGCACCGACACTGTCATCGGCCGCCATTCCGTAGCTTTGGACAACCTGGACTCCTCACCTCTCACCAACGCAACGCCGCACCAGCGCATTGTCTCATTGGGGGCAAAAAGAACGAAGGGCGAGAGAGCGAGAGGGAAAAAAAACATCATCATCAACCCCAACGGGACGGTATTGGTCTTGGCATTGGGGCAATTTTTGTCGGTAATGAACAATCCCCCTCCTCAAGTGACTTGCTTGCTTGATCCCAGGCCCGAAGAAGCATGGTACTTGCTGCAAGCACGAGTAAAGAAAGGGCAGGACTTTGCTTTCTCGACACCACCCTCTACAACCCGATTGCATTGCAAGCTTCAACTGCAGCCAGTGAAAGGTCACCATGCAGCTAGGAGCCATCATACTGTATTGTACAGAGTGCCCCAGGCACGCACACACACGGAGACAAACAGACAAACACACGCACGTACACAGACTACATACTTACTCATTACTACTGTACTTAGTATGTAGACACTAGCCATCGCCCCCAGCGATGCTACCTTACCCACATCGATGGCGCAAGAGACAACTGTCGTCTGATACCGACCATCGTCACTGACTGGTTTCCTCCGCACGGGAAAAGCCGCCCTGCAATAAGCTCGCGTTGCTTTGGACATGCGCATCGCATCGCGGATAAGACAGCCAAACCGTCATTCAGTCGGTCTTGGTATTTTCCATCCAGTTGTGTTTCCGCAGCCCAGCCATTCACCTTTGCAGCAGCGCGCAGCAGGTACAGTAGAACTTCAACGACTTGTGGTCTTGACACGTACGCTGCGCTCTTTTTTTCTTCCCTCCCCTGAGCAAACGCAGCCAGACATGCAGCCCTCAGGGGCCGACATCATCCTCCTCTTCCTACCCTCAGGTATGGATGGATTATTCTGCTACATATGTTCTGCCGAGGTCACTTGCTCCAGCTGGCCGCGAAAACGGCCCTTAAAATAGGCAGCGGCAGCGGCAGGGACAGCATCCGAAAGCTGTGACGTACGCCGCTCTGCTAGAAATAACGATCAAAACAGCCACCGACATACAGACGGATAGACCAACAGATGGACCAGCAACCCGGAAACCCAGGCTTACACAGCAGAAATCCTATTCCTGCGAGACAAACAGGCAGAACCAGAGGGAGGGCAAAGAAAACAGAAACATTTGTGTTTTTTTCGGTAGCTGAAATTATATGTGTACTATCTGCAGCGTGCACGATTGGTTCGGCAAGACCGCCACCGCCGTAAATCATGTCCAGAAACCGGGATTGCAGTAGACCAACAGCATTTTCGTATCATAAGCGAGCAGCACCGCCCGCTGCCACCGCCGCGGCTGTACATAAGGTAGATACAGAAGATAAAGTGCAGGAGGGCGGGGAAGAAAAATGCCAAGTAAAGAGGAGTTAAAATATGGTGTATTGTATTGTGTGTGTGTGTGTGTAGGTGCGTGTGTGTTGATTGGAATCTCTCCGAACGCGGGAAAGAAGAGAAACGCGCGCGGGCGTTAAACCAACAACGGCACAGCGCAAGACGTAACGTGACGCAAGTCGATTCCTGCTCGGCATTCGCCTGTGTTTCAATCCCCCATCATGCATGCAAAGATGGTGTTCTTCTTGATGACATGCTACTGACTAGTGCTGTACTTATTCACTTTACTTACTAACCTATCTTCCTACTACCCCGGGATGCGTTGGCAAAAAAAAAAAAAACAAAATGATTTCATTCTACTTCTTCTATTGAATCCTTCTTGTAGGGCCGTATTCGCGCCATGTACAGAGTACAGAGTACGGCGTATAATGTGCACTAATTCGAATATCGCAGGTGAGGTTTGTCAGCAAAAGCTACCTGAGGATAGGTATGTCAAGTAGGCGGACGGGTAGCGACAAATCAACAGCCATGCTTAATTATGACGTTCATACAACTATGACGTGCAGCTGTATATCCTCACTTTCGCATTAAATAGCACTCGGTTTCTTCCATCAACCAGGTACAATAGTATATCTGTCTCGGAACCCGTCCCGACTGCAAGAGAGGAGCTACGTAGGGATATATGAAACTAATTAGCTGCCTAGGTAGGTAAACCGATCCGTAAGAAGCAAAATGATGCCAATCGTGATAGGTACGAAAAAGAAACGCGACGCCGAAACGGAACACCGAACAGAAAGGGGGATAATTAAGCAACTTTATCTGGCCCCTGCTCTGCCCGACTGTACCAAACAAGATTGTACAAAGAAGCGTAAATCGGTAGTGAACAACATGATTGACAACGCATCTTGTGTTGTTGTTGCCGGTGGTACTGGGTAGTGTGGTGTAGGTGAGACCGGCTTGCGATCCGAGGACATGGTCCCCGGGAGGCATGGGATAAACTTGGAACTTTCTGAAATACTTGTTTCAGTGGGAGCGCGCGCGGGTAGGTAGCCTTAGGTACCTACAAACTGCACTAATTAGTATGAAGTGTAGAAAAGGGTAAGGGCCGGACCCGAAAAGAGCCCGAATAGCCGACGATGATAATGATAATTTACAGGCACCATACCTCCCTAGCCTACAGGACAGCGCATCTTCCCACCCAGGAACATGTGTAATAACCCCAGATCAAATTATCCCCAAGTCGCTCAGTTGTTATTTTTGTTTTGTTTTTTCATTACTACTCTATTAGCTTACCGAAATTCGAAGAACGGCGGTATAACCAGGTAGTAAATGCGCTACTGCATTGCCGATCTGCCTTCTTCCCCGGCCCGGCACTTGTACCACTGCTTCATTGAAAGATGGAAGCAAATACCACAGGCGTTGTGCTCAGGCATGTAGAATCGCTCTACCAGGTCGTGGGTAGCAACGCACAACGCATGTTGTCTGACGATGAGATCTAGATGTACATTCTGTTGTTGGAGACATCTCGTTCATCGTACGCTAAACTCCAAAGCCGTACATACAATAGATTTACAATTGGGCATATGTAGATGAGGCCTAGTGGCGGATAGAAACTAAGCAAAGCGTCAAGCAATAATAAGGAGGGGAAAGAAGGAACGAAAGCGGGTAGTAAGCTCGCTCGCTCACCGCAAAATTTCTTGACCTGCATCTCTACATTTAGGCTCGTGTACCGTCGGTACCCAGGTATTATCGGTACACAGCGAACGACCCGACAGTTTGGGCCCTAGTCGCTCATTCGTTGAAATGACCCCAGTTGGAGCTTGGGTTCAAATCCTCAGAACGGGCTGTAGAAACCCACTCCGTACCTAATCTTCATGGCCCATTCCTTTTCCTTTCTAACTTTTTTTTCGAGGCTAATTAGTTGCAGTGTTACATTCTTACACAGTACACTATCAAGTATGCTGCATTAAATCTTGTTTATGGAAAGGATTCTTTAGTAACTATTGACTAAGCTATTGTTCGGCCTAATACAGTACCCCTGCGTATTCCGTCAACTAACTCCTAGGTAATTTGTACTTTACCTGATACAAGGTATTTGATGGACACGTCAGAATTAGCACGAGGAACGTTACTTCTATAGTTAGAAATTAGACCGAGGCAGTCAAATACGGCATCCAGCCTAAGTTATGAATTGAGATTATAAAGCAGGGGTATACTACGTAAATATTCCAAAGCCGAGGCAATACCGAAAATCAGTGCCAAGTGAGAGTGTGTAAGTGGCGGGTTGAGGTACCGGTGTAGGACCCTATACTGCAAATACTGGTATCCCCCAGCCGCTGAAGTTAGTACAGACAGGCTCGGGGGAGAGTGTTGTGCAGCATCCTGGGTAGCCGGCCCCTCCAGGGTGCAGTCCCGAGATGCACGTAAGTATTGTACACGCAGGTGGGTGAGAAAGGAATGACAATGATAAAAAAGTCAGGGGTCGTAAAGTGGTATTGTAAAAACTTTGACCGTTGATGTACTAGCAGTGTAGTAGTGTAGTTCAAGGTGAGGGTAAAGGATTTGAGTGGAAAATCGTCAATGGACCATGCATTACAACATGACGTAAGGTGGAATTTCCATCGCTGCGTAAAGATGCCTTAAAGTAGCAATGCTGCGATGTTACGCATCCGTTTATCCACCGAGTCCACATGTTTGGTTAATTCCCTAAATAAGTCATGTACCTACAAGTAGTGCATATGGATGGAAACCCAACCCGAGCAAGGGTAGGGGGTATAATGCGGTGCCTATTAATCTTCAATACCGCACATGATAATAGTCATTAATCCCAACAATTAATACCCTCCTGCTTCGACAAGTAAGAATTCTTCTTAGTAGATTAAAAGAGCCGGTCCTGCACCATTCGTCTAGGCACTACACTACCCACCTGATGCCGAAATATTAGTCTACTCTCTTCCTCCCCACCTCATGTAGATAATATGCACATACTGGCCGAAGCAGTAAGTAAGGCCGGTTCCGGCTCGCTCGAGCATCGCATCCCGAGGACGGGGAAAAGAGGAGGGATTCGCGGCCGTCCCGCTCCCACGGCTCGTTTTTCAGGGTCACTTTCGAAAGGTGCCGTAACGTGAGCTAATCAGCCGATCGGCGTCGTCACAAGGTTATTCGGTGCTACTTATGCAGTAGGTAGTATGCATTGCATTACACCACAGTGAAGTCAGGTACTACAGTATGTCAGGCGTCGATGTCTAATGCTGCCCTTCCCTCGATTAACGCGGAACATCTTTAGTCACGAATATCGGTACCGAGTTGCTGGGTTGCTTGGGTGGAAAGGGTACGGTAACCACCATCAAGGCTCCCTGCGTGGCGATACCATGATTAGAGTGGGAAGAAAACAAGCTCAGATCGTCTTATCGACTTCCGAGTCCTATACTTGTGTTTCATCGTTCCTCGTTCTGACGCAATATGTATATGGCGTATTATTTTCTTTCTACCTGGACCTCGTCTCGAGAATGAGGCTTCAAGACTATATCTCTCTGCACTGTTAATATCCCCGTGTCATTTATTTGGACGCTACTAATTCCGTGCTGGTATGAGTAATGACTGCAACTATATATCAATTAAAATCAACTGGGTGTAAGAGCCAAGTCCACAGTGACAGACTATCGCCTAAAGCCTCCCTAAAGCGTAACGTAACCTATATTACGCTGACATTGAGCATGTAGATAATATGGCAAGGGCGAGAACTTGGAGAGCGACGCAATCTTTTAAACTCTTGTAATCCAGTATGCGCAGAAATGCGTCGCTATTTATGGCTTTCATTGCTAAGTAACTGTGAAGCGCCCAGTCTGATATGATACGCCAAAACGAGTCGCAAAAATGCATGTTTTATTATGAGCAGGTTCTGAGCCACTATTTCTAGACTGAGGTCATCTCTCTATGCCTCGATTACATCTGGACCCAACTGGGCAGAGACACCGGGAGGGACGGCACCAGCAACAGCCTGAGCTCTGTTGAGTACTCTTCCCACGTATGGGCCACTGGAATCTCCACGATTATTAAGCAGCGTTTGAATATCAGTAACGCGCTGGGTTTGAATCATCTCCTGGAATTTAGCGGGATTCAAAATGGGTGTGAGTCGTCGCGTCTCATAAAAGCGGCCTCGAATGGCAGACTCATTGACAGTGATGTTCTGGTTCATTAACACCCATTTGACGCTCCAGCCACTATTACGGAGGATGCCATTTCTAAATTCTTTCTCTCCGAGTAGGGCCGTAGGTAATTGGACTGGGCCAGGTGTCTGGTGTTGTTCGTCCGAGAAAATTTGTTCGTTCGAGAAAAGATGTTGCAGCGTCCAGAGACTTCCTTCGAACATTAAGGTTCCTCCCTCCTTACGAATAAGTATTCGCTTGATGACCAGAACCCAAGGCATACCCTTCTCCTGGGACTGCTCTTGTTGCTCTCGCGAAAGCTTAATTCGGACAGCTTCTCCTACGCAGATCTTCTCCGCACCTAGGAAGACGCCACCAAAATCATCATGATCTGGCCCTGATACCTGGACAGCATTGAAGGTCGAATAGCTCTGATCCACACGGGTAGCGGCTAATTTTGTGGCCTCAATCGCCAGACCTTCGCGTCGAGAAGGGTCAGTATTGGCACCGAATCGTTCCTGAAGGGTCTGCCAGTCGATTTGTGCCAAGGCTCGGCCCTTAAACTCTTGAAGGGCGAGGTTGATCTGTGGAATGCTGAAGGCCAAAAATGGCCGGATGTCGGCTTCTTCCTTGATAACCGCCTGTGTCCGATACAGTGGATGGGTTAGGGGAATAATTGAGAGTGACGGATTAGATGTTATTGTCATGCCCACACGCCAAGAGTTATTATTCTTAAACCACACAATTTCACCGGCTCGGAACAGGGCGTCGTGATCATGAGCAATGGGATATGGGTACGGGGACTCGCTAGGAGCCGCGTTGGAAACCTGGAAAGGGGCGGGTGTGGGAGTCTCGTGTGAAAGAGATTGCTGGGCTGCCGTTGGAAGGATATTCGTCGGCCGCTGTGTCGTACTTGGCGCTGTGGTAGTATTCTTTGTCGTCGAAGCAACAGAATTAACATTAGGATTAACGTTGTTATTGCTAGCTGCGGCCGGGGCCAGTGTGCTGGTTGCCGTAGAGGGTGCTCCTTGCCCAGGAGGTAATGCCAGCTTCGTCTTTGCGGCCTTGCTCGTAATCGGCTTTGATCCGGAGCAAAACTCGCAAGCACAGTCGCCCCTATTCTGGGACTCCCCTATCAACCACAGGAGATGAGGTAGAAACTGATTTGGTGAACGGTAGTATTTCCGGGCTTTGCTGGCGCCAGGCTCTTCAGGGTAGCCGAAGAGATAATAATGTTTCGCCTGGGATTTCTTCTTCTCATCCTTGGCTATAAAGAGTCAGCCTCGATATTTGACGGAAATTGGTCTGCTATACCTTGATACCATCTAAGATGGTAATGTGTAGGAAAGTCTTGAAGGAAATACAACCCAGCTAAGACTAGTTAGAATGCAACCAATAGTTTGGGTAAGAAAATAACAGACTTCCTTCTGGCAAAACTTCCGCGGCCAGAGCCTGACCAAGCTTATTCTGCCATTCTATGATCGGCTTCGAGCCTTCTTCGACCCTTTCATATTGACTGTATTCCGCCGGCATTTCTGTGCCATCGCTTCGCCAGACCTGAATCGGAATTGCATTTGTGAACTGAAAATCGCTGTCCGCTGACTTGGACTCTTTGGCCTTTCGAGACGTCATGGCTATTCCCTGGCGATGATATTGCAACTAGGCGGAAGGAATTATCACAGGTAATCTTTAAAGAGGAGGTAGAACGTAAGGAAGGCTTTTTTTCTCGGACCAGCTGGCCTTGTTCGGATCAGGGCACCAGAGGGTCGGCCAAGTTGAAGATCGAGAGACTAGGGGAGTGCTACAGCAGAGATCTCTCTCTCTCTCTCTCTCTGAGCTTCTTGTAGTTACAGTCGAAGAAATAAAAGGTACGCAGTCTGAATAGAGAGTGGGAGACGGCTGAATTTTCTCGACTTGTGATCCTCTTGTTTGTGCAAGGTGACAGAGGGCTATGACCCCTCGCCCCAGCCGCTCCTGAGCAAACAAACTCTTAAGAGGGTGAACTGCGGCTGTGTTCGCGGCTGTGAACTTGCAGACTGACTGCCAAGATTCTAATAACGTCCAATAGAAATCTGTAAAGACTACACAAAGGATTGAGTGTCACTGGACTATGGCAGTACACAGGCCAATGATGTGCCAAGGACAGTTTTAATACGCCGGGAGATGGAGTGCTATGCGCTAAAAGCAATGAAGTAATAATAATCAATGCAAGCACTGAGATATTTCAATAAGTAATTTGGTAATGTATGTATGTTTCTGCTAGTTGGGGGGCTCATCGTCAGTTCGTAGACTGTCTTCAGGGGGCTACAGGTATCAGTGCTCACCTGTCAAAAACCTCAGTGGAGTATACTGCCTCCACTTTCTAAGAATTTCGACACATTCGGTAGAAGACTTCTGTCTCATGTGTTATCCTTTGCTAAGGTAGGGCGAGCAACATGGTATTATGAAAAGTCTATGAGAATGATGTCGAGCGCGGTTGAGTAAGTATATATAAGGGAGTGTGATTGGTTGGTATGCGTCTTAAAAGCATGCATGCTGCCAGGCATATGTCTTAGGTCTATCGCGTATCAGCCGACTTGTAGGCGAATATCAAGCTGCGCCACAATCCAGCATTGGAGACACTGTGCGCGACCCGAAGCCTTTGGGGCTTATACACTTACCAAAAGCGTCGATAAGTCAATATCTACCTCCTACATGGGCTTATGTAGGTAACCGCTAGCCAGTATTACCTTTTAAGTGTAACGCTTGTGACAAAATACCAAAAAGTCTAGCGGACGTGGAAAAAAAAGGGTAGTTCCAGCGTGTCCCCAACAGGGGTCCCACGGGTAGGTACATAGGTTAACTACATAACCCGGTGAGTCCTCAGAATCTAGATTAGCCAATTATTAGAGCATTTGTTCCTATTCAGTATGTGAGGCCCTGATACGCCCATTTTACAGACTCCGCTACCCGCGCGGGACTGCAGATCATGCGAAACCAGACTGCATAGGTTTCGGCTACCTGCTAAGTAGAGCGAACCAGAAATTCAGAAGCAAAGGCCGAGAACGCAAAAGCCTTAAAAGGAAAAATTCCGGATGAAGGCCCCTATTTCCAGAAGGTCTGAAAGAAGTTTTTTGAGATGCTCAAGAGATTGTGCAGTCATAGGATAATGTCGTCATATCGAGTCTTCCATTGTTGCCTTTTCCCATCTTGGATGGACACGTCGAATTAGGTAAGACAGATATGTCATGCAGCCTGCTTTCCATCTTCCATACTCTGGGGCCAGCGGAAGTAGGGTAAGATGGACTTAACGGAGTTGAGCGTTGGGCTTTGTCAGCCCATTGCTAGCTTACCAACTACATGGGTTGGTACTATAAGAAGAAAAGGAAAAGAAAGAAAACCAACGCAAGTGGTATGAAATCTTTCAAGTCCTCGGAAAAAATAGCACATATTCGGAATTTTCGCTACGAGGCTAGGTACATCCCCTATCCCAAGTACCCTCATGTTACACCAATGGAGCTTCGCGGGGTTAAAGATCGTACCTCCGATACCTGCATCGAAGGTTCGTGAGAGTTTGTCTTGATCACGACGATGATGTCTGCGAGCCGACACAGCTGGCTTGATATAAAAGGTGACCAGTCTCTAGTCAAATGATCATGAAGACATAACTCGAGCAACAACTCAGATCTCTCCAAAAAGGTTACTTGCTACCTTAGTACGAACGATCTCCAATAAACGACTTTTGTCCAGACGCTAGAATAAAACAAGAGGATGGCAGCCTTCAACAGGAACACCGATGGCCTAGAGATCGTCCATAGGTTTGCGGATCAGGTCAGAAATAGGACCTGTGAGTCAGACTCTTTAAGATTTATAGAAAATAAGTTGCTAACTTAAGATAAGTTCTCATCACTGGCCCTACACCCGGCGGTCTTGGTGCAGAGACAGCCATCTCCCTTGCAGCCGAAAATCCAGCTTTGATTATCCTCATTGGACGATCGCAAGCCAAGGCTCAACCTACAATTGACGCGATTAAGGGAGTCAACCCGAACATCAAGGTCAAGTTCGTCGAGACTGAACTCGCATCTCTTAAGAGCGTGCGGGCGGCTGCCCAGACCATTCTGGACGATAAAGAGATCAGCAAAATCGACGTGGTCATTAATAACGCTGCGGTGATGGCTTGTCCGCAGATGCAGACCGAGGACGGGCTTGACTATCAGTTCGGGATCAACCACCTCAGTCAATTTGTCCTCACCAACAAGCTCATGCCTAAGATTCTCGCAGCTGCTCCAGGGGCTCGGATCGTCAATGTATCCAGCTCCGGCCACAGGTACACCGGAGTTAGGTTCCACGACCCCAATTTCACCGAGCCTGGTTCGTATAAGGAGTTCGCAAGCTACGGGCAATCAAAAACAGCAAATATCTTGTATGCAGTAGAACTCAACAAGCGACTCGCATCCCGTGGCGTCCATGCCTATGCACCGACGCCTGGGAGCGTCGGCACCAACCTGCAGAACTACGTTGCAGCTCTCGGGGATAGAGCAATGGAACTGTTTGAGGATGCTTCCCAGAAAATCAATGGGTGTTCAATTGCTGAGACACGGGCTCGCGACCCGGCAAAGACATTACAGCAGGGAAGCGCCTCGCTCATCCGCGCAGCGATTGACCCCAATCTTGTCAATGAGGAGGGAGTCTTCCTTGATAATGCCAACCTAACAACGGATCCCAAGGATGTCAGGTCATGGGCGACGGATCCTGAATTAGCGGAGAAATGCTGGGCTCTCAGTGAACAACTAGTTGGCGAGAAATTCGACATCTAAGCACTATCGAATTTCATACACCCTGTGATATCTTTTTATCTCTTAAGCAGGGTTTGGGAGGAGTGAAATATCAAAATCTGATTATCTCAAAGAACCTCTTACTTTTACTCCATCTGTCATGACTGCAAGGAGGGTTTCCACGAGCGGAGTAAGACATATGTATTTAAACGAGAAGGGAAAATAAAAGAATATATAAGTAGAGAAAGGCGCAACTTGAGACAGTGAGGTCGATTGATCTGATAATTATTGTCCTGGGCGATTGCCGCTTGTACTACCTCCATTAGGTACTGTGAAAGAGGCACGGTGGGGACCTACTGCGTAAGCCACAACTCTCTAAAGCCGAAACCGCCGCCTACAACCGTGCATGTACCTAAGTACCACGACCTAAGTCCGTCTTCCGACTCCAGGGGCCTTTAATCAATTGCGGCGGGAAAGCAAGCCTGCTCACCAAGACACGGCACGCCTCAGGGACCATGTTGTCTTTTATATTAATACAGAACCGGCAGTGAGTAACGGACATGCAGCGTCGTCGAATTGGCTATAAGCAGTAGACGGGAGAATCCGCTAACAGAAATGCGATGCACAGGGGCAAGACGCGGCTCGCGAAGTGGTATGTGCCGTACACGGACGACGAGAAGATCAAGCTGAAAGGCGAGGTATGAAGAAGCTTCCTCCTTTCCATCTTACTCCCACACATGTCATAACTAGACATCCCCGATCTATCTTCCATATTCGAAGCCTAAGCTTCATATCCGACTAACCCGTCCCACCCTCCCAACCTTAGGTCCACCGTCTCGTAGCGCCGCGCGACCAGAAGTACCAGTCCAACTTCGTCGAGTTCCGGAACCACAAGGTCGTGTACCGGCGGTACGCGGGCCTGTTCTTCTGCGCCTGCGTCGACACCAACGACAACGAGCTCGCCTACCTCGAGGCCATCCACTTCTTCGTCGAGGTGCTCGACGCCTTCTTCGGCAACGTCTGCGAGCTCGACCTCGTCTTCAACTTCTACAAGGTCTACGCCATCCTCGACGAGGTCTTCCTCGCCGGCGAGATCGAGGAGACGAGCAAGCAGGTCGTGCTCACGCGCCTCGAGCACCTGGATAAGCTTGAGTGAAAAGGCGAAAAAAAGAAGGAAGGAAGGACGTGTGAGCTGTGCCCGGGACTGCAAAGGGCGCAGGCGAATACTTTGCCATGCCTCCAATTCTATAAAGGCAATGATGTTGCATGTGAGAGCGGGTTTCGTGCTTTGGCCGGCGTTCGTGGCATTGGCGTTGGGGAGTTGTTATTCAAGCGATCAAGCAAGCAGGTATCCACGAGATGATGAACATGGTTCTTGAAAATAGGCGTTCATCAATATTGCAGACTACTTATCTCCGCTGGCAAGTCGGATGGGACAAGATGTTGGCAGCATTGTATGTGCACATATGCAGCAGTTCCATAGACCCTAAGTGAGTCTCTTCCTGACTCGACATCACACTTTCTAATCACAACGAAAGACGAATTGCAAAGTCGCCGAGTAGAATTACGCAGGTGACTCGGCTGGAATTTGGCGTGCAGTCTCATCTGCAGGAAAAGTAAGATAGTACATCCTCAAAATAATAGTTGAGGGGTATCTTTCACACCCAGCATGCAAACGTAAGCAGAGCTGTAGCCATGAAGCTATTATTTCATTTCCACGTCTGATGGCCATCTTGGAATACCATGCACTTTTCTACTTCCTGTCTACTACTTCAATACATTCATTGCTTTCGATGGAAAATATCAAGGAAACTGATGTAGATACACCAGAAAGAGTCACCCATATTCGAGAGCAAATTGCCAACTGCCACCCCATCCATACCGTATACCAAAGCTGCTCTAGGTAACAAAATGTCGAATAGAAACAGCAGATAGGGCAGCGATACAATCTGAGCAGAATGAAGTCCTGTGTTGAAGGAGCAATATCATGTGCGCCCAAATCCAACTTGCTCCTATTGGACCTGAAGAAGAAGCTTCCCAGGAATCAAACGCTATCCTCTCTACCTTGGACGACAAGGGAGTGATTCGTGGGCAGTGAGACTCTCTTGGGCCTGCCTGCTGCGATGGGCCCAACAACCTTCAGATTTCTCCATCAATTGATCGGCAGTGCTCCTCTTAGCCTTAACGTGGATGATGGGGTTTTCGCGCTTGTAGAAAAGTGACACGACCTCAGGACTGAATGGAGGACATTGAACTTTTCGGTATTTAGGGCTAGGGGTTGTCTCTGCGGCGGGCGATTCGGGTCCGGTGATAACATCAGAATAGTTGCTGTCACCAGTGTAGGTATCCCTAGATGGCCCGCAACCAACCTCCACTTTAGCGTCGCGGCTATTAGCTCCTACTGTTTGAGGGTTATATTCCCTTTTCAACATGATGTCGGCCTCCAGTGCACATAAGAAGTCCTCGATCTCATCCTTAGCCTTGTCGAGACTTTCCGGAACTTCAATCACGGGAGGCATCATAGCTTCATCCGTCTCTTCTTCGTCAATAGAGATAGCGTGCTGTGAAGCATTGGTAACACTCGGACATGGAGATGACTTAGGTTCACCCAGGGTGTCGACGTCATCGTCATATGCGAGCCTTCCTTCATTGCTTGTGGTTACTTTGTCAAGGTCTTTGTGCCATTGCCATACCCTCTTGGAAGAGTGAGAGCGAGCATAGTGTAAAGCTGAAGACGAATCGTGTCGTTGTTCAAGTCGAGAAGTGTCATCTCCTGAGCGAGACGGGGACTCTGTTCCCTTAGTATAATCCAAGCTCATATGACGTCGGGTTAGACGGGCGCGTGATGTATATGGGGATATATCCGGTTCGCCACTGGACGGTGGCCAATACCTATCATCTTCATTGCCAGTTCGAGGACTATAGCCATAGGCTCCTCTTTCGAAGGGACGACGGTGTTCAAAGCTGCGAGTTCGATAATGGTCTTGAGAGCGTCTTCTGGGGCTTCGAGATCTATGCCGGTCTCGAGCGTGTATCGCTGAAGTCTCTTGGTCCTGATAATGGTGTTTACCGCTTTGGTTTGGCGTTCGGGGCTCCTGATTTTTCGTCTTGGCTCTCTCACGCTGCTTCGTCAATGAACCTTCGCGGGGGTTCTTGGGGCATAAGGTAGCATAATGATTACCATGTCGACCACAAAACTTGCACTGATAATCACGAGAGGGTGCTCGATCGTAAGTAGAATCAAGGTTTGTTGGACAGTGCTGAATCGCATGTCCTATGAGGGATCAGCCTAAAATTCGCAGTGTACATTGAATTCGTCCCACCTGGCTTATTGCACCGTTTGCAGACGTAAGTCTTTCGGGAAATGAAGGATTCCGAGTAATCATTCAGTAAGTTAGGCCTCTGACCCCGGCGGTTAGTTTCCATAGACGATCGTGACAATTCTGTGTCCGGGGACGAGTCTACGATAGCAGTCTCTCGTGCCACGGTCACAGCTTCTGCATCACCACTTTGAGAGTGAATATCAGATTGCTGCCGAGAAAGATAATCCACCCCGTGTGGAGATCTGTCGGATCCATCAAGTTTACCGATCCCTATTCTCTCGACATTTTCTGAAGATTCAGGTTGATTATCAGTGCTCATAGGTGTGTGATGGCCTGTAGGCTGTAGCATGCTAGTATCTTCCTTCTCGGCTCCCACGGTGCTGGACTTTGGGCTTTGAGGAAGAGCTGGCGAGTTGTTTTCTTTCGGTCTGAGTTGTTGACCAGATTGGGAGAAGGTTCCGGGGCCTGGAAGACACTGTTCCTCCTCAGCAAATAGACGGTGTAAATCTTGTTGTGTCATAAGATATCTGCGCCTGTAAGCTGGGTTCTGAATGGCTTCCTTTTCAAGCCAAGTATTGAACACTTCATCGACTTGTGATAGAGTAAAAGGCTCAACTTCTGTATAATTGCGCATGTGCATTAAGTTGACAAAGCGTCTCAGAAAGCGTTCACTTTGAGTGTCGTTGTCTTGTCTAATCTGCTGTTTGAGCCATCCCATGAGAATGGTGAAAAGGTCGGCTCGAGAGAGACTGGCCCCGACAGCTTCGTAAATCTTGGCCTCAAGATCTTCGAAGGACATATTCTGGGGCATGGCGTTACCTCGAGCTTCGAGTCTGTCATCTCCCTCCATCTTAACATCCAGAAAAATGCCTGCGAGTAAATTGGCTAGGCTCTCAAGGGGATATGTATTTCGGCGAAGGTGGGCCTTGCCTCTATCTACCAAGAACCATGTGGAGACAAGGCATAGAACGAATTCGGGAAAAAAATATTAATCGGTAGAGATGCCCGGTTGCTGGCTCTGTTTGCCCTTGCCCCAGGCCAGCATTCAGGCCTCGGTAGCACGAATATCTGTTGGTGTAGGCGTACTGGCTACTGAAAGTCAGTAGAGATGCAACTGCCCATGGCCCTGAAGTGTGGAAAAAAATTTATTCAAGGAAGAAAAAGATGAAAAAGCATTCCCAACGTGGCCGGTGGGCGAGCACGCGGTATTGACGTAAGGGTACTGACAGCCCAAGTTGGTGGCTTGAGGTGAGATAATAGGTCAATGAGAGAGAGTAAACAATGCTCTGTTTCTATATGACCAAATATGTATACCAGCACTCGACGTGGGCAGATATATGTTGAGAAGTAGGAGTATGGGATGGCGGCATTGAATTCCTTGGACACAAGATATGTCGAAGAACAAGACAAGGATGATCGGGGACCTACTAAGTACCTAGGTACACACTGTGCAAAAGAACATGCTTATATCAATGCAGAAGCCGCAAAGAGATAAACATCAAGTTGAACAGAGTCGGGGGTTGTTTCAGTACAGTATGTTCAAGGGAAGCAGTAAGGAGGTAAGTACCTACTGTTTATATATCCACATGAGGTAGGCACTACCTAGTAACAACTACTTTAAGCAAGGAGCTAGGTATATCTAATGTACCTCATGTGCAGTTGTTGTTAAATGAAGCACAAATTTAGGAAGGGACTGTTCTCATCATACATACTTGCATTCACATTTAACCCTTTATGCCTACCTACGGGTAGGTGCTACTGCATGCTTCCACATGGCAGATATATGTATCTACTGCTGAAACATCTTAAAAGACCCGAAGAAAATACACACATGTGGTAGGAATATACTGAGGAGATGTTTAATTTGTTCTTTTCTTGTTGTTTTCATGCTTGTCCTTTTCCTTTTCCTGCTCCATATCCCACATTGTTTTGAATTGTACAGCATGTACAATCAAAACTCGTCTATGCTTTTGGTGTATTAACTATGTATCAATCCGGCTTTTTTCTGGAGGCCATCCAAGACTGGACAAACTACAGTCCCTCCTTATGCAGCAGCCCGATATTGAGATAGATGAAACCACAGCGGATAGAAAGACTTAGGAGCTTGGGCGGCGGTACCGATATAAGGGGCCTAGATATTAGCTGAATATACCAGCTATCATCTTGCCATCATCCCCAAGCTGGCTACTTCTGTATATACTCGACCCGATCGCATTGTGGAAATTAAAAAGGATCGGCCACTGCCTGGGCCATACTACGTTGGCCGGAAACCCGGCCGGCCCCCAAGATGTATTCTACTCCTAGTAACGCACGCTGTAGATGCATCTCAATCATACTAGAATATGGGTATCTTTATGATCGCGATAAAGCAGAAGGTCAGAAGGTGCGTAGGCTGCTAGATCTGTCGAACAGGTTGTACGCAGCTACACGCAGGCGACTATAAGCCGAAAAGCTGCAAACAATCTTTATCTTCTAGGTGCAGCTCCTGAATAGAGCAAAATTGATTATGCGTAAGAAAATAATGTAGCTATAACGGGCACTACATATCCCCTTGGGTGGTGGCTGAACTAATTCCGACCAATGTAGTGTGTCGACTCGGCCAACGTAATATGGCCCAAATATTTCATTTCCTTCGAATCACGTGAACGAAATAATCTGTGCAAGAAGGGGGTTGAGGCAAATCGAAAACCGGCCAGATCGATGAATTATCGCTTCAAGGCAGCAAATCGAGCAGCTAATTCGTTGACGTCAGGTATACCGGTGTCCTTCCCATCTTCGCGCGGCTTGTTAATACTGGGATTAGCTGGCTTTCTGCTTGGCGTAAGCTCCAACGAGTTCAGTGTTACTTTAGGGCGAGGGTTTTCTGTCGAAGGACTCGAGGGGTTCACTTGCAAGGGATTACTCGACCCAAAGGTTCGTGGTGGTGTGGCCCGACTTAGATCTTCCCTCTCCTGTGCGGCTTTGCTATCAGCAGGTAAATCTGCGCCAGAGTCTTTATTTGCTTGATCACCACCAGAATCATCATCAGTACCATTGTTCTTGCTGAGATCTTCATCTATGAGTTCTGGCGGTTGTCCGAGTTCTTTGGTTCGTTTCGGCCAGTCGACTCCGTAGGCTTTTGCGATCTCTTCGAGATATCCCTGGACCAGTTCTGGCTTTGGAGGTGTTACACTCAACTTCTTGACGACCTTCTCGGATACAGCGCCGTCCGAATTTTCCATGGCAGCTATTACGAACTCTTTCCCAAATCTCTCTGCAAGCAGAGCACGAACTTGTTGTAGTTCTTTTATCTCCGTCCGGGGCGCAGCGTATATGATGCTTTTAACCGCTTCCTCCAGGCCCGGGTCGCATGTTGGACTTTCGAGGAGGGCGGCTCGAGCGAGAAGAAGTTCGCAGTATAGCTCGAGGATCTCATGGAGTTCGGTATTGATATCTGATCGGATGATGTTCTCTGTTCTTATTCTCGCAGACTCGACCTTGCCAACTTCCAAGAGCTGAGCCACTAGAGCACTCGAGGTTAGCAGTTGCTATCTCCAGGGGGATCTGTCACTTTTTAGAGTAGGCCACAAGCTCCTAAGACACAATGCGCTACTGAACAAGAGCTTTCATAGTTCTGCCAAGCAAAAAGGATAAGAAGAGAACGACTTCCGGGAGTTACTTACTGGCTCTCCTCTGTGTCTTCCCCATCGCCTCATCGCGCTGCTGGACCATACGAAGCCGGGCAATAGAGAGTTTAAGTTGCACTTTGAGCTTCGCCTAAGTAACAACGAAGCCTGCTTAGCGACAGCCTCCAACACAGATTTCCGGCGAGGCAGATACTCACAACTATTGTTACAGGAGGAGGCATTTTGAAAATGATAGGCCTGTGACCTCTGAAGAAACAATGGATGAGACGACTTAATGGATGTAGGATGTTGGTTGTTGCGAAATCCGAAGTGAATGCGACAGGCAGCAAGCCCCGCGCAAGGGCAGCTACAGGCAACTGTCGTCACAGGTAGGAAAAGGCACTTTGCGACGCAGCCATGTACCTAGGTATTCGCAACGATGTTACATAATCGTACCTTAGAGGTATGCGTAGCGTCTTAGCTGGATGTGCACTAGCCTATAAGTATCCAAAGCCGCCATCTTAAACTCCACTATACCGGTGCTAGCAGTGGAGAAGGCGTAGAGGGGTTGAGGGGGTCCTGGATGGAGGGTTCCTGCCCAGTTAGGAAATTTGGGTGACCTCTAGATGATCTCATTTGTCCTCGGCGACAAGCATAGCTGTAGGTACTTCAGGCATGTGTCACATGGAACAGCAACACCTCATATTGCAGAACGATCAGCAACAGACAACCCTTGCGATGTATGAGGGCTGCCTTATAACACGCGACTAAAAGAAGGCATCTATAGCTTTGGCTGTTAGATGAAGGTTTCTACGTTCTTGTGATGGCGCTGAGGTCATCGTTCACTCTTGTGGTTGACCTTCTGTGTCGCGAACCCCCCTCATCACTTGCCCTACACTTTCCGGTTTCTAACTGTTGGGCAATAATTTCACAGGTGAACTAGGCAGACTCTATCGCCGAATCGGACTTTTTGATCAGGCTTCTAGTCAACCGTGTTATGAAGAACAATGTCTGGATACAGGTGGAAAGCTGGGCTTTGGCAAGCCTGCCAACGGCGGCTTCGTGATGTGGTGGCAAATTTACATTTACGCAAAAGAAGTGTTTGGCAGCCAATCCTGAAGAACGTCGTTTGTACGACTATCGTAATCATACTCGGGGTGCTTCCTGCTGTCGTAAAAGTCTACGGGAAATCAACCTACCTCGGAGCTATTGCCTCAGTGTTTGGCCAACCTGGACAACGATTTGGGAAGAGTAAGTTGTGCTGTACACGTGTAAACGCTAATCATTCGTACTGCTTGGGTTTTATCTTTCAAACCATTAACCGGGGAGGTGCCCAAGAGACGTTCAACCGCTCTACTTCGACCAACATTACTCATCACATTCTAATGATATGGGCGCTAATTGGGTTTGCGACAGTGATAGAAATCATTTGCTTGATAGCTCTCGGCACATTTCTGGGTGTTGGATGGGGTAATCTTGGTCTTTATCTATCGGGCCTTGTCCATAATTACAATGTCAATGCCGCTTGGACAATCCGGGCCATTTTCTTCGTCTCTGCAGTTATTTTCCATGGTCTGCTTCGATCATTGGCGCCCAGATTGTTCCAGCTTGTCTTCTTCTTCATGCTGGTTATTCTCACTCCATTGACAGGTTCTGGTTGGGTGGTAACTCTGTCGGCGTTCAAGGCAATAGTTTATCCTATATTCACGGCTATTGGCGTCGTGATATTGGTAAACATCGCCATTTTCCCGCAGTTTTCGAGTGGGTTCCTAGGAACCAGCACGATAGAAACTCTATCGGAAACCCTCAAATTATTCCAAGCAGCCGGTGATTGGTTTATGTCCGACGATGAAGACGGAAGTGAAGAGAAGTCACCAAAGGCCCTACGTGCAAGACTTGCTGCTTTGAGCAACCAGAAGCCGAAGCTACGAAGTCTCCTTAGTAGTTGCAAAGCAGTCCAGGCGGAATGCAACTTCGAGTTGGTTCTTGCAGTTCTGCCACCTCGATCCTTGAAGCCGATAAGCGTCACCATGATGACTCGCCTTGTTCAAATCACAATTAGTCTCATCAACGATTGTGAAAGCAAGTTCGCCTTAGCAGCGTACGATAAGAAGGAAGATAAATCACATCGATCAGGAGACGGGAAAGGAAAGGGTAGCGATCTTGAACCGGATCCGAGCTCACACGAACGGAAGACCGAACATCAGCGCACCATAGATCTTATTAAACCCATCCGCGAAATTGAGTCCGGCGATATCAACGTTTTGGAGAAAATCATGTCACAAATCAAGCATCCAGCCAAGGCTATGCAGGATCAGATGCAGGATGCTGTGCGCCTTATCACGTCCACTTTAGCTTATTGCTATGACGTTTCGCAGCTGCCCTCTGGATCCTCGAAGCCAGATGGAATCCTCGTACAAGAGATGGATATCCGAATCGATTCTTTCGCAAGAGCTTTAGATAAATTTGACGTCGACTCACTTCTAGCACTTGAAAATGCTACTGCCTCGACGGACGGTCATGATTCGATGGTAAGTTCAATGCCTATCTTTGTAGGGTAGCAGTGCTCACAAATTTTATTTCTAGGATGATATCACACCTCACATGGAAACTCATTTAGTGTCTTCCTTCGTCATTAGTCTTAGCCAAGCAGCAAGAGAAGTTCTTGAAATGCTGAAATATGCTAGGGCTCTGGTCGAGAGAAGACATGCTAGGAATGGGCGCCGGAGGCTATACTGGCCTCACATCAGTTGGAAGAAGTGGCTCGTTTCTGGAGGCGAACAGGATGGTAATGTACTTCCTGAGAGTGCTAGAAAAGAAGCGCGTACTGGGGGCGGGTCGGTAGAGGACAGTATTAATAGGGAAGAAGAAAGCGCCAGTAATAGCACCGATGCGATTTGGACGCCAGCGACTGATGAAGAAAAGGGTCCAATTCGTTCCAAACATACTCTGCCTCAGAAAAGCAAAGAACCATGCCAGAAGCACCCTCGCAAGCCATACAGTTGCAGTGTTCTTTGGTTTCGCGGTTTGGCAGCCGATGCAGTTGAAGTACTTCAAAACTCCGATGATCTTGCCTTCGCGCTCAAAATGGCTATCGCAGCTTTGATCGTTACATGGCCTGCGTTCGTTCCATCGCTCAATGCTTGGTATGGGTCGGTTCGAGGAACATGGGCTACCTTTCAGTTGATACTGGTATTTGAGGTTTCAATAGGTACAACATTCCGAGGCTTTCTCCTCAGGGCCTTTGGTACAACCTTTGGTTGCTCAATTGGCATCATTGCTTGGGAGGCTGGCCAGGGAAGTAGAGTGGTGTTGGTGATTATTCTCGCCATTGGGCTCATGCCTTCCAGTTATATTCAAGGAGCCACGCCGGTAAGTCGTTCTTTGGTGCTATTTCGACCAGCTCGCATTGAAACTAGTTGATGGCCCGAGAGGGTCCCACGTCTCCGGAGCGACGAACATCGTACTCAATACCGCCATGCTGACTTCAATAATTCAGTACGTAAAGGCTGGAACTATATCGATGGTAAGCTTGTCGGTCGTCGGTCTTGGTATGTGTGCACGTCCTTGCTGTGGCAAAGCCGCTTATTAACCGGAGAATAGCAACTATAAATCCGGTGAACCACGACGCCCCCTGGCAGACCTACCTCAAACGACTCGTTTGTTTTCTTGTTGGCGGCGTAGTAGCCCTCGCTGTCGAGATGATCGTATTCCCAATACGTGCAAGAGATAGGCTGGTCGAATCGTTGGTTTCGAGCATATCGCAAATCTCTATCATGGAGTCTTCCGTGGCGGTCGAGGTCATCTCACCAAATACCATCAATGTCGACCCGCATGTCCTCGATAAAAGCTTCAATAGTGCTAAGAAGAAAGCAGAAGAAGCACTCGATGCCGCTCGAGCCTTTCTGCCCTTTTGCCTAACGGAGCCACGAATCAAGGGAAACTTCGAGGGGCAAGCATTAATATACAATGAGATGATCTTCGTTCTTTTCCAGATCGTCGAACGCATGGACAACATGCTGCACATACGAAGACTATTTGGGAGAAGCGTTCTCGAAGAACTGCGCGAGGAAATCTTACCATACCGGAGGAACGTGGCCGGCTGTGTTAGTCTTGCTCTATTTGTAGTTCAAGAGGCACTGGTCACCAAACTCCCCATACCGCAATACCTACCATCCAGTCGGATAGCTCAGCTTCGGTCTGTGGCTCATATTCAGGAGCTCCTACTTGCGCATGAACAAGGAACTCTAGCAACAGAAGGAGGCACGGAGTCTCAAGGAACCACGATGCCGCAACAGGAATCTTCTACGGCGATAAAGGATACAGCTTCGAAATCGATAACGCGGCAAGCTCTTCTAGCATGGAAGGCCTCATCTGCTGGTATGATGGAGATAATCGAATACCTAGAAGAACTTGTCGATCTTGCCAAACTACTTGTTGGCGTTAACGCCTTCCGCAGCGGGTTGCTCGAGCATCCTGACTTCCATGACTATAAAGCTGGAATGAATATTGGTGAGTCTCAATTGGAGGCTACGGACTTGGGCATAATAAACAGAGAGAAGACCAAGAGTACCCAAGGGGGAGGTAAGCGGCGCCGCCGTCTTTCATCCTTCGGAAGGCGATCTTCGATCGTCCAGCCGGTATCCTCCCATACAGGTCTACGCAGACGCCAGACAGCCGGCACTTATCACGGGGATGCTGGTAGTGCTTCTTTTGATCGCAATATTCGCACCGAAGAGCCTGATATATCCTGGAGCTTACAACGTGTTATGTCGAAGAGAACGGAAGAGGCGAGGTCAAAGAGAAAGAGTTACGAAGACCCGAAGGAGAAGCTGGCGCTGCGCACCGTTCAAACGTGGGCGGGATAGAGATAAGTGGTTCGATGCTACTGAAAGTTACAGAAATTCATGTGTAGGCTTACTATTTCATGCAGGCTGCGTTTAGCATTGCTTGTGCGAAGAAGGCAGCAGAGACGTTTTCTGCCTGATATCTGTCTAGGGGTATCATGCGTATCATGATAGGTCGGGGGTAATGTTATTTAGAAAAAAAGAGTCCGACGTTACAATAGATCTACGTTGAGAATTCGATCAGCTAATTCAGTTATCTGATCGGGCCCGAGACTCGATCCTTTTGGGGTTCTTCGTAATCAACCAAAAGTGAATACGACACTGGCAGTACGCATGCATAATACGTATATTTAGATAGGTCATGGTCAAGTGCAAAAGGTATCACCGGGCCCGAAAAAAAAATGACACCACTGAAACTAAGCCTACGAGCCGGCGGAAAATACTGAATCGGAAGTTATATTGCTGAATCTGAGCAGCTACTGGAAGTATCAGGGCTAGAGAAACCTACAAACGTTATTTTGTGTAGGTGAATCACCACGGCACGTGCAATTTTCAAACGCATTTTCCCGTTTATCTTCCCGTTCTCAGAGCATTCTTATACTATCTAGCCGTTGACGATGGTACCACCGTTGCAGTGGATGGTCTGCCCACTGATTGAAGAGCTGTCCGGGGCCGCGAGGAATACAACGCACGAGGCGATCTCGCTAGGCTGCGAAGGCCGTCCCATGGGGCTCGTAAACGACTTCTGTGCTTCGTCGTTCATCGTCGCAGGGATCAGAGGCGTCCAGACGGGGCCTGGCGCCACGGCGTTGACACGGATACCCTTCGACACGAACTGGTTGCTCAGACCGCGCGTGAAGGATACTATAGCGCCCTTCGTCGAGGTGTAGTCGAGTAGATCGGGCCGGCCGATGTAGGCGTTGATACTCGCGTTGTTGATGATGGTGTCGCCACGCTTCATTTGTGGCAGGAGGTACTTGGCGAGGTAGAAGTATGGGTGGATGTTAGTGTTGAAGGTGTGTATCCATTGGTCCCTATAGACAACAACGTTAGATAAACCGTCTCTCCACATGTTCTAGATCGAGCGACCTGTTGAATGTGCTTTGCTATGGAATACTATAGGTACTTACTCGCTAAGGTCATGGATGTCGTTAATCATCATCTGATACGCCGCGTTGTTGAAGAGGATGTTGACTTTGCCCATCGTCTTGACAGCCTCGTCGGCGACCTTCTTGCAGTTGTCTCTGCTGGTAAGGTCTGTGGCAAACAAATGGCATTTCCGGCCGTTGGCCTCGACCATCTTCTTCGTCTCCTGGGCGTCCTTCTCTTCGTCGGGCAGGTAGGCTATGAAGGAATCGGCGCCCTCCATGGCGAATAGGATGGCTGTCGCTCGGCCAATTCCCGAATCGCCGCCTGTGATGAGGGCCTTCTTCCCCTCTAGCTTGCCGGCTGCGCGGTACTTCTGATAACCGCCCTCATCTGTGGGCAGGGTGTCATATTGTGCCTCCAGCGGCAATTTGTGCTCCTTGCCAGGGAATTCCTGGTGAGTCACCGGGATCGAATGGCCTTGATTATTATAATGGTAAGTGCTAGCACGTGGAGAGTTCCTGGCTGGGAATACTCACCTGCCTTGAACTGATCAGACATTGTGAATTATCGTGGTAGACAAAGTGCAAGTATTATTGAGACGCCTTGAGCTCACTTGGTTCGAGGGATTGGACTTGGGCACAAGAAAAGGTATAACTGATTAGACCTCGAAGGCAATGTGGGTGTTGTATAGGCTTGAATTGAGATGTCCAGGTTTCAATGCGTTCTGTGGGCGCATATTTCTACATCGTGACGAAGTAGATAAAGTAAACATGAGCGGTCATGACATCATCGTTACCGTCACCAAGCGTCAATTGTAGAACGCCCCTTTTGAGGACCCAACAAATATGACGGTAGACTGGAGCAAACTCTCCGCCCCGTACGACGGAGACTGAGGTGGTGATTGCATTTTGCAGTTATCTGAATTGCGTTTAAAACTTGAGATGCATAAAAAAATTTAGATACTGGAATGATACTGTTATTGGCATCGTGAATTTAACCCAGATATTAACAGTTTCTATGAGGCAGGCATGCCATGCACCTGCGGGGTGGGCTTTGCGTGGGGTCAACGGTCTCTGACAGGCATATTCCAGGTTACCTAGGTACCTCCCTAAGATCGATACTGCTCTCAGTGAGAACATCACGACACAGCACGTTGAAATCAGCGTTTACATCGCAAGGAATTATGTGTAGTGACAACCAAACAGGGCACCGACCGAAGCAGTACCTCTATGGGTGAGAGGAGCATTCTAATTTAGCTAGAATCTTCAGTCGAGGTTCGTACGAAATGGTTGTATACCTACTGCTCTCATAATTTCAATAAGGGAAGCTCCCCGCACCGACTGGACGAAGGAGAGGGGTTTCGATGGATGGTTGATTGATTGACTTGACATCAGATTGGCAGAAACTCATCGTCAACCAACTCATCTCAATACCTACCACTTACTTATCGGTAGCTTACCACGCCACTCAAGCGTTTACCTGATCGTGTAAAAAGGAAAATGGCCACATCGCGATTCCGACTCGTCTTCCACGTGCCGCCAGCAGCCGCGGCGGCGTGTAAGTCGGCGATCTTTGCCGCGGGCGCAGGCCGACAGGGCAACTACAGCGAGTGCTGCTTCACGGCCGCGGCGGGCACGGGCCAGTTTCGTCCCACGGCCGGCGCGAACCCAGCGATCGGAAAGGTCGGCGCTCTGGAGGAGGTCGAGGAGGTCTGCATCGAGACGCTCTGCGTCGGGGAGGAGACGACGAGGAAAGCTGTTGCGGCTCTGAAAACGTATGTCTCATCTCGTCCTGTTCCTGTTCCTGTTCCTCTCTGTCTCGCTATCTCTTGCCCGCATGTGTGGGCGCGCGCGCACACACACACATGCGGCCAAGCAAGGTACTTTGCACTGTTGAAGGGACACTAACATCCGTGTGAAAAAAGCGCTCACCCATACGAAGAGCCTTCCTACAGTGTCTACAGGCTGGAGGATTTCTGAGGGGTTGCCCATGCGTTCCTCCTCGCGAGGTCGCACGGCGTCGACAGGGAGGGTGAGAGGAGGTGGGTGAGAGCCTTGAGAGTGTCGGGGCCGAATTCAGGTGTATCGATTACGACTGGGGGAATCATTCCCAATTGGGAGATCGTGGCGTGCTGGTTGGGGCAGCTCGGAGCGTCAAGTCAGCTCACCTTGGGGAACCATGTGGCAAAATGTTTCCCTCTTGCTATCGAGGTACTTGGTACTCCAGTGTTTCATGCCAGGGGGAGGCGATCGATTGAAACCCATTTGCATATGACTGACATTGTTGAGTGTGTATTTGGGATACAGTAAGCCAATAGGCGACAATCCTGCCTCTGATATTCCTATCCTGCCGACTTCTTTTCAAGTTTGCTGCATCCTGATCTGAGCATACTAGCCCAGCTGACTGCAGTATTGATTATTTATCGCATCTTCTAAAGGAAACCTGATTACGGCTTTGGGGTCTAGAATGTCGGGCGCTGCTAGAGTCGGGGGGCCTTTAAAGAATTCGTAAACAGAGGTACGGATTACGTCCACTGAATGAATATCTTGGCTTGTTGGTTGTTCTCCTCAGCTGTCATCGATAAGACCGATGTAACACTGACAGTATTTTAAGAGATGGCGCCCTCTCCTGCATGATACATCCAACAGTTAGAAAAGGCCACATTCCGAGACAAACCGATGGGATTCTACGATGCTACTCAGCCTTTCCACGAAAATGTTTGTTCCCCTTCATCCTCGTATCCACATCACTTGCATAGATGGTGCAGAAGCTGGAGCAGTGTGCGAACCCCGCTGCGGCACGGATTCAGGGGGCTCTATTCAGATCTAGAAGATGTTATTTTCGGTTGAGCAACCGATTAGCCCTCGATTTAGCAAGCATTGGTGATCATTTTCTCACCTAGCTAGGTAGGTGCAACGTAATGATCTGAAGACGTGGTTCAGTGAATGGCACCAGTCTTCACTGAAACTTGGTACAGCCAGTCGAGAGCACCAAATGGCGGCGATGCGGCCACCGTCTGGACCTTTTCAATGATAGCTTGGGGTGATGAGGGGCCCATCATGAACACTTTGAGCCGCTACAGAGGTCGGCTTGAAACCGCTCTGAGGGACAATTCTCCTTCAGGACCACTTTCACTGAGACCTATGACACACCCTCCTGCCTTGCAGAAAGCCTGGGAGGTGTCGAAGGCGATCCAGGTCAGCTACATGGATTCATGTTGCATCAAGCTCGCCGCAGCCACGAGGCAACCCCAAACGCTTTTCCAAATCCCCATTCATCCTGGCCGTGCAATATACATAGATGAACATTGTATCCAAGGCGTAGATCTCAAAAGTTATGCTTCTTCAACTTCTACAACTGCTGGCAGTCTCCCTCACCATTTTAAATCTCCTTAGAGTCGACAATAACCTGGCGCTCAACTTCAGCGAGACCACAAGGATTCCCGCTATGATACCGCGCCGCATTCGGAATCCGTCCAAGCTGCTGTCCACGTGGGGATAACACGTTTAGCGAATCCCAACAGATAACTATTCATCAAATAAGAGGCACAGAAAAAAATCTAAAGGGAGAAAGGGGACCGGAAAAAAAGGAATTCTTTTTGCCTGCATCATTACTTGCGAGACAGATTAGTCCAGTACATGTACAACGCCGACGATGACGACCGACAGGAACTTAGGCTTCGACGTGAACGCACCGGGAACGGGTCTGTTCACTCTCCAGGTTGTCTTTCTCGCCCTCGCCTGGCTAGCGTCGCTCACGCGTGCTTTCGTGAAAATTGTGTTGCTTAGAAAAGTCAGCATAGATGACTATCTTATGCTACTATCATTAGTATGAAACTTGAAGAGACCCCATTTAGAACGTCGTTTAGGCTGACATATTCAATAAATAGCTAGGCTACACAGTAACTGGATATTTCGTTTTCAGCTCTATCATCGACGGCGGTCTGGGCAAGGCTGTCGTAGGTAGCTCAGAGAACGTTGAAATCATGCTTAGGAGCTGGTATGGCAATATGGCAGTCTCGGGCCCGGTATCAGGCCTAGCCCGAGTTTCGATTGCCTTATTTCTGTTAAGAATCGCGGTGACCAGATGGCACCGAGTTGTCTTGCACGCCGTGATAGGCGCCACGGCCGTCACGAGTACCGCATATTTCTTCATCGTGGTATTTCAATGCTCGCCCCCTTCCTATTTTTGGGAGAAAGTAAGGGAAGGGACGATAGGGTCCTGTAATCATGGCAGGGTAGTAGAGATTTTTACTCTGGTTTGGGGTTCGTTCGCTGTGGCCATGGATTGGATACTTGGTCTTCTTCCCATCGCCAGTAAGTGGTGCCAAACCCCATTTTCTTCCTGCCTGGAATTACACCAAGAGAATAAGTCTCTCGTCATACCTAGAGACGGACGAATATAAAATTCCGTGAAGTCCTTTGATTGCTGCTGTTATTGTTCTGGGGGAGAATACTGCTAACTCGTGAGATTAAAGTGCTGTGGAATGTTCGGATAAATCGACAGTCAAAATGTGGTATAGCTGCTATATTGGGTTTCGGAATCATGTGAGTATCTTGTCTTGATCGCAAAGATCGATATTGCTGACACAGTTAGCGCGGGCATTGCCCTTATTGTCCGCTTGGTATACATCAGTCAGAGTGGTCCTGCATCCAGCAACCCAGGACCCCCAGGACCAGGATTAATGTAAGGCTCCTTGTTCATATTCCACTACCTGGTAGTACTGACACGCCGTTATACAGAGCCATTGGGGCTAGTGCGATCATTGAGCTTGCTTTGGGCATAATAGCAGGGTGTATCGCTACGATGCCACCGCTTTTCAAGAGAATGGGTTGGGAGTCTGACTCAAGATCCAAGCGCCTGACAGGCACAACAATTCCGTGGCAGAGATCAGTGGTAACGCCAGAGAATTTTATCATGATGTCGCCACGGCGGCTGGAGAGGGAACAAGATGCACAAGATAATTATATCGACTCACGACGCCTACGGCCGAAGAGTCCGTCGGCGAAAAGAGTGCTGTCGTCGTCGTCGAATTTGGACATTGCTATTGAGGTTGTCGGCGCAGAGCATGACGCTTTGATGCCGCCGCCACCTTCAAGGGCGGAAATCCAGGTGCGGACATCCTATCAAGTGTCGTCGCAACCGTCCGACGGCAATCTTTCTGTCAGGACCGTTGACTTCGCCGACAAACCTCTCCCACCGCCACCACCAAGGCCGACAGTAAGAGATCGATCAATACCGAGGACACGGCGTCTTACCCCAAATCTGTTCTGATAGTTCATCACTAGTAATTCATGAATATAATTAGTGTCTAATCAATAGATTTCACCTCACATTGCGAGGAGATCTCGACAAGGGCGCAAGCCCTGGCGACCATACTGAATTAGCCAATTGGCAGAGCTGGTGTATATATCGTCGACCACGGCTCCTCATGGTCATCGTATCAACGTGAAGATAATGTCCAACTTCCTTTATCAACAACAGACGATCCATAAACGATATTGATAGGAGAGAGTTCCCTTTTATGCGTGCATACCTAGATAAGTCGAAATAGTGGGGATACGGGGTCTTGTGGCCTATCACGTTAGCCAATCCACCCAAACTTGGGGAATATGTAGCTGCTTACATAGCCTAGAGCTCGCGCGCGTTAGCATTGTACTTCTACCCAGCTGCTCATGTAGTAGGTACTGCCTGCTCCCGAACCCTATTATACATACATGCAACATCGAACCGAAACCACACGAAGACAACGCGAACCAACGCAATCAGTGCCGTGCCCAATTCATCTGCTGGATAGTCTATCAGACAGCGAAGGGTAGCTAGCATCTGCTAGCCACAAATCTACCGCCGCCATGAAGCCCGTCGTTGGGGCGATGCAAGCCTGGTCTTGGTATGTCACTGGCCATCCTCTCTTCCGTCCGTCATCACCAGCAGAACCAGCCCATCAAGTCGACAGAAGAAAACGGGAGACTCACGATGGAAAGACTCCTAGCTGATGATAAACCTCCTTCCTAGCGTCGTCATCTCGTTCTTTGCCATCATCATTCTCTCCGTCATCGGCAGTCTGTATCGTACCAAGCACCACGAGTTCGTAGGCGGCGTCGACGATCCCGACAACACTTCCGAAGTCTCGAGCACGATATTCACGGCTGTTATTGTATACGCGGTATGTCCGCGAGCTACAGATACCGCATCACCGCCTCACTGCCTGTCGATAGTAGGCGAAGATGATTGCTACTCCCTGAAAGTGATTACATCCCCAGGAAGACGGGCTGCTAACCGTTGCACGTCCCTCACAGGCTTTCCTAGTGTGCTGCGGCTTGCAAGGCGTCTTGCATATGCGCGAGAATCGACGGGGCGCCATCGCACTTTCTTAGCGAGCATGCGATTCAGTTCAATAGAACGTATAGGTGGATGGGGGGTTTCGGCTTATGGGTCCTCGAATTTCGGCGTCTCGGCATATCGTAGTGGCCAGTAACGTATCAGTAACGAGTCGGAAGGTTTCACCAACAAACGTCCCGGCCGGTTTCGAATACAACAGAGCTCTGCGGAAGTTCCTCGTGAGCGGCTTCCTATCGACTACTGGGACCTATCATTGGCGATTGGGCCCGGAGCTCCGGACCCGTGTAGGTGTTAAGGCGCGGTCAACAGGTTGGCCGCTTGATATCATCCGAAATTATTATATCGTCCCTTCGGTAACAGGTGGCGATGACCGCTAGAATCACAATGTGCGACGTTGTATGGAAGCAGCCTCCCGTATGATAATACACATTTCTTTGATCCAATATTGTACAAAAAGTGGTAATTATTCCGAGTGCGTGCCATTGCGTCGGGTATAACAGATGACATATAACTCAGCCAAGCGGAAAAGGTCGAGGCTCTCATGTTTGAGGCAGGATTAATTGTTCAACCCTTAGTCCCCCGCTATAAGTCTAGACCGAGTTCATATTATTCCTTCCCTGTTGCACAGTATTACCAGCAGGATGGGTTACATACGATTGGCGAGCACTTGGAGGGCGATGAGTTCCGGTTCATCTCGCGGTGAAAGGGAGCACCATGCCCAACCAGATGAAATGTGCAGTGGTTCGGTTTCTAAGCATAGGTAACACGGCGAAGGGCCCGACCAATCGATGTTTGCTGATACGCACGCTCAACTGTCACAATCAGACGACTGTAAAACTCGCAATTTTCCAACCTTATACATCCGACCGCTATTGGTTTCTGGAAGCCTAGGTCTAATGAAGCCGTATAGCATGGGCCAGTCACCCAGCAAAAAAGTTGTCGGAAGAGATCCGTATCAGATCCAAATGACCCCTTAAGTCAATACGGAGCAAGGGATTCTGAACCTCTCTGGGTCCTCTTACTAGCGCCGTATCCCTCGGCAGGGAACCGCCTTGGATAGCTTACGTCCCGGCGCTCCCTTCGCACTGAGGGAGAAGTTGTTTTGAGCCTGTCATACAATCGCGGTCATTATTCCGGTCAATAAGCTCTGCTTTCCAACCGCAACAACACCGTTGGAGTAGCGCGCTAAGTAAATGATAGGGAGAATCTGGGGAAGCCGGAGGTGGCGAAAGCCAGCCAACGTTCCAATGTCCTGTTGTCGTCGCGTTGGAGATTGAAAGACATGGGACCTGCATACTGGCGTGTTGTTCATTGTGCCTGTTGTACTCCCTTCAGCAAGCCACGAATAGGACTTGCACCCCCTTACCCCGAGCCGTTGTGGGTGGCAATAGCTCTGAAGGCGCTGCCCTGCAGCCGTGCATGACTTAGGCGTGTCATCATTGCATGTCCTTTCTGACAGGCGTCAAAGAAGTTCTGCCGTGCAGTTCGCATTCTATGGCGTCTGAAGGGCGCTATTTGCGTCATTTGCCGGTAAAAGAGGCGCGTCCTTGTTCACCACCGCCAATGCTACAGGCTGTATTTGATTGACTGCTCGGCAGCTGTCATATCAATCTAAATTGATTGATCGATTGCCTTGTCAAGCTGCGTTGGCACTGCACTTTATTAGTCCTCGCGATGGTGCGGGTTCCCGCCGCTACGAGCGTTGTACTTCGGGGGAAAAAGGGAGAGACAGACATTCTTTGCCAGTTCTTCCAAGGCGCCCAGTGCCACCACGCAGCCACTGCAGAATGTCGAATTTTCCATTCCCAATACTTAGCGCGAGTATGTTGTCTCGCCGGGAAAGCTGTGTCACCCCGGGGTAGAATGAACCCCCTCTCGTATGTATCATTGTACTTTGATGAGCTGTGTTACACCCGCGTGGGTGAAATCAACACCGATGAAGAAAGACCGAGTGCCAGCCAGACTTAGCTTCTTTGTGCCTCGTTCCTCCTTGACATTGTGTTCTAGCAGCCTCCACCAAAGAAACCATGGAGGTAGGCAGTGCGTTCGTTTGTCCACCCATAGTCGTACCTGCCCTACGTCAGGCAGCACATAAACGGCCCGGCGTGCCAAGTTCGCGAAGGGCGGGCATATATACGTCTCACTCACTCTCGCTCTAGCAACCATCCCTAATAACCATCGTCACGCCATCCACTTCCTCTCGTCGGATCTCTGATCTCGTCTCTGCAACCACCCGGTTCAAGCTTTACTCTGTCGACCTATTGCCAACTCGTCTAAGCAGGTACCTAGCTATTCGATAGATTAGCAAAGCTCTCGACTCAGGCTTCTAAACCTACCTCCACCGCACATCCATTGCCAATACTGCTGTACACGATGCGCTTATTGTCAGGCATTCTCTCCCTTTCTGCCATGGGCGGCGCCTGTGTCTTTGCACAGAATGCCTCGACAGGTGTAGGTAGTCTCGCAATTCTTGAGCATATTGACAAAAAGGTCTCCTTTGCTTATTCTTCTTCACCATAGCAACTAGGAGATGCCATTGTAGTCACCGATAACCCCATCGGAAAAGAAGCCATTGCCGTGCTCCCAAAGGAGCCCTTTTTCACTGCGGGGTCACTTCAGGGGAACGTTAAGGGCGCCGTGAAGGCCACTACGGGACATAAGGGTGTCGGTGTCGACTTCGAGGTTACCTTTTCCAATTTGCCCAAGGAGGGCGGACCATTCAGTAGGCTTTCCTCGTGGTACTGGGTAAAATCATGTGTCCGCTAACATATATACAGCGTATCATCTCCATGTTAACCCACTCGATGCTTCAGGGAACTGTACCAACACCCTAGCCCAGTACGCACTTTTAAGTTATCTGTTTCCACTTTTGCACATCTTTTACCCCAGCATACCTGCATACTGCCGAAATATCTAATGACGAGTCATATCCTTCCCCGAAATGGTAGTTACTGATCCCTGGATTCTTGTAGTCTCGACCCTTTCATTCGCGGCGAGGATCCGGCTTGCAACTCTACGAGCCCGGCAACGTGCCAAATTGGAGACCTCAGTGGTAAGTACGGCAAGATCACATCGGACCCCTACAAAGCCAAGTTTCATGACGACTTCACCGCCATGAGCGAAGGGCCGGGCTCCTACTTCCTCAATCGCAGCATTGTCGTCCACTTCGCTAATAAGACGCGCATCACGTGTGCGAACTTCACGGTACTGCGCTGTTCGGGCGACAATGCCACTGCTACAATGGATGGATCGTGCCAGGATAATTTGACACCGACACCATCAAATAACAACTTGTCTCCCATGGCCGGTGCCGCTGGTACGATCTCAGTCACGGGCTTAGCTCTCCTTCCCATGGTTGCCATGTTGCTCGCGTTTTAAGAGACGCCCCCATCAGGACCTTACGCATTCATCTTAACAGGGGCGCAGAACGGATAATAGCGAGTCCACATTTGGCACATCAGGGAAAATTTCCGGCACTTAGGTGGTCGCGTCTAGGGCAGGACAAAATTCTGCCTACAAGGCCATGGTAGTTGGGTCAGATTCCCATGCCGTTGACAGAAGATACCGTAACGTTGGCGGAGCCCGCGAAACCCTGTAGCACTACGATATAAAAGAGGATGCATGTAATAGAAAGAAAGAAGCGCGGGTTCAAGGTTGTTTGATTGCGCATATAGGGAAAAAAAACTTGGTGGAAATATAAAATTATGACATAAATCCGCACTCCTGACGCCTCACGTGAAGAGTAAAATATAACTTGACGTGGATCTCAGTGCAACCTATATTGACACATCTATACATGAATATAACGTATACCACGCACAACTATACATATCAATATGCGTACGCATAGACACATGTACATAGAGATTATGAAATTCGTGCAGACGCGCAGGGCGGTATTTGAAGAATTTTTTGCCTCGCTGAATGCACCGTAAGGCGGAAATCTGATAAACAAATGACCCCAGGCCTGGTCCCGGGCGGGACGGAACGCGAGCTCGTACCTGCCCTGTCATCGGCAGCACGGAAAGCGATTTCCACCCCTACCTTCTTAGAGTTACCTAAGGTAGGTACGCTCCACGGCCACTGAGAGAGTAAGTGAGTAGCTATCATCACATGCAGCGCGACCTTGGACCCCCAGTTCACAAGCCCCGATAAGGTCCACGCACGGGTGCCTAAGCGGCCAAGTCCCACTGTTAGGTGGGCTGTAGCCGCAGTAGCGTAGACCAGGACCAGCCAGCGGCCACTGACAGCAGACACGATGCTTGCGACTGCAAAACCCATCAAACTGCCGCGGGTGATCTCATCAACATCACCACACACCACTCACCACAAGGCACCACCAATTGCTGGTAATTTCACCTGCGTTATTGCCAATAATCATATCATCCTCTCCAAGAGCCAAGCCCTCCCCATCTTACGACGTCGATCAATTGCCAGAACGATACACCGTTTTCAACCTGCAGGGGTTCGAGCACGCTCAGCATGCCCAGCATGCCGTACAGACTGGCACGATCATCATGGCTTTCCCAGTTGCTGTCGCTGTATGCTGCTCCACGTAGGTAGCATTGCGGCAACATGCCCTACTAGACTGGGCCGATGAGCCCAGACAGTGACCTGATGGTGACCGGGCAGTGGGCGATAGTGACCAGAGATGTACTGGCACACTTCAGTCGCCGACATGCTCGACATGGCTCCACCGCCAGACCGCGTGAAGCGAGCGAGTGAGCGAGCGCGGGCGTCTCGTTCACGTGCGTGCCACTAGCCGGCCGTCAACGAGGCACAGCAAACCCACGTATCCAACTCCATCTCCATCTCTATCTCCGTCACCACCATCAACCAGTGGTGTAGTATGCAAGGGCTGTATACAGTGTCGTATATAGATGCCCAGATGGGAGTACGTATACTAATGCTACATACATCTAGATGTACACTGCCTATGCCCACAACGCATACATACGTGCATATACTACATGCAGAAAAACTAGGCAGAGCGTGCCCAACCCCAACCTGGAAACAGATGCAATGCTTACAGCCTAGCACCGGGCATCCACTTTCCCGAACGGTCCAGATGATGAGCTTAGTCCTACCAGGCCGACGAGGGCCAAGATAAGACATGCTATAGCGATCTCGCTTTGCTCTATCGTAAGCATGGTTTCTTTTGCTCAGTACTATCGAACGATTCTTGCAACATTTGACCCTTTGCGTCACTCCCCCACAAGGCAGCGCTCGACATGTCCGCAATGGGCCTGGTTCGTCACTCAACTAGATGCCCTCTATCGATTGGCATCACCAAGCCATAAAAACCCAAAAGCTCAGCCATGGCCTGGGGGTGTGGCAATAAGAGCGCTTCCTAGTGTGATTGGCGCCGTATTATTATTTCCGATCCTTCGGCCAGCCCAGGGACTATTTCGCCATTCGGCAGATCGACATCAGTCGACCCTACCGTCGAGATATTGGATACACGGATGGCACGTTCTATCTAGTAGCTAAATTAGCTTCATAAATCAGATGGTATGGGTACCTATCTGTATGCCGTGCCTAGCCCTGTCTAGCGCGCACGTTACGACCTCATCGAAGCCAAGGTCGAGCTTGAGCTCTTGATGTAACACACCATGCATAGCAAATGCGAGAACTAACTTCCGAGATCCTCTCGCGTCGCCGCATGCGTCTCGGCTCACCTGAATCGGCTAGGGACGAGCTCATATGTGGCCTACCAACTTCAACGAGATTAGTCCACGTCAGTCCCATGTCCAATGCACTCGTGCAATGCGGGGACCTGCATTCAATGGAACGAGCGGCATCTACCTATCTCAATTCACTCGCATCAGAGTATGAAAGACGAGGCAGATGGTAGTGATTAGGATCAGCTTATCAGGGTACAGTTCGAATTCTACCAATAATGGGCCGAACCCAATAGGACCAAGCGAAAACCGACGGCAACAGGATCTGATATGGCCAGGGGTCCTGCATTATACAGCTGTCTAACGGTAGTGGCCTAATTAATGGGCCTCGTGAGGAGCCCTCGCCAACCAATGACAAGCCATAAAGCATATGCGTTGGGGGCCTCCCAACTTGGATTTTCTGCGACCCTAAGTAAGATGCTAGCAGTACTTCTGCAGCAACCTTGTGAGGATCTGGGGTTAGAGCAGCAATAGGACGCCTCCTATACGGCTACCATTGCCTTGGGATGCTGCTGCACAGTCCGTGCCACATTTTTGACATATGCTCATCACCATTTCTTCTCAACGCGGCAGACATTACTTACACCATATGATGATGCGCATATACAAGCCCTTTTTCAGAAGCACTTCCCGGGTAATACACGTGGTTACTTCTTGTCTCAAAAATTATGGACGATCATCCGTCGATGACCTGCCGTGAAGTTGAGAAAGCCAAAAATGACACCAATTACCTGAGCATACACGCCAATCACGAGGCGCTCATCAGGTGTCAGGTCCTTCAAGCTTAGTCGAGGCATAAAAGCCTGGTCGTTCAGCCCGATAGAGAAACAGAGCCCTATGATCATTCCTTAAAAAGGAATACGGCATCTTAATCAGGCTAGGTTCTGTCTACTGCCGACATCTAGGTTGTATTCCTCGCTCAAGAGATGCAGCGAGACTGTGCAGCCAACCTTGGGGCGAACCATTTAACTTGATGTCCAAGCTCGTGACACATGCGAGCCAATCGCTAGTCTTGAACGTAAGCGGGCCCTATCGTCATACGGAGTTACATCAGTTACTTGGAGGCTCTCAAATGCGCCTCTGGGTCAAGTCGTAACACCTTAGAACTTCCTAACTGTTTTTGTAGGAAAGTCGTCTGGACCTCATGCGCCAGATTGGTACGCAATCCTTACAACAGTCACTTCAACCGACCAACGAGAGGATGTCTGCCACTTGGCGTGGTAGTACGCAATATCATTGGCACCTCTCGATTTGAATAACTGCCTTACTAGGCTTCATGGAGTTGTCGGTGGCCTCAGTAGCATGCTTCCACGGTTCAACGGTCTTTAGCTCCGTGTCAACTGAAGTTGGATAACGAGCGAGTGTAGTTGACCCAACACTCCTTATTGTCATCTTGGAGAAAATGAAGAAATAAATTTTCTGAATTTCTCTCATTGGGAAAGCCTAGTCGCTGGCTAACATCCATATGTTCAGCTATATCCGCAACACTAGCCCATCTCGATCCTTACTCAATATTTTCAACAGCTTTAGAATATGGATAGACGCCTGGTCTCGGTCAACTCATGCCAACCGGTTAATGCTACACCCACTCGGAAGAGACCCTGAAGACAAGGTGGTGGCTAATGGAGGTGAAGCCCTCTCGTTCGTCCAATAGCCTTGAAAACTCCAGACACTCGACTCCAGGTAGGGTGGGATGACGATGCTCCGCCTTGTCCGCGGTCCTGTCAGCTTCACACCTGAAGGAACACCGGGAACTAATGGGGCTAGTGTCTAGACTGTGTGGATGTTGGTTGCGATCATCTTCCGCTTGTCCCTCTCCGCCCTCTGTGACTCGAACCATGCTTTCCGCGTCATCCTCCAACGAATAGGATGCTGACGTTATCTGTTATGTGGTATGAATAGGTTTTATCACACATCCGATATATCGTAGACCGGTCGTGACAGTCGACCGTGCATGATAATCCACCACAATGTGGCATCTAGTGATATCCCCGTGCATCACATCGGATCAGCACAAAGTGGCCAAGAGGTTCATAGCTGAGTAATAGGCAGGTAGGTCCGAAGACTATCTACTGTCTCTACTGTACAGTAGTCGAGGGACTTATCACCTAGCTTTCTTACTAGCATTTATTGATTCCATTAAATAGTCTCGGTTGGTCCACTGTCCTTTGCACACAATTGTCTTTGTGATCCTATTATCCATCTCAAGGCTAGACTTAAAAAAGTGTATCAGCGCTAGACGCCATTCCATGTGGTCCTGATAATCGGCAAGAGACAAGACATTGATCCAAAGTCGCATGCTTCTGTCTATCATCCCCACTGCCTTTTAATGTTGGCTTTGTTTTCGTCTGAATCACGGAACTGCAATCGGCCTACATAAAGTTCACTGCCCTCACTTTTTCAGACCTTTAATAGCCTTGTGTGGTCATCGCCACTTTCACCCCTCCTTTTTTTTCCACAGCTTCGAAAATGACGGCCATTTCATCGAAAGAGTATAATTCCGACGTTGAGGCTCTACGACAGGTTCGTGTTTCTTATTCCTCCTAACCTACTTCCTCCGATACTCCAGTAGAAGGATTTCATATCGTTGTTATACTACCAACTTCTACTCTTCTCGCTTCTCTAGCACCCCAGCGCATATGCTAACCATAACGTGAAACAGAAGGAGTACCCTCATATGAACGACGGTAATATCCAATGGCTATCGAAACTATTTACAATCCAACGTCTGACCCTCACTAGGTGTCTACCTCGACCATGGCGGAGCAACAATCTATGCAAGATCACTCGTAGAGGGATTTGCATCGAAAATGATCACAAGTCTATATGGCAACCCACACTCTGAGAATTCTCCCGCAAGACTGTCTGGCGACATGGTCGACCAAGTTCGTGAGAAGATGCTCAACTTCCTCGGAGCGAGCTCAAAAGACTTCGATATCATATTCGTCGCAAATGCCACAGCCGCCGTAAAGCTAGTAGCTGACTGCTTCAGAGATCTCGGAGAAAAAACTAAAGATGGCAAGTTCTGGTATGGATATCACAAGGATGCCCACACTAGCATCGTTGGCGTCCGGGAGCTCACATATGGACAATTCCATTGTTTTGAGAGCGACCAAGAAGTCGAAGAATGGCTTCAATACCCAGAGAATGCATTCACTAACCGTTCCAACCCAAACGGCCTTGGCTTGTTCGCATATCCTGGCCAATCCAACATGACCGGGAGGAGGCTACCTCTATCATGGTCGTACCGAGCGCGCCACTCCGAATCTCTGCAAAGCACATACACACTATTAGATGCCGCCGCCCTTGCCATGACATACCCAATGGAGAACATTTTCCAGGATCCTGACCAAGCCCCCGATTTCACATGCTTCTCTCTTTATAAGATATTCGGCTTTCCCGATGTAGGGGCCTTAGTCGTCCGGAAGGAATCTGGCCATATACTCGCCCTTCGCAAATACTTTGGCGGAGGCACAGTTTCTATGGTCGCAACCTTTGGTGACACACCATGGCACCGGTCGAAAGGTCTTCAAGCGCCCACGTACAAGCTACATGAGGGTCTCGAAGATGGGACGCTGCCGTTCCACAGCATACTTGCTCTTGGCGAGGCGATCGATGTGCATCTGCGGCTATACAGATCTATGCGAACCGTCTCTTCGCACACGTCTTACCTGATTGATCAGTTATACCGTGGCATGGTTGGACTCCGCCATTCCAACGGGCGACCTGCGTGTCATATCTATTCTGAGAATAGAGACTTCAGTAACCCGAACAAGCAAGGCTCGGCTATTGCCTTCAACATAATTCTACCAAGTGGAGGCTACATCTCGTACACAGATGTGGAACGCATAGCGAACAGCTCCGGTTTCTATATCAGATCTGGAGGTAGGTACTACAAACTAGCCAAGCCCAAAATATCTATTAGCGGCGCGGTGGCGTTTACACGATAGCTTACATCAGCCATAGGTGTCTGCAACCCTGGCGGGATCTTTTCCCTCTTGGGCTATGAGCCGTGGATGACAGAGCGAGCGCTCTCAGCCGGCCACCATTGTGGTTCGAACGGGATATCTGTCTTACACGGGCTCCCCACAGGGTAAGTTGCCTCAGAGAGGAGTCTCCCCTCCCCCCCATCCTTGTCACAGACCAAAAAAAGACTTTACCAACTCCTGTTTGCGTCATTTCAGTATCGTCCGCGCAAGTGTCGGTGCGATGACAACGAGGCAAGACGTCGATTCATTCCTCGACTTTCTGCGCGTCACCTTCGTCGACGCCGCCGACAAGGAAAGCAGCCCGTTATCCGCGACCTCGACGCTGCGCTCGATCCCGTCGGACGCCACGCTCGGACGCCGTACGACCTTCGTTGAGCCTATCAAGGATATCGTGGCCCCCGAGTCGCGCAAGCTCGAGCGCGAAAAGCCCCGCACCCGCCGCATTATCCCGATCCTCTCGCATCTGCGACGAGCGCCTAAGCCTGGGGCGAGGTCCTCTTCGCTCCCTGCCAAAAACCTCGCTGGCGGCTTGAGTGCTATCAGGTGACTGACTGGCTGACGGGCGGCGCGAACTATAGTATACTGTGCTCGATTTAGCACAAGCACCACAACGGTTTGTTCATATCACGGTCCAATCAGGATTAACCCCCCTGAATGATAATATATAGGTGAAGGTCATTAGTCTGTGGCGGTTTTCTGACGTTGTCTATGTACGTATGTATGCATTTTTGTATGTATTATGTATGTACGTTTAGGAATGAGGCGGGCGGCTGGCTGCGCTGCCATCACTCATTAGGGTCTGGGAGGCGGTCCTCGTCGAGGGTTCCACTGTTCAAACAAGTCTCCTTTGTAAATTAAACTTCCGTCTTTCTTTTCACCTATCATATCATCATCTAATATCTCCGTTGCGGTGGCAGACTTCAGTGAGGAATGTAGCAATGATGTATGTATGGCATGGCGGATGCCTCGGAACGGTGTACACTGCTCAGGTCATCGTCAAATCGGGGTATGGTTGGACGAGAAGGATTCGGGCACAGTAAATACTAGTTTATATATACGGCTTTCGCGGGTTGTTAGTTAGGTAACTAACAGACACAGTCAGATTGAATCGATAGAAATATGTTGTACTCGCCTCTTGCGAGACTAGCGCCCAATCTTCTTCCCCCTCCATGTCATCATCCAGTAACCCGGATTGTAGTGGGCGGCAGCAGTCACATAAGCCATTTCGCGCCCAACCCTATTTCCAAGGCGGGTGTTCGTCGCATCATCCTTCCTTGTTGCGAACTATGTGGATGCACGGGGGACTCTTTGTTGTTCTTGAGGGCATGATGTACGCTTCGTGTAGTTATGTAAGCAGAGTAACACGCAGTGGCGCGGATTCTTTGTCGGAATCGGACCATGCCGTGAGATTCCTACCTGTCGAACCCAGAATTTTGGTTCCTGGATCGCAGATCGTCTGCCGTCTTACTGAGTCATGACATTTAATGTCTGATATAGGTGCAGTTCCAAATCCTGAAAGGATGCAGTATATTTTCGGCATTGAATTCGCAAAGACAAAAAATGCTTAGGGAATCATTAGAAAGATTGCCTCGACGAAGCTGAGCATGGGAGATGTATCGGTATTTTCTGTTACAGTATTATATAGAGTGGATGCAGACGACCAAGATCCCGACTTAACGACGTTCTACCTTTTGATCATGTCATGGCATGGTGCTTCATTCTCTGTTCCGTCTCCAGTTGTGCGTTGCTTCTCTTAAAATATACTACATGACATGTATCATTATCTTGTAGGGGCTTCAACACACAGTCTCGCCGGTCGATTACCCATTTGCATATATAAGCCCCTATCTTGAACCTAGATCTGCCAAATCTTTCATCGATATTATAGCTGTGCTCGACAGATGATAAATCTTGCCAGGCTGAAGGCCGGAAGTATTCGAGAAACATACCCGGACTAATCACATTGATGGAGGTAGTATCCGAAGGATCACAGGTATATAATGTATGCTAAGCTTCTGACCAATACCTCATATCATATGGTCCACCATGGTAGTTTGCAGCCTCATATTTTTCAAAGAGCTACCGTTGATAGTACAGAGATAACAGAACTCCTGCAATGCCTCAATTGAATTACACATCATATCGGGATCATAATAAACCTACGTTAGTGATTTTGTGCCTTAGTTCTTTCGAAAAACCTGATAGGATACTCTAAAACAAAAAGGATCCAGTAGTTTTGCATCTTTATCACCTTCTCTATATAATACCACCAATCTATTAGATGATTGGCTCAAGCCCGTAATATGCAGAGCTCGGGACCGATATTATTCCCTTCAGGATCATATGTGCCTTGCTAAGGCGTGATACTAGACCGGGCGGTTAAAGGTGGTGGCATCATACCCCTGAATATGTTCGTGTATCAGATACGCGGCTACAAAGCTTGGGAAGGGCACAACGTGTGGATCACGACAAAGCCGGGAGATCTCAACCAGGGATACGGCCACATTAGCACGTGTAGGTATATCATGCTTTGAGCATATCGCCCTAACCGCGAGGCACTTCATGCCGGGCCAAACCCGAGATACGGCTGGAGTACATGGTTCTACAAGACGAATTGCAAATTATTTGTAAGTGCAGTAATGTGACGAGAAATTCTGGTTCAATAAACCAAGGAACGAAATGTGGATAGTGCAATAGGCGAGAAGAGTAGTCTTCTCAGCAGTAAAAGTAAGAGCACCATTTCTATCCCATATTCCCATTCGTGGATTTATTCACGGTTTTCCGATCCGCATTCCGAAAGACCTGGCCGTTTGTAAATTAAATAGACTTGAGAGAGGCCTAGCAAAGGCATAGGTTGTAGAAAGGGAGCTGTGATACCCGATGGAAAAGGGGTCTGAGTTCGATGGGCCACAGGCCGTGGGACAGCCGCTCGGCCGAGGTACAATCTCGAACCTTCTCGGCCAGATCTTCTCTGGGTCAGATCCTTACAAATAGCCGTATTCGGTCATTTTTGGGGCTCTTGAAAGACAGTGCAATCCAAAGATCTGTGGGCCCTTCGTCCGTTGCGCCAGACACTACAGCAAAAGGTTTCATAGACGCGGGCAAATTAGGAGCAGCGATAATTATTCAAGAATTATAGTGTAACCTGGCGCTAGTGAACAATAATACTGATTCAGGGCTTGTTGAATCAACCACGTGCTAGGTGTCTTTTACTCTAGTTAGACACGGTTTCTGCTGGAGGCGTAAGGCTAATACATTCTAAACGTGCTGCTGACATATCATTACATGCCTTTATTTGCACCAACATGCCATCGTTCCTTATAACGCTCTGATTTCGGCGTTTATCCGAGACAAGCGAGTTACTGTACTTCTTGCTACGGATATGATGAAATTGTATCAGTTACCTTGCATGACTCTATTGGCCTAACCTTGGTTAGTGATTCAAAGTATTGGGTTGAGGTTGGAAGCGAGAATGTTTACTATGACGCCACACCTTCACCCACGGATCTACAGAATCTTAATGTCTATGTCTCGGAACACTAGCTTACAAAAGCAACTGTGACTGCATCCGCTTCCAGACTCCTACGGAATTCGCTAATAATGTCTCAGAACTCGATACTCTGAGGTAGGCTGCTTGTCGCGCGTGTCTAACAGGGTCACATCGACCATCCTCGTCTTCTTAACGTCGTAGTAGCAAAAGTAGCAAAATTACGTGGCATGATTGGGGCGTCTAGAGGCCGTTTTCATATCCCTCAACCGACTGTCAACTAAGCTATGAGATTCAGCTTTCGTCTACGCATTCACTAAGAGCGTTTAGACCCGAATATTTGCGCCGAGAGGTCCGAGGAAAAGCTTCACCGGAATCCTGGGTAGACGGTTAGCGGTGCCGGTGAATGACAAATATTGTTCTCTCAGTCTACAGAGTACGCTTCCCTCATTCCGGTCCTGTGGCGTAAGGTTGCGCTACGCTTCGCGAATTGGTGGTGAGTCTAATTGATTCTATGAGAACCAGCTATCTCATTTTCCCACGTCATTTCCAAGAATTAGATGGAATGTGCAAGTCCAGATTGTAGTTCAGAAACCTAGAGCTGACTAGTTATAGATTTAGGAACATGTCGTTGTACGTGTAGAGGCTCTGTAAAGGGCCTCCAGTTGCAGACGAGGTTCCGGGCTGCCGAGCAGGGGAGGGTATCCGTGCCGAAAATTGATTGCGCAACACCGCGCATTGATTGAGCTGTGGCCAAGGCCCGGGCAACCGACCGAAGTTCCAGGGTATTGGTTCCCCAACCTACTAGGTTAGTAGTGTATTAATCCGTGGGAGCTACCGCATCTCGTAGCGACATTCGGCTAAAGGCAGATCACGCAGCAGGAATTCAAAGGTGCGCCGAACGAGGCTCCAGCCAAGGTCGAGTTTACGTTGTGTAGTTGGATAGTTGGACGTAAGCTGCCACCAGATGAGGCTCCCCGTTGCATACAGTCCCGTGTAGGGTTAACCGCTTTCTCCGCCAGGGGGGCCTATCATGTCGTCATATCCGGTCGCTGGCTTCACGAGTTCTGACATGTTATGCTACCTTATCCGCGTGCTGGGGCCAGGAGTAGGGACTCCAGAACGGACAACTCCTCTCATTTGTGGGTTGGGCTGTTTGGCTCGGCTAACGACTTGGACTTTCGTTGACTCGAGACCCCTGTTCATCTGCTAGGACGAGACCCATCAGGGTTATAGCATCTGTTACGCGTCTCCGGGGCCGAGATACGATTACCCCGCGACTCAATTAAAAGCTGAGTGCCCAGATCGCGTCCATGAGAGGAAGTGATCCATGACGTTAGAGGTCTCCCCCATCGGAGTGAAGTGAGGCTCTTGTCGAGGTGGTGTAAGCGCGGATCACCTAGAGCCGAGGCGAGACGACAGCTGAGCTGACCTCATGCTCTTGACCGTAGCATACATACGCATGACTCTTAAAGATGCGCGGACTTGACCGAGTTTTTCATCGAGTTACGAAAGGAGGAAACGGTGTGATAATAAGGCCACGTACGGACACCGGCGTTCAACACCATCAGCGATGTCGGGTCTAGGGTTTGATCGTCTAGCTAGAAAATGCATTTGCGCCTGTTGGGAGGATGAAGTTCCAGAGTATTGCATTTGACAGCCTGTCGCGTGTTGGTGGAGTTCGTCGTCAGCAGAACGGAGAGGCGCCCAGTGAGGAGCAACGTCATTCTGATCGGCACTGGGGTGATTGGGTTCCAAGCAGAGATTAAGCAACGCACAGACTTAGCCCGGCGCCGCATGATTGAACAGATCTAGTTCGTCCTATGTCATCCCGGATGGACGAGGCAACGGCGTCATGTAACATCGCGCCTCTTGCGGACGCTGTGAATCATGCTAACCTAGCATCCAATGACCGTGACCGTGACCGTGACCACGACCGCGACCGTGCCAGTACTGCATGCTAGAGATTCAGTAAGCTGGCCCGCCAGTGCGGGCAACCGTGGGCAACCGTGGTTGTATGGCGCACGATGCAGGCCAAAGTAACTGAACCCTGACACCCGCCTGCAAGTCGAGATCTTGCGCAGGTACCGACGTGGCGGATCCCGTGGCATCTCATCTTATATCTTATGGGTTACTCATCACAGGCGCAGTTTAAGGTCAGGGGTTTGCGAAATGAAATGAGAGTCCCAACGGTAATTTCTCGTTATTCTAGAAATGCTATCGCAACCATACGATCGGAGGATGAGCACCCAAAGAACGAGCACGATGGGTTTGACCACGACGCTGACCCTGCATCGTGTATGGCCCAGATATTCAGGGGAAAACCGAGAGCTAGATCCGCCGAATGTTATCTTACAATCAAGCTGCCCTATCACCCAACAGGGCCCGACATGAAGGAGAACGGCCCGATCTAGTATGCGAAGCAGAGGCTGCAGAACAAGCAATACGAGAAGAATCAAGCTTGTCAAACGTTCTGTCTACTATCCGGTTCAGCCTATTCTGGCTTATAGCTTTCCTGGCTTCTTTAGCCTTTCCTCAACAATCAGCTTGTCAGTCCCGGATTTTCAGCGTGCTTGGCGGCACTGCGATGGTAAATGGAACCCCAGCCATTCGAAGCCCTCACATTGGTCCCTGCTGCAGCAAGGGTTTCTGGCTCTTTGCACATGTATATGCTCTGGCGCTACCTGGAGCCGGGATCGACAGGCCGGGTGCAGGGGTTCGAGCTGCCATCGATCAAATCCTCCGCACCTGCAGAGATAGATGCAACGGCGGTAGTCTAGGTGTAGAGTGCCGGACGTAAAGTAACTCTGGAAAAATGAGAAAAGCCAAATGAGCGAGAGGTCTTGCGAAAGCTGGAATGGCTGCCCCTTTCTACTATCCCCTTGAGATCCTGACTGTGGTTCCTGCCAAGCTCCCAATGGCCGATCTACTGTCGTTCCATTGGAGCGTAGCACCCATGAAGGCTTGTCGTCTGAACCACTCGCTCTTATGCATGATCCCGGGCGCATCGCGAGGATGTTCGGATGAGCATCAAGCGGCTTAGGAAGCGCAAGCTTCCGGCCAGACATACGAAAACGTCATGATACTTTTGAACTACCGGGCATAAATTCTGACATACGTCTAGCCCTTCATTGCTCCTCGCTCTCTTGGTGACCTAGTCGTGGGGCATGCGATGAGTCTGCAGCTACTCGGGCACATGTGCGCATCCGTAACTAGAGGATGATTTTCTGGAACGGCCTTTAAGATCGCCCAAGGGTGTAGCCGCGTAACTTGTTACTCAAAAGCTCCTGAACGGAGTTGGTTGAGCTAGATTTGAACAAGGGCTCGTCATCGAAGCAGATAGCCGATACCAGCCCTCATCATAATAAACATAATCTGTCTCATGTTTTTGATATTGAGGCAAAATGATCTTTGGCCCAAGGTTTCATATTGGAAAGCCTCTTTTTGCCAGAATGCCATGGCCAAAGACTAGAGTGCTTTTCCTTCTCGGTATAGGTGAAGCTGGCAGCGTGAGTCCGCGGCCATTCTTATCCGTTAATTAGCGCTCTATTCATTGGCATTACAGCGTCTTGGATATTATGCTCATTGCAGACATTAAAGTGTATCAAGGGTCGAAGTTCTAGTTAATTCGCTACGGTCTTGGAAGAGGTCTAGGACCTGAGCTCGGTCCGTCTTCATCATTCAATGGTATGTGTATATTTTCTTTAACTGTGCCTCGTTATTATAAAACCAAAACAATCTCCACGGCTTCTTCCCATATCTCAGCTATCTGGCAACTTCCTCTTCTTTTTGGGTATACCATACCGTGTACCAAGTGACCTCTTGCAGAGTATACCCCCGTTGTTGCACTTGTACAAATTATTCACTAATGAGATTCTCGCTGTTGTTCTGATCCTTGAGTCTATCATAGCGTTAATTGTGGTGTTAAGAGACTATAGACCTTAACTGTCGAGGCCTGTCAACAGTACCCAAGAGAGGACCGGCTGGTAACGCTCCTGCGGGTGACAACCACGAGTAGTTCCACCTAAGTTAGTCTCCTTTCACGTCTGAACCAGTGCTGGGTCACTCAGCTTTGACTCTTCTTCCATAGTTTCAGAGCCAGCATCCCCACCGACATGAGCATCGAACCAAAGACTGATACCTGCCAGGTTGGGATAGGATTTCTCGATCCGCATCATCCGTGGCTCACCATCTTGGCGGAAGCCCAAGAACAAGAGGCCTTTACGTGTGGATAGCATATACATCAGACGCTTAGAGGCGTCTGACCAACAACCCTTGCTGCTGCATCTCTTGAGACCTAATACAGCTTTTGGTTACGGCAAAGCTTTGTTCCCAGGGCCTCAGGCTCGTCTACGAAGTCCATTGGTCCACTTTGACGCCTCTCCACCACCTTTTGCTCCCTGTTCTAGGACATTATAGCAGTCTTACGATCTCGGTCACTGGAGCCGGTACTTGCCCAACAAGGAAGTGAAGCTTCACGGAAGACTCAGTTATCAACCGAAGACGCTAGCGGTCGAACCACCGAGCAACGTTGCGCGCTCATCGACCGAGCTACCTGTCCATGTAAAATCCTTATATATACCAAGGGACTGAAGCCCGTCGACATCAGCTTGTCAGCGTGGCAATTTCGTTGGAGTATCGCAGATCTACTAGTAACTAACATTGCCGGTGGATTCTTCCGATCTTATCTGGGAACCCAACCTTTGCATGCAACCTACAATGTCTTTTCACTATTCATCATCACCACATAACAGTGCCACGATGGATATGTCACATCAAACCTACATGTCTAGCTATCCGCCACCGACGAACTCCATCATGGAGGTAAGACACCTTCAGCAACCACCAGTCCCTTCAGCATCATCTTTTCCAGCCCAGCTTCCAGCCCAGCTTCCAGCCCAGCTTCCAGCTCCTCCTCTTCCACTATCAGCATACCCACCCCCGGCCACTCACAGCCCCCTCGCCAGACGACGAGAGTCAATGTCAAAAGCCTTGAAACTCAGAAGATCCTACTCGACCCCTAACGTGAGACCGCAGGGGATGAACGAACCCGACACAGAGTCCCTTGGTCTCTCTGGAGAGAAGAAGAGAAATAGACTTGGGTACGCAAGAACGAATATGGCGTGCGGTATGTAGTGTCGGCGTAGAGGGATCGAGGGAGAGTCTGAGCGATGCTAAATGGCTTGCTAGGAAACTGTCGGAAACGGAAGATCAGGTGCCAGCCCGTGAAAGATGATGGCCGCTGTAGCCAGTGCATCAGACTCAAGAAAGACTGCCAGTTCTACGCTGTAGACCAGCAACCACCGCCTTCGACCGTAAGGGCTGGATCGAAACCACTTCCTAAGACGATGCTAGGATCTGCGGCCACACCACCTCCGATCGCACCGAGCCACCCTGGGCACTTGCAAACACAGCAGTCGTACCATGGCAGGGCAATACCGGCAGGGCATGACATGCGACCACCGAGCATGAGACCAGACGCCTACCTCGAGGACCATAAGCGTAGGTGCTACCCAACCTTCTGGTGACCATTACCCGCCGCTAAATGTTTCTCAGTCGGACCGGGGGCACAAGCTGCCAGACCGTACACCTACGGTCAAGGTATGGAGAACTGGGCATCGACGACCATGAGTCCTACATCGAAACAAGGAGACATCAACACGTCGTGGAGAAGCTATCCACCCGAGTCCCCCGTAGCCGGGGGCTACGCTCCTTACCCGGTGCCGGCGTCACAGGCGCCCGCCACGTGGGCAACATCTCCTCTGGAAACGGCAGGGTCAGGGGGTACATCTCGATCCGAAGACGTGTGGCCCGCATACCAACAGCCAACAAGGTCAATGTCGTTTAGTGGAGAGCACTCTGTGCAATACGCGACAACTCCGAGTCGAACGTACGAGAGGAAAACCTCGGTCGCCTCAGACATGTATCACCCAACGAGTATCGAGACCACACCTTCGACCTCCTACACAGCATGGCAACAGCCATATCAGCCATGGTATGCCGAAGGAGGACAACAACTTCCGCCAGCGGGCGAAAACCATCCCCAAATCGACGGGGCGTATTACGGGAGATAATCCTTCATTCAGGTCTTGCTGAGTTCAGACGGAGGGTACGCGATTGCTACAGTCTATGAAGTACATCAGCGCCGTTTTGCAAAACCCGGAATACTGGCTCCGTTTGAACTCATCGGCGCCCGAAGCCGAGAAGCGTAGCCCGAGCATTAATTCGACTACGAAAAAAGGAAAAGGGAAGAGAAATAGAATAAGAAAAAGAGCACGACCTAGAAACTCAGATTCGACATGCGCCTGAGACACTAGTGCGGCGGCTCATGAATAAAACTAACAAAAAAAGGGTAAAACATGAAAACAATAAAAAAGGGGTCCAGTCATGAGGACTTCACGAGGGAGGCGTGCGCTCCCTATACATATACACAGCGACCAGGACCTGATAGCCCGGGCGCCATTAACAGCAGATTGTATTGCGAGGTCTAAAAGACAGCCAGCCAGCCAGATGGGCACGATAAGATATGTTCACCTTTATTAGGTCCTGCGAGAGCGTTTCTCTTGCTTTCCCCTTGCATGCCGTCCCGTCTCGTTTCGTCCCGTTCCGCTTGCCCCGTTCCGCTGCCGTGCCGTGCGCTGCGGCTGGCGCGCAGCACAGGAGGGCCCGACGACACCTGTTTGGTATCTAGATCCAGGGCCATGGGTATGGGTAGTGGTGGTCAGCGTCACGTAGCGCGTGACACACATGTTACCTACCTACTATACAGCACCAATAGGCCACACCACTTGAAAAAGGCACGGCTCGGCATGTTCATTGCGGCTAATGGAAGAGCGGAGGGCACTGGATTGACTCTCTACCATTTCACTTCTGTCACCAACCTGAGCTAAGCCCTCATCATTATCTGTATTTTCTTGCGTGTTATTTTACTTTATTCTTTGGTTTGGCTAGTGTGCGCTTTGACGTTTGGGCAGAAAAGCAGGGGTATGGTGGGTGATACAAAAGTTTTGCTGTTTCATGGCTTGTTTAGAACATTCTTCGATGCGGAGGACAGCTACTGGGCAGTGTTGTGTCTAACTTTCATGCGGTTCCTAGTATTGCCAGTGCGTGTATTAAATTAAATAATTGTATATGCAGTTCTTCTCCAATTCATTTAGACTTATTCCTGGCATATGCGTGGCGCGCCGAGCGACGCCCGGTATTCGCTGGCAAAATGGAGATCGGATGGGCCATCGTATGCTTTGCCCTATGGTGTAGCACGATGACCTCAGTCCCCACCCGAGTTGGCTTTCCTTCAGCTACCGTTTCCGAAGTTGCAACCGAATTGGTAAATTCTGCCAATGCCGTAGCTGGCGAGTAGTAGCTACTAATATTGTGCGCTGGTGGAGCCCTCGATTCTTTCGACACCTTTAGATTGGCTATACGCGGCCCGCCAGCACCAAAGCACACAAGGAACACAAAGGGTATCAATGTACGATACACGAGAGAGTGGCCCTACACGGCGTTAAATGTGCTGAACCCGACACCTAGCAGCAACACATTATAGGGCTAATCTCCAAGTCAGGATGAACAAGCCGATATAAGCGCCGAGAGACAGTACAGTGAGTACCAGGACGCTATTATTGCATGTGCGAAATTTATTCGTGACCTTCCCCTCATGGTCAATAATGTCGAAGAACTGTCTGTTGCCTTCGTACCGGCGGTATATAGCGCACAGCATTACGGCCGCTCCATACACGGCGAAGAGGGCACCGATGGCGTAGAATTCAGAAGTGAAGATCTTGAGAATGATCAGGGCAAAGCTGAATTGTGACAGAGCGGTCCGCATATAGGCTCCCTCGAAAGTTCGCTGCGCTGCCCGGATCTCAACTAGCCTATGGCAGAGGCGTAAGCATTACTTGATTCTAATACCGAGACGGCGCCGCATCAACCGGCTGGGCCCCGGGCCGCCGAGAGAAGTAGGTGCCCTGTCTTCGCAAATAGAAAGATACAGCAAGTGCTGGAACGCTTACTCTTGGGCCGTTAATACCACCGGGCCAGCGCCATGTAATCGCAGGTGGAAGCGGTCCTCTTCGGGATGTGGCTATGAGATATCGTATCAGTCAGCTGTCCGATGGAAATGAGCGCTGGTGCGGACAGCGTAGGTGCGGGTCAGATTTGCACATCTCAGGGGCTGGGATTCTGTCACCACATATGAGTGTATCTAGGTACGCCCTGCTGAGGCACACACAGAGATTGAGAAAACCCCCCGGCTGTATATGCTGTTCCTCTCACTAAACCCCCTTCTTTTTCGTCGCTGTTGTTTCTCGTAACTTCATGTATATGGCTTTAGGAAAAGAAAGAATAACAAACCTCAAACATTTGCGCCTACGGTGTTATTGGTCTGACTGGACGGTACTGTCTGCTACATTGGTGGGATACGAATAAGCGCGTCGAAGACGCCTGGCGTAATGGATGAGTGGGTGGATATGAGGTCAGTGTCGGCCACAGTAGGCTAACATATGCTAACTTGGGCGGGCGTTGGGATAGGTCGCTAAGTGGGTTTCTGCCGCGGCCCCCAATGCTTACCTCCTGCCACCCCGAGTAGGTAGGCATGTAACACGTGTAGTAGTTATTTGGGCAGGTACTCCTATGTAGTGATTCGGGCAGGTACCTACCTTACCTACTTACTTACTGGGCAGAGCACATGGTTTTTCTGGCCAATCATAGAACCCAAACTGAAACTTTGGTTTAAATACGACCTGCAAAAGTTACTTTCAGCACCAATCCACGCAACCTGGTGGACATACACATACTTACAGGTATCACCTCAGTAACTCCTGTTCAGGATCACCACATATCTAAGGAGTATGCGCATTTGAATGGAAAGAGCTGTTTGAGGACATCCGACCTGATTGATTCGCCCACGTGATCGTAAGGATCGTCATAGTAATGTAGTTATAATTACAGCTAGATGCTGTCTACCTGGTTTAGGTAGAGAGATGGAGACTCTGCACGCATACAAATACTACAAATACTATATTATCTTCTTGGACCCAAGTAGGGTAAATTAAAGTAGTAGCTAATAATATCCATCTCTACTCTGTACCTAGACACCTTATGCAAGTGATGTAGTAGCGCCCTACTATTTAAATACTTCTGAAAGGCTGAAATGCAGTAGAAGCTTGGATCACTGAATGCACCTGCGCTCCATAGAGGTTTACCTATAATTAGACTGGCTAGGTACATGTACCTCCGATATGTCGAAATCAATCGCGTCGCAGCTATGTCTTCTTTATCTAATTAGTAGATATACTCTACCTGTAAATGAGTTAGGTAAATATAGCAGTTCCTTCTTTAACAGCACCTGCATAGCTTGCTCCCCGAGACTCCTTCCACAAGCAGAACAATACCTATTGGTAACAACCCCTAGAAGTTAGCTGGGGTGAAAATGCCGCCAACATTCGAGCCTAACGAATTTCTACACTACATCTATCCATAAGGCGCTAGGAGCCTGCCTGACCACGTACTTACATAGTAGCGCACCATACCCGTCCGTGTTCCAAACGAGGGAGCGATTCCCACGTCATTATTTTCGAGACTCGGGATAGAAGCCAAATCCTTTCCAGACCCCTGAAGCGCCTGTGTTCGATCAAGGTACGGTGTGTCCACTGCAATAACGTGCCTGAGACACTGCGCGGTTAGCAAAGCTGACCTTTGGAGAGACGCTCGCGGGTTTTCAGCTCATGCTACAGTACCAATAACAAGGACGCCGGACCTAACCAATCGGACACGAACCAATTATCACCAGGCCGGCCCACACAGGCCACACTGCTATATGCCATGCGCTGCAGGGCAAGACGAGTCATACCTACCAGAACATACTTGACGGTTCCTCCTCCATCCCAACTTCTCATACACCAGCTTGCTTAAAACATGCGCGCGCTCATGAGTCTGCCGGGGCATGTCTCCGGTTGTCCCGGATTGATCCAACTGCTTCTTTGAGGCATCGGTGTAATCAACTTTGAGTACCGCCTCGAGAAAGGCCCGTCGCCGTGTAACGTCGGCGGTGGATCCAGGCATTGCTGTCCCCATGGGCCATCCATCAGCCTCTGGTATATGAAATGTACATGTGTACACCAGGTAGATGGCGCGATAGCACATGGCTGGATACAGACGCCATGGATTGATGGATACCCTACCAAGGCCCGTGCGGCAGTGGGTATACCAGTACGCTTCTGGTGCATACTCTACTGAGTACTGAGTAACTTGCAGGTGTATCGCGGTGTACCACTGTACAGTAGTACCAGTGATGGTGATGTGATCCTGTCGAGCCTGTGTGGAGACTCGGTTCTCCCGGGGCTGAGCGCGCCAAACAGCAAGAACGCCTAGCCTAACGAAACCCCCCCGGCCGCTGTGTGGGCAAAGCCTTACTGAGTGCTGTGTCGTGACGGCCTGACTGGGCGATCACAACGATTGGCGACGGCAACGGACCAATCGACATCGGGACTAGGGTGCTGTCTCCCAAGGCCGTCGTGGTGCGCGAACCAACACCCCTTACACTACCCATAACCGAGACCATTGCCAAGTGATCTGTCCGCCTAGAGTAGCCTCTCTGCTGTGTCTGCCTTTCGGAACACCTCGTCAAGCCTCCTCGTCTCTGCCACAATTTGTGCGTCTCTCTCACCCAGTATCCTGCTGCCAGAACCTGGTCACTTCTGCAAATTCCATCCCGGAGCGTCTTGCACGGCCTCGTTCACATACCATGCAGAAATCGAGCTGGCTTCTTGTCGTTTAGAGACTGGCACATGTCTGTCTACCGTAGTTAGTATTTCCACATTCAGCCCGCGCACCGAATAAGTCACTCTCCACTCTGGCAATAAGCGCCAACGGCCTTGATCCAAGTTGAGCGCAGCCCCTCCCATTTCGACATTGGTCATCTCAGCTTTCATACACCCATCAATCGGCCGACGACTTCCAACAACGACCGATTGAGGAGATCAAGACCTGTGTTTTGACTATTCACAAGCACATCACAACAAGATCTGTATCCTCTCGGCGCAAGACTCGTCTCTCAGGTTTATCTCCCAGCTCCGCGCGCGATAGCACCGTCGTGCGGTTTGTGTTTACCTGTGACGCTCCGAGTCCTGGACGGACTATGATCTTCCCTTAATAGCGATCAGAGGACTGGGCGATCACAGTGGCCATCCAACTCATATATCTGGCAATCGTTCACCCCACCAAGAGCCTTGGCCATGTCTTCCATGTATACCATATCCCCCGCGTCGCTTCACGACCTAAGTGACCACCCTGCCAACTGCATTCAACCACCTCGCCATCTCGACAACCAACCTAAGCATACTCACAACGGTCCCAGCACTCCCGAATCCAATTTATTGTCGCCCTACTCTTCTCGTGGTCGTAGTAACTCAGCCTCGCCGACGTTGAATTCAAACACGCCGGCTGATACCCTATCAACCGCCGAATGCTACCAACCTAGCGAGGTCTTTGCTAGCAGCGAGTACGCCGACGACCCATTCCTCGGTGCCAATTTTGACGACATCCTCCCTGAAGACTGGATCACCGCTTTTCAGCCGCCAGAAAATGGTAACCGCCAAGCTGTATACCCCTTGAGCCCTCACCCTACACCTTCTATCCCGGCTCATCAAACTTTCCAGCCAAGCAAGGAGGCCACTACAATTATACAGGACTCAGTCTTGAGCAAGGAGTCCCCGACACAGCAGGACCCTTCGACTGATTCAGTCGACTCCAGCCAATCAGACGCTCAACTAACTCCAGATACAAATCGTGGTAGCTGGTCAAGCAACGAAAGCACCGCACAGGCTCCATTGGCCATGGCAACCCAAAGTCCTCGGGTAACGGTCTCCATGTGGCCAAGCAAAGATGATGATGCTCCCATTCAAGGTGTAGAGAGATCATTGACTGGCACGGAGAGTCCTCGCACCGTGCGGCCTTCTCGTGGTTTTGCCGGCGACTTAGCTTATGAGCGATCCTATGAAAACCTGGCACAAGTAGCTCGTGATACCCATGGTCACTGGATGCCTAATATAGGTACTGGACATCGTGGCCTTGCCCCTGGAGAAAGACCGTCGGAGGAACTGCCCAGCCCTAACCAGCAAGCCGCGCAACGCGAGCGAGAGGATAAAAACCGAGAGGTCGATGCTTGGATATCCCAATTCAGCGGAGGCATTGGGGAAGTTACCGACATTGGCGAACGAGGGCCGGATCCGAGAACTGCGCCAGAAGACGGTCATGATAATATCCCAGCTGACGAGATCCCACTCGGCCACACAACAGAGAATAGACTTATCGAAGGACAAACTTACGTCATTGATGACGGTAGAGGTGGGCCTATCACCGAGACAGATATTGATATCGTGCGACAACTTCGCACCTGGGGAGATGCGCCAGCTATACATGCTATTCAATCCGATGCGCGTAAACGCTACCAACCGGAAACCTCACAGGCTGCCATCGAGAAGTTCTATCGTCAATGCCAGGACAACGCCTCTCTTATTTCCAATACGCCAACCTGGGGCACGCGTCGACGGAGCTTGCCCAGTGTTGTAGATATGGAAGGGATAACTTCTGGGAATTTTCTCAAGAAGCTGTCTATTAGCGGACACTCACGCAGACCGAGCATACTCCAAAGGGTTACTAGCATCAGTCGAAAAACCAATATCAGTGGGTATCGTAAGCGCAAAGGGAGTAGCGCGAGTGAGCTGCCACCAGAAGAGTTTGGGGATCCAGTGGACCGACGAGAATCCAAAGATAGCCTTGCACCACCATCTCGCACATCGAGCTGGGGACTCGGAAGTATCAATAAGAAGCCTACTCCTAGTCTAAATACTGCCCTGGTAGGGATGGCTACCAGTGTTGCGGTGATTGGCACCCAACATGCGCGTAGCGGTTCGATCAGCGCCACACCTATCACTTCGCCGAAGAGTCCGTTTGGAACTCTCGGTGCTGGTTTGAGAAGACCGCGAAGCAAAACAGAACTCCCCAAGACCTCCAACGCCGAAAACTCCCACCCTAACCTAGTGGATATGTTGAGGAGACAGGGTGGCCCGCCGGTGGCACAACTAGCTCGGTCGCAGCCTCAGCTGGACGCCGAGGAAGAAGACGATGATGACGATGATGGTATGGATGAATCTGACATAAAGTTGGAGCAAAGGACAACAAAAACCATTGAGCCAACGCTCGCTGGGTTTAGAGCTCACATACTGGAGATCAATCCCAGCCTTGCAATTACTGCTGGAATCGACAATCCCAACAGTTATCTAGTCGACCGCATTGCTTATCAAATGCATAATCGCTACAAACAGCTTCTGACAGCAAAGCAAAAGCATTTGAGCCATGTCAACCAACGTAATTGCCCATCCGGGTCTCTCTGCCTATCTCTTGGTGGCACCATAAGATATTTGGACGGATCGACCAGGGTGGTTCCATCGGACGAAGAAGCAACTCCACTTGAAGGGGGTATCAACGCGGAGAGCTTTCCGCAGGGGATTACTCCGCCTCCAGCCCACCATCTCCCTGCTGAATTTGAATGTCCACTATGCTTCACTATTAGAAAGTTCCAAAAACCTTCTGATTGGACGAAGCACGTGCACGAAGATGTACAACCTTTCACTTGCACTTGGGACAGATGCCGTGATCCCAAGATGTTTAAGCGAAAGGCCGACTGGGTCCGCCATGAGAACGAAGGCCACCGTCATCTCGAGTGGTGGACGTGTGACGTAGAAGATTGTCGCCACGTTTGCTACAGAAGGGACAACTTTTTGCAGCATCTGGTCCGTGAGCACAAATTTGCGGAACCTAAGGTCAAGACTAAAGCCGCGATTAAAAAGGCCGGCGGAGCTGACCACACGTGGCAAAAAGTTGAACAGTGCCACGAGGAGACGACGACAAAACCGACTGAAGAACCGTGCCGGTTCTGTGGAAAAACTTTTCCCACTTGGAAGAAACTCACCGTTCACCTTGCTAAGCATATGGAGCAGATCAGCCTTCCCGTGGTGGAGCTTGTCATGAAGAAGGAACTCGACCCCGACACCGTCATCAGCCCTGTGCAGGATCCCCCGCCACGCCATTTTGGACCCCCTCCGCCATCAACAACGCCCCAAATCAAACCAGATCCCCACGATCTCAGCCCACAGGTTCCTCAGACGAATGCTAGTGTGATGGGCTATAGCCCCGTAAACACAATGGGGTTTTCACCCATACCCCGGCCACCCATGGGCAACACATACTTCCCGCAGCAGCAGACAGGGCAGTCGTACCATGACATGCCCCCTCAACCAAGTAATATAATGATGCAAGCGCAATATAATACTCAGCAACAGTATCATGGGTTGCCAGTAACTACAACTACGTTTGGACACCCTGGTACTACCTATACTTTAGGCATGGCCGTTTCTGATACTGAACCGTTCCCAGCATACGATCCCCTTGGCATCCAAGACCCAACCGGAGGCATGGGTTATCAGAACTTAGGAAATCCTGCCTTGCATAATATTGAGCAGTACGGTAGTAATCATGGATCGGTATCACCGTACTCCCACTCTCCCCATCCGGGCCACAATGCCCAATTCTATAGCTCTTGAAGAGCGGCGGTGATAAAGTGCGTGAGACCGTTCTCATTTCAGAATACGTATATGTGCGGTTTAGCGCTCCACCAAGGCTTAGAGATGAAAATCTCAGACTCACCAGCTTGCTGGTTAACGATGTTTGGGTAACGTTCCGCCCAGGCACTCCACTTAGCTAGCTAAACCAGCTATAAGGTGGCATTTACGATGCTTTATACCCAAGTATAACTTTGTTTGGCAGCGTTTGGTACATATTTTGAATGTTATGTGCTACATCGGCTCTAGTGGCCTGGGATTTATTGGTCTTAAAGATGATGGATGGACACATTGAGGATATGGAGCAAAGCTATCTCACATAATGCCATTACCTTCCTCGTCCCATCTCAGTTGAAGCATTACTACTTATTATCATACATTCATGGCGTTTTGTGCTCGAAAGCGACGATTTTGGATATGGATACCTCTCATCTGATATGACGGTCTACGGAGTTTTTTTTAGAAGGCGGCTCACTCAGCAGGCGAGTTATTCGTGGGTTTAATCCTTCAGGAACGCAATTGAACTGGTGGATCTGGACGGTATCTTGGTTGAAAATATGAGGATGACGAGCGCGACGGTGGAAAGGCCACAAGGCGCTTCAGGAGTTTTCAGTCTGATTTGTTTGCTACTTACGAGTGTGTGCGTCCTTCAATAGAGGGGGTTTGCTACTTTATTGATTATACATGCACCCCAGATCATCGTGCTCTGTAGTGTTGCGAAGACGGATTCTTCTGTCTTCCTAGGCTGATCCCCAAACGAGTATACAGAGACGCCCGCAGCTCAAGACGGACCGCACGGCTTGCACGCCAACCCTGGTTCATAAGGCATTCAGGCGACCAATCTTCGGCAATTTACTCTACTGCGCCACCTTAGCTACTTCGACCGATTTCTTTCACCATTGCACAACAATTCATGATTCGTCTACCAAAACACCAAAACGGGGGGGCCGTCTTCTCCCCAAGGCAATTGCACAGCCCTGAAGGGCAACCCCCAGGTCTGACTGGGTGTGGTCGACACTATGAATCCGGGCAAGGGGCACGAACGGATTGGGGAGGTTGCCTAACACGAAAATGGCAATTAGGCTGTGCTTACGGAACCAGCACAATAAATGGCAGACTGGGCTATGACGTGATAATTACGAGAGGACCTAGATTGGGGACATATCTGATGAGATATTTCATCCACCTTTATATGTACCTTATCACCAGGCAAAGTGGTAGAACGAATCGTTTGAATTCGTGCGATGATTAGTAAAGCTGGGCTTCTGCCACAGAGGATGCGAGCAAGCCGGCCCCGTGTTTCAAGTGCATCTCGCTTTCTTACGGCCAGGACGTCTGATCGTTTCAGTCGACCTTGGTTTCTTTCATTGCTGGCTATACGCCAGGTATGCTATAGAGGGCATAGCCGCATCTAGGCCGAGAAGGAGGGGTGCCCCCATGCGACATGTCTTCGGGGTTATCGGGGAGTTATTGGGGAGTTATTGAGGGAGTGCGAATGGGTCGAGGGGCCAGCCTTTCTCTTCCTTATTAAGTCTTGACAACATCTATCGCCGAAGTAAGACGAGCCAGGCGCGCCTCCTATGTACTAGACGCTCGGGCTCAATGAAGACTGAAGCAGAATGATCTTCCGGAGATCAGGGTTTGTTAGATGAGCTTAATGAATGCCGTTTATGAACCGTCATTATCGGTGATTAGATTGAGTAGCATGATTGATTCACTCATATACCTGTTGAGATTTTGGGGAGGAAAGGCCGAAGAAAGTCATTATACATTGCACAGCCGTAGGATTGCTTTTTTTTTTTGCGAATAGACCATTCCGAGGTTTTGGCAAGGATTCTCGTCAAGATGCAAAGGTCTCGAGTCGAGTTTCCAACATAGCCGTGAGGGATGCGGGAGATGGACCTTAGTGAAGTGTATACTGACGGCGTCGGGCGATGAGAGTGGGCGTGGCTGACAACCGTACCGATGCAACCCTCTGACGCAAAGCTTTGGGCTCTGAAGCTCAAGCAATGGCGAGCCGGATTAAATGGGTTGATTAACTTAGCCAGATGAATCGCTAGATTAGGTAGGCACTTAGATAGTTCATATAGGCTGGCACGAGGAAGTGACGGTCACCTCTGTAACATATTGGGGGCACGGTGCTCTCTCGATAGGCACTGGTAGATATGTAACTGAAACGCAACAAGGGGGCATAGCTACATGGTAGGTTACTGATGGGTACAGTCGTTGGGTTAGTGTATAGTAATAGTGAAGTGGAAGCATTCTTATTAAGTCAATAGAACCTCGTATCTGGAGTAAGGAATACGAACAATTGAAATTAAGAAACTCTTTCAATTATTCATCAGTTTGTTCTATAGATTATTAACACGATAAGTTCACAGAGCTGCTTAAGTTGGTTAAAGGGAGGTACTTTAGGTGAAGCATGGACAGCCCCTCGTGTTTCAGAGGTCTCAGATCCACTAAAGTTGTGCTGTCAGAGCCGCTGCGTAGGCGGCTGGGGCCGCCACTTTTACACTAGGGTGCCTTCAAAGAGCTCCTGAGAGCCAATGATCTTCTCCCGGCCTGCTGCTGGCATGCTGGTGGGTTTCGTCTTAACCCAGGCACTTTGCACCCTCGGTATCTGGAGCGAGCTGTCTCATTGGGCAGGACCAATCTTCAACAAAACCTCAAGACTTGGCATGGGTCTCCTAGCCTCAACGACAGATTTGCCGCCAGTCTTTCCAAGCCAACGCCATGGTAGATGAGGCATGGGGGGCTGACGAAGGGGTTGACACCCATACTGGGGGCCCCTGGTTCAGACAATGAACGGCATTATTAATTGACGATCGACAACAGGGCTTGCTTGCTGGCGAGTGGGTTGATGGCCAAGGGTGTCTTTATCTCATCCGACGAACTACTCTACACACTTGCTTGAGCGTTCTTCTCCAACCATTTCTCTACTTCCTGCTGGTTGGTATTCCGTTTTCCGCCTCCGCTAGATCGTCTGGCGTGTGGTCGTTCATTTCTCTGGCTGGCCTAGCCTTCTTGCGGTGTTGTTCTTATCTTGGGGGTCACTTATACCCTCGTTCGACCGTACACTAGACTAACTTGTCCTGTCCACTCGTTTCACCTTACGCGCTGATGCCCCCCTACCTTGGGTATCTAGCCTGCCTAAGACTACCTTCATCGTCAACCTCTTCGTCCATTCTCATACTAGTTCGTGGATGACGGACCTGGTGTTGGCGCTGGTCATAACAGCCACATTGAACTCTTGTGTTCATTGTCTCTGTCCTTCGTTTTGTCTCTAGTTGTTCACTGTTTCTTTCATACGGCAACCGTTTGTTGCCGTCTTTCATTCTTTCCAGGTTGATCCTCGGCCCTCTTTGCTATTATTTGGATTCATTGCCAGAGGCGCCTTTAGCACAGGAAGCATTCTTTTGCCTTCAACTCTTTGTCCATTGTGGGTGTCTACATTATAGCGAGCGATTCCCGACTCACCTGCATTAGATCAGAACACATCAACTTCCCGCTGGACGACCGGAAATTTCAATTCGCATTCAAGAAATTTGCTGGATTCTTTTTATTATTATTCCGACTATTTGGCCCACAGTTACATATCCTGGTTGATTTGTACGCTGAACTCGGTGGCTTCGAGGCGTTCATTTACAAGCATTTTAGTATTTCAATTATCAAACGTCAGGACGAACGACTATCTTTCTCTTGCATGAGAACGGAACGTGGTATCAGGATCGGAAAAGGAAAAGAAAAATGGTAGGAACAGGTTCTTGGTCGATACGGAAGGCTGCGGTATTGGCGACGGCCTTCGTCGCTACTGGAGCACTTGGCAATGATGTTTTAGTCACAAGTGGATTCGACAATTGCAACAATAATAGCGCCATTACAGTTGACAACGTCGACATCAAGTATAACAACGCCGATAAGACGGTCACATTCAACGTTGCCGGCACAAGCGCCAAAGAGCAAAAAGTATTGGCGAAGCTGACGGTAACAGCATTCGGCCAGGAGTTTTACAACAACGAGTTCAATCCCTGTGACGCTGCGACGTTTGTTCAGCAACTATGTCCCGGTATGTATCCCACCAAACCTGACTCGATTTATACCTAGAAAGCTTGCTAACAATTAATAGTACCTCCCGGCCACTTTGGAGCTAACGGGACACAAGCTATCCCCCCGGAGTTTGCTGACAAGATCCCTGCGATCGCGTTCCAAATTCCTGATATTGCAGCTCAAGCAAAGCTAGAGCTTACATCTCTAGATGATAACTCTACAATCGGCTGCGTTCAATCAGAGGTAACAAATGGCAAGACAGTTAACGTGCCGGCTGTCTCTTACATTGCCGCCGGAGTTGCTGCTGGCGCCCTTGTGCTCGGAGGCGCCTCGGCCATTAGTGCTGCAATTTCGGGAGCTGCGGCCGGGGCAGGGTCAAGTGTAGGCGGAGTTGGAACAATAAGTCCAAGTTTTGGCGAAGTTTTCGGTGTTTTCCACGGCTTTGCTCTCAACGGAATGATGTCAGCCCAGTTGCCGCAGGTGTACCGGAGCTTCGCGAAGAACTTTGCTTTCTCCACTGGCCTCATTTCCTGGAGAGAGATGCAACTCGGTATTGACAACTTCCGTGCCAAGACCGGCGGTGACCTCTCGAAGGATAGCGTCGAGATTCTTCAGAAGACAACTCTAGTTTTCCCCGACGGCTCAACGTCGAGTGCTAATGGCACAATGTTCAAACGCTCGTTCGAGGATTTTGCTGCTCTAGCACTTCGAGACTTCGATACTCAAATCAACTCAACAGCCACAGGCGGTGACGATGCCAACCCAACGGAATCTGCAATTCGTACTGCCGTGTCTGGTATTCAGGGGTTTGTCAATACACTTGCGGTCCCTGAGTCAAACACGTTCATGACCGTGCTTGAGATTGTCGCCATAGTTATTGGCGCTATCATTGTTAGCATCCTCCTAGTAAAGGTCATATTGGAGGCTTGGGCTCTTTTCGGGCGATTTCCCAAGTCTCTGGCTGACTTTCGCAAGCATTACTGGGGATCTATCGCACGGGCTGTTACGTCTCTAATCCTCCTGCTCTATGGTGTATGGGTCCTTTACTGTGTTTTCCAGTTCACACATGGAGACTCTTGGGCCGCCCAGGTCCTCGCTGCTGTAACACTGGCCCTTTTTACTGGTATTCTCGCCTTCTTCTCATGGAAGATATGGAGCACGGCAAGAAAGCTCAAGAGCATAGAGGGAGATACTGCAAGCTTGTATGAGGATAAACTATATTGGCGGAAGTATTCTCTCTTTTACGAGTCGTACAAGAAGGGGTACTGGTGGGTGTTCATGCCGGTCATCCTCTACTTGTTTGCAAAGGGTACGGTGATAGCAGCAACGGATGGCCACGGTATGGTCCAGACTATCGCGTCTCTAATCGTTGAGGGATTGTTCCTGGTCTTGTTGCTATGGAGCCGCCCATACGAACGCAAGTCTGGGAATATCATTAACATCACGATCCAAGTAGTTCGTGTGATTTCTGTGGTCTTAATTTTGGTCTTCGTCGAGGAATTCGGCATTGCCCAGACAACACAAACGGTCGCGGGCGTCGTTCTGATCGCAGTGCAGTCCGCCCTTGCTGTGCTACTCGCGATACTAATCCTCTGGAATACGATCATCTCTCTTTGCAAACAAAACCCCCATCAAAAGAGGAGAAAAGAAATGGGTAAGTTGCGCCAACGCCAACACATCAACTATTCATACCCTCGATGTTGTAATGAAACACAATACTAATCAGTTATCAATTTGCAGAGAAGGTGCAGCGCGACACGCTAACATCGCTCGGTGCTCATAACTCGCTGCTGCTAGATCGAACAAAATCGGATGAGGCTGTTACTTCCCCGTTCCCTAAATTGACTACGGTCACCATAGAGCCGATTGGAGATAATTCCCATCGGGGTTCTTCAGGTGGTATATCTACTAGTTCAGGCTACTTAAAGGCGCCGAGCCAGAGCAGACCACTTACACCTTCTACTCCTTTCGCTGCTAATCAGAGTCGCGAGAATCTGATTATGAATGCGGCTCCACTAGACAGAGAACCGACGATACCGAACTTAGGCGATTTCGGAGGTAGCCGGCCGTATCAAGGGAACTATGGCCCCGGGGGTTATTCATCGTATCGGGCTCCTGGTGGATTTTAATTTGCGTCGCTACATCGTGACAACCCATTAATAGAAAGGCCTTCTCCATAATAGATACCGTCCGGCGTGGGCGTTCGGCTACAGCATAAAGCCCTCTTCCAGATTCATCATGACGTGCTCACGATACTCTTGTAAATATGACATTCAACTGCCTAATATCAACAAGAAGACATTGTAGAAGAAAATAAAGATCCACGTGAATATTTAAAAATATGGGTACATACAGTAAGTAGGTCTACTACGATAGTAGTATTTCGATTAGATTATATAATCGTGCAGCTAGAGCTCCAAGCTCTTGATAGGTCTCCACCCAGCCGCTACCGCTAGTGGGCAAGTACCTACGTACCGACGCGTGAGACCAGCTGCCTGCCCTCACTGCCTTGGATGTCAAACGTCAATTAAGGTTAATGTCAACGTCGTCTATTCCTATTCCCTAATCAGCCCACGACGAACCGCGCAACTCATTTCCGTTGCAGCGACAGAACTCCAAGGAAGCTCACGATCATCTCTCACGTCTAATTTGAGAAGTTGTTACTGCGACTGCGACTGCGATTGCATCTTCTTTCGGCTCCCTTGTTTCCTCCCATCGTCCGATCCCGTTCAAGATGGATAGTCTCGTCGCTCGATACAGCCGGCCCGCGGCCTTTCAGAACGAAACGCTCGCCGAGGACCAATATGATGACTTCCAAAATGACGTTGCCCCCGGTTTGTCCCTAAAGTTTGCTATGCCTCCAGTAGCACAGGTGAGTTCAGCTGAGCAGTTCTTAAACCGACTTTGTGTGCATACAGGTGTTGCATATCGTTGCTCGCTCTTGATCTTCGTCTTTATACTCCACTAGGCATGTCTATACTTGGCTAACTATGTCTCTTCTATTACCAGCCCTCTGCCTGGCTCCGGGCTGCCACAGACGACCGGTCTAACCCTAACTGCCCCATCAAGATCGCCCACGGCACGACGACGCTGGCATTCCGGTTCCAGGGCGGCATCATCGTGGCGACGGATTCGCGAGCGACGGCGGGCAACTGGATCGCCTCGCAGACGGTGAAGAAGGTGATCGAGATCAACAGCTGCCTGCTGGGCACCATGGCCGGCGGCGCCGCCGACTGCCAGTACTGGCTGGCCTGGCTGGGGATGCAGTGCCGGCTGCACGAGCTGCGGCACAAGCGCCGCATCAGCGTCGCCGCGGCCTCCAAGATCCTCGCCAACCTCGTCTACCAGTACAAGGGGATGGGCCTGTCGATGGGTACCATGTGCGCCGGCGTGACGCCCGAGGAGGGGCCCGCGCTCTACTACATCGACTCGGACGGCACACGCCTCGCGGGTAACCTCTTCTGCGTCGGCTCCGGCCAGACGTTTGCCTATGGTGTTCTCGACGCCGAGTACAGCTACGACCTCTCCGAGGAGGATGCCCTCGAGCTCGGTCGCCGCTCGATCTTAGCTGCCACACACCGTGATGCCTACTCCGGTGGCTATATCAACCTATATCATGTTAAAGAGAAGGGCTGGGTCAAGCACGGCTTCAACGATACGAACCCCATCTTCTGGAAGACCAAGCTCGAGAAGGGCGAGTTCACCAATGTCACTAGTTCGCTGGACTAGAGTCTGGCTTTTCTCAGTAAATTTGGTAGCTACACTATAAAACTCAACTAGATCACCGTTTCACCAGAGGCTTAGATCCGCCTGGTTGCGGTGAGAGCCTAGCAGATGCTACACGCGGCTGGGGAGGGGTGAAAGATGAAAGAGACATGATAGAACTATGATATTCTCGCTATGCATATGTACAATCAGTAAAGCATTAAAGAAAGGGATCACTGAGTTTTCATTTAGCCATGAGGACTTCAGAGAATCCGTTTTCACTTCAGCGTTCTCCTTCGTGCGACTTGGCTTGATTCAAGCAATGAATGCTATTGCGCTTTCGGGTAGCATAACGTCCCATACTAGGTACATATTTATCTATACCTATATTTTACATCAATGTTGTACATATTTCAAGTCTAACCCTTCGTCTCGGGCACCTTATACCAGCCGCTAGCACCTAATATGCCCCCGCCTTCGGCATTGGGGTCCAGTGGCCATTTGCGTAGGCTCATAACGCCGAGATCGCTGCGCCAACCGCTCTCGTACATCTCCATCCCGGCCCACGCAATCATAGCTGCGTTGTCGGTGCAGAGGGACACGGGTGGTGCCACCACCTCTACGTCGGCGTAGCCGCGGGCGTCGAGCATCTTGCGCACGACATGCCGTAGGAACTTGTTGCTCGCCACGCCGCCGGAAAGGACGACAGTCTTGATCTTGCCCTGTTGTTCGGTGTCCGTGCCGTTTCCGGTCTGCTTGGCGTCGTCGGCTTGTAGGGCGAACACGATACGACTTGTCAAGTGCTCGAAGACGAGGGTCATGGCTGCCCGCCCCAAGACCCTGCGCATATCGACGACCATGTCCGGCCGGGTGTTTAGCAACTTCTGTATCTGTCCGTTTATACCGGCGAACTCGTACCTCGATGCTGCTTCCTCGCCCTTCCCCTCGAGAGAGAGGGGCGGCGTTAGGGTCCAACCGTATCCCGAGTCGAACTTTTTGATTTCATCTGCGCGCCGGGCCGGGGCAGTGTAATAGTAGTCGTAAGAGCCCGATTCTCGGGAGCCCGGGAACACGAATTCCTCGAGAATGGGGCCGTACATGCCTGAGTTGCAGTCCTCGGCCTCGATAATTTCCGGCGGCACGACTATCCGCGCACACTTGTCGATCATGTCGCCTGCGGCGATGTTCAGCGACTTGGCAATGATGGCGTGGTCGTTGAGGGACCGTGAGCGCACCAGCATCGTATGTCCGCCGGAGACGAGCAGCGAGAGGAAAGGGAACTCGAGTTTCTTGTGATGTTCATTCTGATTCTCTGCTCCTTCAGAAGTATCCCGGACTTGCTGGTCTCCGTTCTGCTGCTGCTGCTGCCGCTCGAGTGCGCTGACAAGCCATGGCGTCAATGCATGCGCTTGCATATGATTCACCGCGAGCAACGGCACGTCCCACGCCACCGCTAGCCCCTTCGCAAGGTTCAGCCCCTTCCCAAGACTCGCCATCATCCCCGGCCCGCGCGTCGCCGACACGAAGTCGGGTCTCAGCAGTGGCTGCCCGTCGACTAAAATGACTTTGCCATCGGCGTTGATACCTTCCTCCCCAGGTGAGTCGATGTGAGCCCCTCCCGTCTCTGCCTTTGGCGCAGGGAGCGACCGCAAAGCCTTTTGTACCAGCGGTGCTAGTTTCTGGGTGTGCGAGGTCGCGGCCACCAGTGGGTGGACGCCGCCGTGCTCTCGGTTGTCCGAGGTGATCTTCTCGTTGAAGTGCAGGCGGGCGGCGCCCGTCTTGCTCTTCTCTAGGATGGCGACGCAGGTGTCGTCGCAGGACGTCTCGATGGCTAACGTCAAGAGACTCCGTCGGGGTTGGTGGGGAAGATGACTACCCGGCCGTGAGCATGGCGATGATGAAGACGCAGAGAAAGATGGCGGGAGTCGGATTATGCGCGATTGTGCTCGTGGCAGGAACAGGCTACCTACGGGGAGGCATTGCCGCGAGGAATTCCATAGTCTGCTCATTTAATGTTCTTGGGCCTTATAAATAGGTGCGCTTTGGGGGTGTTTGTCGTCGTGCCCATAGATGGCTTGCTTCCCGTGGTTGTGGCATCGAAAAACTTTAGACCCTTAAAGATACTTAGCGTAGTTGGCATTGCCTTTTTTGGACCCAGCTTTTGCCCAAAACTGTATACTAGCGTATTAGTTTGATGCCGAGGAACATAACGAGCCACACTCTACCGTAAAATAGCTTGTCTTTCTTTCACTATGACGAAGACTTTGTCTCATCTATCTAGGTAGTTAGTGTCCTACAAAGGTCATTTCTCCTTATTTCTAATCGCTATCACAATTACCATATCTCTCTCTACAACAGTAAACAGGTAGGTATGATCATGATGGTAAAGTCGGGTTACAGATCAAGTTAGCATTGCACATTAGTTGGCGAGACTGTGCCGCCAATGGTCGGAAGCGACAAGACCCCTGCAGCGCCAACGCGTTAGTTGGTAAAGCGGTGTGGGAATATGGAGCCCCTTCGGCAGCTTCATCTGTTTAGGTCGAAGTACCGCGCAGCCAACTATGCAGTACTTAGAGAGGCGTATTCAGTAGGGGGAGGGGATTGGGGCGGGACTTAATCTCTAACAGTACCCACGGCCCCTCCAAGTTTCCACCACGTCAATCTGATAACCCCTGTACATGACCAATAATGATCGACCTCCCGCGTCGACCCCTGAACCACAGCTCCCCCCTCCCCTCTGTACCTCCCCTCACATCGACGCATTAGTGCACAGCCAGTTGTCTAGTGTAACAAGAACCGGTGCTGTTGAAGCAGCAGCAGAGCAAAGAACGCCTTGAATAACCAACTCCACACACAAAACGAACAACCCACCAGACCGCACCACACACACCTCCTTTTGTTCACTCCTAGCACCTTGCCTAGCTGGTCCGCACTAGAGGCGCTGTGCGCATTCCTCCGACAATCTACACCTCTTCTCCGATCCCAACTCCCATCTTTTCTACTCTTCCTATCTTTTTATACCCCGTAGCTTCGACTTCCCGCCGTTGCGGCACACAACATTCACAATGAAGGGCGAGGTAAGCATCTTGGTCGAACCGGCACTCCTTAAAATGAGCTCGGTCTTGATATATGGTTTTTGGATCTGGCTAGCACAAGGGGGCGGTGCCCAAGTGGTGGCGCGTTTGAGAGCATCTCAAGTGCCAACATCACCAGCGCTACTACCGTTTCCTTCCTAGCCATTGCCACCAAGACGGTAACTGCTGTTCGTGATGATACTGGATATCTAATGCTTCTTTCATTGTAGATCCTCCATCTTCACTTGGGCCAGGCTGGTACCCAGCTCGGTAACAGCGCTTGGGAGCTGTAAGTGTTACACCGCCTTACCCATTATATTTGTCGTAGTGCCGCGTAGATGAGACCTTCGGGCTAACCATCATCACCACTTCCCCAGGTACCTTCTCGAGCACGGACTCGGACCTGATGGTCGCCCTGACCCTAATGCGAAGGATGTCCTCGACGGTGGCTCCTACGAGACTTTCTTCACCGAGACCAGCGGCGGCAAATACGTCCCCCGCTCCCTCTTCGTCGATTTGGACCCTTCGCCCATTGACGAGATCCGGACCGGTAGCTACCGTCAGCTCTTCCACCCCGAGCTTCTGATCAGCGGCAAGGAGGATGCTGCCAACAACTATGCCCGTGGTCACTACACCATTGGCAAGGAGATGGTTGATAGCACCTTGGACCGAATCCGTCGCGTTGTTGGTAAGGACGCACATATATGCCATAAGCAAGACAACTGCGTGTCCAATCACCCGCTGACATGTAGAGACAGACAACTGCAACTCTCTCCAAGGTTTCTTGATCTTCCACTCTTTCGGTGGTGGTACCGGCTCCGGTTTTGGTGCTCTCCTGCTTGAGCGTCTCTCTACCGAGTACGGCAAGAAGTGCAAGCTTGAGTTCGCCGTGTACCCTGCTCCTCGGGTATCCACTGCTGTTGTAGAACCCTACAACGCTGTTCTGTCGACTCACAGCACCATTGAGAACTCCGATTGTACTTTCCTGGTCGATAATGAGGCTGTTTACGATATCTGCCGGCGCAACCTGGACATTCCCCGTCCCAGCTATGAGCACCTGAACCGTCTCATTGCCCAGGTTGTCAGCTCGATCACCTCGTCTCTACGCTTCGACGGTGCCCTCAACGTGGATCTCAACGAATTCCAGACCAACTTGGTCCCTTACCCGCGCATCCACTACCCTCTTATCAGCTACGCCCCTGTCGTCTCCGCCGCGAAGAGTGCCCACGAGAGCTTCAAGGTCCACGACCTCACTTTCCAATGTGAGTTTCTACTCCTACACCTTTCCAACACATTTTTTGTTGCTAACATATGCTACAGGCTTCGAGCCCAACAACCAGATGGTGGTCTGCGATCCCCGAAATGGAAAGTACATGGCCGTTGCTCTCCTGTACCGTGGTGATGTTGTTCCTCGTGATTGCAACGCTGCCATCGCAGCTCTGAAGGCTAAGGCCTCCTTCAACCTGGTCGAGTGGTGCCCGACTGGCTTCAAACTGGGTATAAACTACCAGAAGCCCATGGCTGTACCAACAGCCTCTCCGTCTGATGGTGGTCTTGCCTCAGTCGACCGCTCCGTTTCCATGTTGTCCAACACGACGGCGATCGCTGAAGCTTGGAGTCGTCTGGACTACAAGTTCGATCTTATGTACAGCAAGCGAGCTTTCGTTCACTGGTACGTGGGTGAAGGTATGGAGGAAGGCGAGTTCTCGGAGGCCCGTGAGGATCTTGCTGCCCTGGAGAAGGATTACGAGGAGGTTGCGGCGGATAGCTTCGAGCCTGACGAGACCGAGGCTGAGTACTAAGCTTCCTTTTTCGACGTTTAATACCCATCTAGGGTTGGTTGTGCAATCCCTAGCAAGTCCAGTTCTGGTTTCTTGGTCCTATGGCGAACACAAGATATCATTGCCTTTCGGAGTCGCGTGATTTATCAAATCGGCCGGGGGTCTTACTGTCTGCAGGCTTGCTTAACATGAGTTGCTTGGACAAGGTCGATCTCGATATGTCGAGCCACTCTCATAAAAAAAATATTCAAAGTTGAATGGAAGAGGATATAATTGTATCGGAATAGAAACCGACAATTAAGGAATGTATGGAAAATTAGATCCTCCTCGCCTTTTCCCCCGTAGGCTCTACATGAGAAGTATTTGCACATTCGTGCAATGATGACTTTGTTCTCTGTTAGTGATGTGTATTTCGTATCAGACGGGGCAGTATCCTACGTGAATCGCCACCTAAGGTAGGTACCGACTTAGGCCATGAGGCTGGGGCCGAAGAATATGTGGCTAGTGAGACAGACCCTATGACCCCTGAACACAGCCGCCGGAACAACGCTGACTCCGCACTTCTCCGTACCCCGAGAAATCCGATTAATTTATGCCGTGATCATGTCGGGCTAATACAGCTTTCGTAGATGAATGATAGGTTTTTTAAGGAAATCTTCAAATTCTATCACCACAACAGTAATTTTCGAAGTGAGATAATCCTTTTGTTTGTCTATCTGGTTCAGTAGCTCCTTGGTATGTGTATGGTTATTACCAGGTATTGGTAATGAGTCTCGTACAAAATTGTTGTCGCGCACGCCTACCATACTTGACACTTCCAAGTGTCGCTAAAATTTCGGGAAAGACCCCTGGCCGAGCTAGCTCCTTCGCCTCGCCGAGAGTCCCGCCATTCTTTCTTCCATTGATAACGAGGGGCATCAGCAACCGTTTATCTCCTGCTCAACACATACATATACGTAGTAGGGTAGACCAACTACTGCCTTTTCCAGCCAAATCTACATCCACATTCACAATGGCCTCTGCTACCACCTTCTGGGACTTCACCCCCAAGGACAAGAAGGGTGCCGACAAGCCCCTGTCCGAGTACAAGGGCAAGGTCGTGCTGGTCGTCAACACCGCCTCCAAGTGCGGCTTCACGCCGCAGTTCGCCGGCCTGGAGAAGCTGTACAAGGACATCACGGCCACCCACCCGGACGACTTCGTCATCCTCGGCTTCCCCTGCAACCAGTTCGCCAGCCAGGACCCCGGCAGCAACGACGAGATCCAGGAGTTCTGCCAGGTCAACTACGGCGTCACCTTCCCCGTGCTGGGCAAGGTCGACGTCAACGGCGACAAGCCCGAGCCCGTCTGGGAGTGGCTGAAGAACGAGCAGCCGGGCATCATGGGCATCAAGCGCGTCAAGTGGAACTTCGAGAAGTTCCTCATCGGCCGCGACGGCAAGGTCAAGGGCCGCTGGGCTTCGACCACCAAGCCCGAGACTCTTGAGAAGGAGATCAAGGAGCAGCTCGCCGTTCCCAAGAAGGAATAAATTCTTTTCATGTTGAACTTTGTGTTTTGAGACGAGTACGCGGCGGCCGACGAAGCTTGGGAGTTTATGAGCAATGTTATCACGATGTTTGTACTGTAGATACCCCAAACCTCGATGAGACGCTCGGGCTTCTTTTCTAGCTGAGCATGGCAAATCTTCAATACATACCCAGTTACATGGTTGTTTCCAACCTATACATAATAAGGCATATGTTCAACATACTTCCTAGATGTTGAGTTTGTTAATATTCCCCAACTGCCGTTTGAGCCGTACCGATACTTTTAAGATTGCTTTGGTAAGCTATACTGAGTATGCACCACCTCTTTTGATCATCACTAACCCAGCAGCTAATTATCGAGCTTCAGCCTATATGTAGGAGGACCGCAATCAATATCATATGATTCTTAATATCGGGTACGTCTCCATAGGGTCTGACTAACTCTGAAGGCAACGCAAGCCGCGGTTCTGCAGCTATATAATTACTTCCGAAGTGAGACCTGGTTAACGTAGGTGGCTTATCTTTGTCTCGTCCGCGGGTAAGCTACTGTAAATTGCAGGTTCATGTGCTCCTGAGATGGACGGAATAGTTGCGCGGCTTATCTTCTGCGCTGGTTTGGTACGATTTTTTATTTCGGCTACCCACCACACCACAAGAGTCAAGCTTCATTGGATCTGCGGATTTACTTTCGCATCGCATCCCGTCGCGTTGGGGTCATGGGATAGATATCCGAGGCCTCAACTTACGACAGCAGCATGAATCTCTTCGCAAGAACAGTCTGATACTGGCCAGATCAAATTCTGGGCATACTTACCTTCGCTACGTACTGGATTATGCGATAAGGTGGGGTTGTGTCAATCTCAAGACAGGAGTCAACGCAAATATGAGAGAATTGAACTGAGTTTACAGCCCAAAACTCTTGCCTGAGGCTGAGGCTCCTGAAGCTATTGAGACTACCTTCGCATTGGCCCATTGTATTCTTACTAACCTCAGAAGAATTGTTTCACTCGGTTGAGCAGGCTCCGAACCGTCCTTGTTCGGCTTGCGAGATGGTTACTTCTTTCCAAGGGCCATCTACGTATATTAAGCAGACACATATATTGGAGAAAAATCTATTGTCGTGTGGAGAAGAGATCGATGCACAGCGCAGCTGGGGTTTAAATGATAACTCAGCGCCCTAAACGGGAAAAAACCTGATCACCGACGTATCATATATGCAGCTGCGGCATTGCATGCGAGACTGGCTCCAGAGCGATGGTCCCCTAACGATCACCGCATCCCTCATCTAGCTGCGGTACTGGCTTAAGAAGATAGCCTGGCCTTACACCACGCTATCTCCCCATTTTGAGGGGAACCTGGCATCTTGGCATCGTGAAACAGGGTTCTGCTATACACTTTGCTCCATGTTATCTCTCCCCATAACTTGGTTGATGGATAGCTTCAAGCAGCGCCATGCCTGTAGATAGCATTGGATTTTGCAGCTGCAATGTCGGTAGTGGCGCGATGCCACCGTGACATATTAAGCAGGCGGTTGGGGATACCTGGTAGACCGCCGCGAACTCGTGACTGGATAGACGGCTTCCACAGTATCAATGTCGGCTAATTGGGCATACAGGAGATAAGTAACTTGGCAACAGAAAATGTGGGATAACATGGCCCTTCGGTCAAGCCAGGTGACAATGGCAACAGCTTGGACGCGGCTCGAGACTTTTAAGAGAAAGCGATTTCTCTCATCCGAATGTCACAATGCTAGGCCAGTGTCAATGAACAGCCTTCAGCCCTTACCCGTCTATTCATCATAGGTCGAGTCTCAATCTGCAACTGCTAACTGAGTCAATATGAGATTATTCGATCTCCTTCTGGTCACTTCTCTGGCCATAGCAGCCCCTCTTCACGAGGTGGAGGGGCAGGCAATCCCCGGGAAATGGATCGTAGTAATGAAGGATGACTACGATATTGAAGGAGTCTTAGGCAAAAGCCGGGATGTTGATGTTATTAGATCTCTCATTGCTCCTCGGCATACCTACAGCATGGGGAACTTCAAAGCTTATGCCATAGATGCTTCAGACGAGATGATAAATAAGATCGCCAGTCTAGAAGATGTGAGTTCAAAATCCGTGCAATGAGACCTGATGAGCTCACAAGTTATAGAATAGGCTGACTTTCTCAGGTTGCTTATATTAAGCCAGATACCATGGTAAATATTGCGGCGACAGCGTTCGAAAGTGACTCTCCTTGGGGCCTTGCCAGGATTTCTAGCAGAGTGCCGAATACGACCGACTATCTATACGACGATAGTGCGGGAGAAGGGACGTGTACGTACATCATTGACTCGGGAATCTATGTCGAGCACCCGGAGTTCGAGGGCCGGGCTACTTGGGGTCCCAGCTTCGTGGCGAACGACGCGAAGCCCACGGTAGACGAGAACGGGCATGGCACACACGTCGCCGGCACCGCGGGATCCAAGACGTACGGCGTAGCTAAGAAAACCAACCTCATTGCTGTTAAGGTCTTGAATGCCGCAGGCTCAGGACCGACCAGCCAGATCATTGCGGGCATACAATGGGTAGTGGACGACGCAAAGTCGAATAATCGTAAGCAAAACTGTTTAAAATGGCGGTATGGTCACTTCAGGTTTAGGAGATTGCGTGCTTCTAACACCAGCGAGCTCAGGTCTCAACAGATCTGTCGCGAACTTATCGCTCGGCGCCCTAGCCATCGGCAACTCGACCATGAGTCTCGCCGCAGGTGCGGCAGTCGAGGAAGGTCTATTTATTGCCGCTGCGGCCGGCAATTCTCAGACCCCGGTGGAGTTCTTCTCGCCCGCGCAGTACCCTACTGTGTGCTCGATAGCGGCGACGGCGCAGAACGACTCGCGGGCGTACTTCTCCAACTACGGCAACGGCATCGACCTGTTCGCTCCGGGCGTCGGCGTCATCTCGACTTACAACAACGGCTCTACGGCCGTGCTGTCGGGCACGTCGATGTCCGCGCCGCATATCGCGGGCCTCGCCGCGTACTTGTTGGCTCTTGGGGGCGATCGTGATCCCATTGCTCTGTGCGAGCGGATGCGGGAGCTTGCTACGAAGAACATTGTTACGGACTCTATGTCTCCCAATAACATGGTAGCATTTAACGGCGTAGAAGAAACATCTTTAAAGGGATATCTAGATCATTTAGTTGGAAATTAAGGTTCGAAGAAAGAGGCTGTTAGTTTCTTGCATCACTGTTTTCGATAAAGAGGGAAGTAGAACTTCTGAGGTCCGGATATTATAATTACAGATTTTAGTATCTCATGACGCACTTTGGGTGTTCTCTTCCCCTTTCCACGGCTTAGGTAGTAAGCAATCAAAAGAGTTCAAGAGTTCGTGTTTAGTTCAATTTATTGAATAACTTCGTCAGCGTAATATCAAGGCTTAGATTGGTGTTCGCCCTCCGGAATGGTCATCCCGTGCATGCCTCGGTATGGCGACGGTTCGGCCGGCTTCCACCCGCCGTTCCGTAGCAGATCTGCGTCTTGAAGACGGAATACCTCAACCTTCAAGGGCCGACAGCATTTGATCATTTCCTTTTCGCTGGAAGCACCGAAGCCCCAGAGTGATAGATCACCGCCTGGGCATGTACCTGTTGGAGAGCAAATTTGTCAGCACAACTGTCCGAGCTGTGTTAAGTAATAAAAGGAGAGAAACGTCAAGAAAGAAAAAGCTAAATGGGTTATGCACATACTCAGGGCCATAAGCACGTCTTGTTCAGCTAGAAACTCAATGTAATCACCAGGACCAGCAGGGCAAGGATTCATAAAGTAACGGCCTTGTTCGTCAAGGCCTGTAACTTGAAATAGGTTGATGACATCGTGGACATCGTGTTCAGCTAGTCCGAAGGGCAGCACGGCGCGCGTGAGGTTCGACCTGCAGTGGAAATCGTAGTACTTAGGCTGCTCCCCACTGCCATCGCCGCTCGTGAGTACAGCACTGATATAAGGGTCACACCCGGTGCCGAGGAGATCGTGCACGCGGCCGCCGTGCTCGTCAACCCCGTACCAAGATAGCGTGTCCTGTAGGATAGTCACAAGTGGCCTCATGTACGGCGCAATCGACCATAAGCGGTCACCCACTGATACATGGGATGAGTGTAGCTGTTTTGTTCGAGATGCCCAGAAGCGCTCACGCGGATTGTACGCGTTCCAAATGTTAAGGTCGCCTTTTGGTATCTCTCACATTAGCGGAAATCCTGACTCAATCATGTCCTCCGGAAACTGTCTGCCCCAAATTGGGTTATATAGTCATAGTAATCGAGACTGGAGTGAAGCTATCGTTGCCATCGTTCGATTGGAAAGAAGAGTGAAGAAATAGTGAACAGTGTGTCAGACATACCAACCTGCGGTCCCTCGGGGGTACTGATACGAACGATACATCCAGCATCTACTTTCCACGCTCGTCCGGACCTAATAGGAATCACGAACTCATCGCTTTTCAGACGTGGTGCGTCACGAATCTGTGCATACAGCTTCTCATCAACACTTAATGGCGAACCCGCCGTAGGGAGGTAGGCTGGTTTCGGCTTAGGGATCGGCTTTCGAGCCTGTCGACGGGCATCTCCTTCTTCTGGAGTCAAAGGCATCGGCTGCAGATCTTCGTGATATATAAGATCCGAGGTTGTCATTCCTTTTCACCTATCAAAATAAGGGTGTCCGATCTTGTGTTTGCCGATCTTAAGACTGTGCACACCACACCGATGCCCGATGATTTTTGCTCCTTGTCAGCGACTATAAATATGTGTACCCAGATATCATCGATATATATATGTGGCCTTTTGCCAATTGCAAGAAGGAAGAGTCAACGATAAAAATGTTGGAGTTATACAGCGGAGGGGTTGGGTGGTAGAAATATAGTCACACGTCTCTACCCCCATAAGTGAATACTAAGTAGGCACTATACCCACAATGCTTATCATACGATTACACAATGGTATTGATGGAGCAGAGATCCAGTATCTTCGGTTCTTTGCAACTATACGCTACCTAGGTAGTATAAGTATAACCCGCCGATAACGGCACCGCTACTCCGCCGCGAACCGAATAAAGCCTCCAAGTCATAAATAACCCTGTATACGATTCTCTCGTCTTGATATCTTAATTTCCGGGTTGCGGCAATATTATGCTCTTAAGTCCGCCTATGAATCATTAAATTGTATGTTTTGGTCAACTGCCTGGTAGTTCTCATGTTTACCCCTCATGCATGCTGATTTCATCAATTGGTGACTAAGCTAGCCCCCTTTCCACCGGGTTTGCTCCAAGATATGTTGGCAATGAACTTTAGCAACGTGATAATCAGAGGTAAATGAGACTGGGGAGGTGTACGGATACCCATCTTCGAATTGAGCGAACTTTAATATGTCTTGCACAAGTTTCAATCATCTACATATTCCCTTCATAAACAAAAGCCTGCCAGTAAGGTTGATTTGACAAAAGGTTTCTATGTCAATGCAAAATGTCGCGGTATTCTATATACTATATTCTAAGTTCTATTATATCATCAGCATCAGTGTAGTAAACCTCAAGCACGCTAGGAGCCAATCCAAAAGAAACAGCGCCAACAGGCTGACCATCCTCGTTCACTAATGAGCCCCTAAACTCAAGGCTATGTCTGGTCCTTTCAAGGAGTACGGCCGGATCATAAAATGACCTCAATTGTACCATCTTCCGTCATATACTGTGCCACCCCATATCGTCTGGCTTGTAAACTGGAAAATGGTAAAACATCAGTGTCTACAGTCCGAAGTAGGGAAGCAGCGTAGTGACGGTTCGCCTTACCTCCAATCGAGATTACCGGTATTGACCGTCCGCATCAGGTCAATAACCTGAGATATAGCATCAAGCTCAGAGCCGTCATACGTGTCAGTCGACGACAAGACATCTTCGGCCGTGCGATCAAACAGTGCAATCAGTTGCCTAGTGTGGTCTAACGACAACTCCACAGCGACGTCGAGGTCGTTGTGTTGATGAAACAGTATCGCTACGGAATTGACGACGCTCTGTGCCTTCTGGGATGGGAATCAGCATCTCCCTTTCCGCTATCACCGTCCTTCGGGGATGGGATGCTTACCATTTCTTTCTTCAAGGACAGTAGATCGTTAATGCTGGGGCATATTAGTACTGATACCGCAATATAGGGGTGATCACATCGCATAGCCTACATAGAGTTTATAACTACTGTTGTGACCCATAACGTGCTGTATGCCTCAGACTGCACAAAGCTTGGCGGAAGGTGTACTTGAAGTGCGTACTCGGAGAGACCAAGCAACGTCCCCATCCCACTGGTCAGTATTCTCACTTCCCAGTATTCCTTGAGGCCAGGGATCTCGCTGCTCAGCTCGGCTTCGGCCTCTAACCTCGTTGCGTCGAAATACCGGTCGAAATGTTCGAGTAGAATGCTTCGCTGATCTAATCATCCTTCAGTGTTAATGCTTGTATTCCTTCGCCGCTGCGTTGAGGCCACGGGAAGGCCGCGACGTACCTTGATTATAGAACTCGCAGGCTTCAGCCGCAATCGGCTGGAAGCTCTGTATCAGGGGGTTCGTGGTAGCGGCGGTATTGCTCTCGTCATCGGAGCCCAACGCGCTGCGAATGAAGTCCTTTGTCGACACCCGTAGGCTCTCAGCAGCAACCGGGTCGTCTGCTAATTTCTCGATAACATCATCCCAAAGGCCAAACCAAATCACCAAGTCTGTCATGACTCTATATGATCGTGTTGATGCCATGGGCCACCATCTGCGGCGTGTTAGTTAATAGGCACCCTGAGCATATGAAGCCAGCCCATGTTTCTACATCGGTTCGTACCTGGCAGCTAGGAGAGCGGGATCAGCATCAGAAATAGCCTTTCGGTGTTTTTCACTTGCAAGCCTAGGCCGAGGTTAGTCTACAGATCCAGCCCAAAGTATTGAACGCTTTTGCGACATACATGGCAAACCGCTTGTTAACTGCACTTTTGACTATGTTGTACTCCTCGTGTTGTCCAGAAGGCCAATGTGACAAGAGCGGTCGTATGTCTGGGATGACTAGCTTCTGGCCCGACAGCCTCTGGGCTAGCTGCATTTTCTGGTTGGCTGTATGCATATTAGGCTCGAGTGACTTCAGAAGTTGATGTCTAAGTTGTAGGTGCTTGAGATTAAAATACCGTGAATGACAAGGAACCGACGGGAGAAAATATCCGTGTACAGGAGTATCATCATGACTTTAAATACATAGAATTCAGCAGGACGGCCTAGTGGGTTTCTTACTCGCTGGCTGGAAGCATGTAGTACATACTCTTCCTCATTCCAATGAGCACAGCCAACACGGCGCCCTAGAGAAAAGGAACCGGCCGGACCGTAGTAGTGATATGAGAACTAGGCCACGCATGTGGCTCAGCTACCGTACGCCACTCATCCCATCACATTCATTCTAGCTTATAAACCGAGTCGGTCTTTCCGAATCCTGAGAGTAAGAGTCTAAGACAACGGCGATCCGCCGCAATTCGTAAGACTGTATAGATAGCTGGGACGTCCTGAGCTGAGCTCATGCACCCCACAAGTGACCATCAGCGACCCCTGAAAATCTACTCCTCCGGAGTGAGACGGAGATAATGATAGGAGGAACCAAACCCAAGCCACTATATAAAGGTCATTAGACGAATTCTTTCAGGTAATTACTGTCCAAATGTCACGATGTCTTGAGCTGGACTCATACACATCCCAATGCTCCATCCGCACCCTTCAGAAACACTGTACTCCCCGAGTAAGACCTGATTCGGGCTTCTACCCTCTAGAGAAACTGATATCCGGCGTACTTAATAGTAGCACAAGAGGTAACCCTCTTTCACCGCGGATTGGCTGCCGTGGGAATCGTCACTACATCCGGCCGTAATGAGGATTGCTTCCATCGATTTAGTGATGACTGCAGTTGCTGGGCTGGCCGGGATAACCGGAGAAAACGAGGCGGCGGCGCAGCCAAATGGTAATAGGTACTACCGACATTTGTGGAAGAGTATACCCGGTTTCAAAGGGTGGGTGTCATACGTTTATAGCTTTCAGCTCGACACTCGTCGCAGCGTCGTCTTGAAAAGGCAATCCGCGTACCCCAAGTAATGGATCAATGCACCTAACCGAGCTGAGTTCCTGCGGCCCTGGCCCACATCCTGCGCTTGACTGCATTTATACCGGCAGTCACCGGACTATAGGGTCATATACTTTGAACGCGAGAGCTTGATACAGACACATTACGTCTGCTGTAGTTAGACTAGGTACGCAGTTTCCGTGCGGTGGTCTTGTAAGCAGGAAATATGGTATCGATACCTTATGGCGGGTTCTTTGCTAGAACAATGCTAAATGCTCTATTGAGAGTTGCAAAGTCAGCAGGCAGTTGAAAAAAATTGGAGTTGGTATACTAGCGTAGCTTAGTATTAATATAACAATTGCATACTACTCATAGGAGTATTAGTACGAAGCCTCTACTGGCCTGCCTACATTCGAAATCAGAATGAGTTGATATGGTAGTACAAATAGTAATACTACATTGTAGTATTAGTACAAGTAAGACTAAATCACCGTAGTATGAATGAGTAGGTCGAAATACTACATGCTGTACACTGCTTTTCCGCGCTGCTTCTATTGGATACATCTAGCCAGTCTTACTCTTCGTAGAAGGCCTACCCGTAGATTTTCTTCCCAACATGTCTCATCGTGGTTGTGATATGGGTCTACGGTGGTTTTCACAATGACAACCGCCTTCTCAAAACGAGCTTGATGCGTTTGCGAGCTTGGCTCGAACATGCGTCGAGTCACCCATCCCCCCCCACCCGTGCAGGGAAGAGGCAAATATAGGCTGACCGTACTGGGTGTCTTGCTCTCCTCTGTGGCTTTTGCCTCTTCGTTTCTTCTTCCCTAGATTCAGTCACAGCCCTGTTCCGTCGAACCTCATTTATAATCTTTTTGGTTTCAAATGGCTGGAGATTTTTCGATTCTTGACATCATGATCTGACAGAAACCGATTCGCAACCTCCTACCAGTATATAGAAGAAGTTCACGAACATTAACCCAAGTCCTGTCTACAATTACAGGCCTTGTCAAGGGAGAAGAGCCAAGCGTCCGCCACAGCAGCATGCTCTCTGTTGTACAAGCAGGAACATCATTCCTGGTTTGTTGTTTGGCGACGTGAGATCTTCCATGACATTCCCACACCTAGAACATCGCCTCCAAGGAACCTGTGTGTGTGTACTGATTTCGACATGTCTGAATATATCAACATTCATACCCCTCTTTCTCCTATCCGCCAAAGCATCAGACGTGTCAGCGATATTGAGAAGGCGGTAGTCTGCAAAATAGAGCTTTGCAATATCGATGTTTGTGCGAAAATTCGTGAGGTCTTGACGGAATAGCTTTGTGATCACGGCTAAGAAAGACGGCGGTGGCGAACGCGTTAAGAGCATGTTAAGCTCGCAGTGCTGGCGGGCTTCCTTAACCCGGTCTGGTTTTGGAGCATTGGGGTTCTGGTTCGGCGTCGGTGGATTTTTTGCTGCTTTCTGGGCCTCTCTTTCGGCTAATGGGCCAAGTGATGCCCCGTAGGCAGACCGTATGTCTGCTGTTAGCGTGGTGAGGAACTTATCGAACTCGTCAGCTTTAATGAGCGCAGATGAGGTATATCTGTGAACCTTTCGATAGGCAGCATGCAATGGTACATGCCGTGAATTACTTGCGTCTGTTACCTCCGCTCGACCCGAGTACCAAGCAAGAGCACGATTCGCACAGTTATCCAGGAGCACAACACGGCGACATATTGCGGAGACGAAGTTACGCGTAGAAGAACAAAGTATAAGATGCAATGCAATCTCATTCTTCGCATGAAGGTATTGAGTCATATTGATGAGTTGCTGGGATTGGTTGGCCTGAGTTAAAAAACTCATGAATTTGGTATCGTCAAGCAGGCAGAAAAGTGCATCACAAAGCCAGCTCAGGAAATCGATTGACCACCTGGCACAGCCAGCTAAGATATTCACCACCTCTATCGGACAATGTTAGATGTTGTCACCAATCTGCAAGAGGAATGGACAGGTTGGAACAACTTACCCGGCTCATCGAGAGGGCTCGATGCTGCCCTGACTGCACTGGGGGCGCTACTTGCTAGGCTGACAAGAATGACGGTGTTGCGAAGGCTTAGAGCTAGCGTAGACAGTTTACCTAGGAAGTGACGCGCATTATATTCCCCCTTCCAGCCGAGATGGTTAAATATGCTGAAGCAAAACTGTAGATGCTGATTCCTTATAAGGTGATCATGGGGGATATCGTCTGAGTAATCGATGGTTATTCGCATAATCTGTACCAGATCTGTTACCCATTTAATCGCGAATTCTGCCATTCAAATTCATTAGTATCGGCAATGGAGGAAAGAAAAGAGACCTATGGTAAGCTCACGGTCTTCACGGTGGAATTTTCTGGCTACAGCAAAGATGTCGTCGATATTGCTGTTATTATTGGTAGCAGTGGCGGTTGACATAGCACAACCGGCGATGACAGCATTGAAGTTGACTATAAATATTCATCAAGCTGAATTAGCCAAGAGAAAGCTATGGGGATGAGGCGCCACCAACCATCAGAGATCGCGGTCGGATCTCCTAATGTGTATTCAAGATTGTGCCATTTAATCTGCCCGTCCTCATACATCTGCACGAGAGAGAAGTTGGCCGGGGAAAAGGCTATTTGCAAGCCTGGAAGAAATCCTGTTAGCTTAGCTGAAATGTACCATTGGGCAATATACTCACAAGAAGGTTCGCCACTTAGACTGAAGCCTGCTTCTAAGATCGAGTGCATGCGATCGAGGTTCACTTCTCGGTACAGCTCTTGCATGGTAAATCGGTCTCGGAATTCGACGGTCCCGTCATTGTAATAGAAGGACAAGATTTTCCCAAACGAAAGCACATTAACCCCCATTACTATCTTATTCACAATGACCGAGTCAAGCTTCTTCAGCCTTGCTGTAGCCTATGCGCCAAATAAGCATCAAGTCCGCGCATATGTTGCTAATCGGTACTTACTGGAGGTGTAGAACCGACACTGTTTCGTCTAGCACCGAGACGCTCAAACGCAGGATGAACTGTCTGCTTTTGATCTGTGAGAAGCTCCCATCTATCGATGGTACTTTGTACTTCGTGGCTATAGGGTGAATTTGCTTCTGGCATGAATGATCGCACAGTGATAACAACAATGGGTGACCATTGCTTGGTTTGGAAGTCAAAATGGGCTGGAAGCATTTCTATATGAGAGATCTTTGACATGGATGCGTCCAATGGAGATTCGCACATCCCTGTTTGGAACCAGCTCGTCACTGCAACATGTCTCTTTCCGAGAGACGGGCTCAGAACAAAGCCTCCTGGGGGTACAGTCTGTGAGTTATCTGACTTGGGCACGTTAAAGGAGATGGCGACCTGAACGACCCTGAGTTGTTTGGAAGTTGTGGCCATAGCGATGTATATGGACTTAGCTACGAGGCGAGGTCTCAGTATGTTGGTCAATACGCATGAGAGGATACGATAAGGGGTCTCTAACTTTTATCAGAACAGGCAGCAGCATGTGTTATGAGATCATCAGCAGATGTTGCGCTTTCTAGTTCAAGAGTTGTCTCTTCGGGCTTATTGTTGTTTTGACTCCAAAACATCTTTAAAAGACCGTTGGTAGTAACGCAAATGAAGGCGGACTTGGTCGGGTTGGGATGGTTGGGCCCCATTGTTGGAACGCCGGAAGTCTCAAATACGTAATCATTCCCCTTCGCATTCTTTACGGCGGGTGAATATGTAGGATAGAACTATGCATTTGTCAGAGTTGATTGATAAAGATTAAGTAGGGGATACAAACCCTTGAATTTGCTGGGAGCGGGTTAAGCCAATAGGTGCCGACGATTGTCTGCAAGTCATCAATAGCATCCCCATCCCAGCGCCGAGATACTACAGGGCGGTTCAAATCAGAATTAAAGTTCAGGAGGAGAACTCTACCAACAGCATCGACGACGGCAAGTTCAGAACTTGCCGGGCCCCATGATAGGTGGACGATGGGGCCGCCATTGAGGTTCTGCCATGGCGTGACAACCTTGGACTCGCTCAGTTCCCAGGCCGCATCTTTTGGGTTGGCCCGTAGATATCTGAGTTCCAGGGATTGACCGCCCTGTGTGATGGAAGCAATGGTGCCCCCTTTGGACCAGGCTAGGCCCCTAATGCAGAATTAGAGAGGGCTCGAAGACGTTGAGACCTGAAGCCCGGGAAGAGGAAGAGCAACTTACTGGCAGCAACCCCGACCTCGTAATTCATCCAGCCTTCGTCTTAGCCGTCTACTTGGCGGCCGTGAAGGAAGAGAGAGAGGGTCGGTATCCCCAAACAGGTCGTCCACGCCATTCAAATCGACTTGCATGGGAGGTTGATCCATCCCTGACATGGCGCCATCCAAGAGGAGAGGCATGTTGGAGTCCGTCATTTGGGTAGTCTGAAATGGATACTGGTAGCCGATGGCTGAGGACTGGAGGCAGTTCTAGTCTCTCTGCTCTCTGCTCTTTGCTCCGAGTTAATCGAACGAGGGACGGCTCAGAAGGGCCATATTACTGGAGAACTAGATGGGAGACATGGTAAGAAAGCGGAACTGATGCACGGTGTGTTCCTAGCCTTACGCTATTGGTGTAATTTGGGTATTACTGATACTATGGAAACACAAACCCCGCCGGCCGGTGAGACGTTGGCGAGTTTGAGGAGAGAGCTTGGTTTTCGCGTTCAAGGTTTCCCGACGTTTATCAAGGTTTCATGTCAGCGACTCCAGTGTACCACAGCATAGCTGCGTACTACCTACGTAGGTATGTACCTTAGAGTTGAAGAAGTGAGAGATGGGCGGCTTACTCTAGTGTGGCTTGTACATGGATCATTTGTGGCTAAAGAAGGTCCATTCAAGCCAGCTAACCTGAAGAGATTTAGTATGAATATCCGCTTATTATACTAACCAGATGCAGATAGGTCTATGGATCCCTTCATTCCCTATTCAGCGCACATCGACGGCAAAGACCCCTGACCCTGTTTTACACGAGCCCTATGCAACGGCCAAGCAACGAGTTACCGCTTCATTGCTGCAACCTGTACCTGACCATCATTCAAGTCGGGCCTGGTCTTCGCAGTTTCTATTGGGTAGCGCAGCCAAATAGGCAATCATAGTCTGTCATGTGAAGTTTTGAATTTCTTCTTAGCAATAGGCGCCCACAGTAAGGGAGTGCTGAAATGGTTCGATAATGGTGATATCATAGCTGCTTAGGTAAGTACGAAAGTATCTACTCTACATTCTAAAGCTAATTGAAGCATCATTGAGGCAAGGTAGCCAATACACAATACTCTTTCCTATCAACTAAAGTTAATAGATACTAATCCATAGTAAATAGATATTAAAAACATTGAGAGCATAGGGCCAAAGAGACAAATATAATGAACAAGGAACAATAAATACCTATGTAGAAGTATACTGCTTTAGGGTCTGAGATAAATAATAACGTAAAGTATGTCGGAGGTAACCACATACATACTACTACAATCCACTAAAGAGAGGGAGCATTACTCCTTGCTAAACTACTAAGAGTAGTACACACACCACGTAAACAACAATATTGACATGAGATCGATTGGTATGCTTAGTGCGGTTAGTTAGGTTGAAGTTATATACTAACTAACCACCTAAGTAGTTGTCAGCCCCGTCAGATCTTGATCAGGTGCTTCCATTCCCTCTCACATTCCTCCAATTCCCCCCCTCCTAATCCCCTCTGTTTGGTTGCCGGCAAAACAATGCGGTTCTATTGAACAAGCACCCACCCGACGACATCTGCAGCTCGAACCGGCCGTCTACAACCGACCGATCAACCGACCGACCAACCAACCAACTAACCAGATCCGCTAATGTAAACTGCACACGCCGACTTCTGCTGTTTCCCTCCTCCTTGTCATCATCTTTCGGCCACGCCGCCGTCCGCATGCGCCATTCTTATTTATGTTGCTCTTTTTCTATATTTTGTCCCAAATAAGCACGGACCATGTTGTATTGTAGACGACAAGCATATCTGAGTTCACCACAATAATAACCTCAACCTAACGGCCGACGTCGAGGGATTGTAGTACCTCCTTCGCTCCCTGCCTTCTGCCTCCCTCTCCAAGAACCCTCAAGACCTCTTTACCGGATGGTATACGATTGAATCATTTGCGTGAAACTCTTCTTCCCTCTCCCCACGACCACGACCGCGATCACGACCACACGAACAATACAATATTGCGCAAATCCCCCCTTCGCCATACAATGGATACGTGCACTCCCTCCGAACCTCCGTCTACCAATCCTCCTTCCTCTCCCTTGTCCGTCCTCACCAGGTCGCCCTCTATCTCGCCGCGTGCATCCATGCCCTATAGACCGAGCCGGCTGCCTTCTCCGCCTTCCTCTACCGTATATTCAGGCAGCGCATCACCCATGAAATCTTCTGACCCTCCTGAGCTTGAAATCCTTGTTAATCCCGATGGCGCCCCTCCGCCGAAGCGCCGTCGGGTTGAGCGCAAGCCGAGGACCACGGAATATCTGGATCTCAGCGCTGCCGCCTCGGAACAGAGCCAGAAGGACGACGAGCTACTGGAGCAGTTGACACACGCCCTACGGAAGAAAAAGAAGATCGTTGTCATTGCCGGCGCTGGAATCTCGGTATCGGCAGGGAGTATGTTCTCTTGGCTAAATTTGCTGAAATGTTGATTTGGCAAAATCGAAGCTATTGTGATTCAAGCTGACGCGCTCCAGTCCCCGACTTTCGATCCTCCTCGGGTCTGTTTGCGACCTTGCCCAAGGAACACGGCCTCAAAGGCTCAGGCAAGCATCTCTTCGATGCCTCTGTCTATAAGCACGACTCCACCACCTCGTACTTTCACACTATGGTCCGTGACTTGTCCCAACTCGTCAAGAATGCGCAGCCAACTCCATTCCACCATTTACTCGCCTCTCTCGCCAAAGAGGGCCGTCTGCTACGACTCTACACTCAGAATGTCGACGGCCTTGATACATCTATGGAGCCTCTCGGCACCGTCGTTCCCCTGCAACCCAAAGGCCCCTGGCCCAGGACGATACAACTTCACGGCGGTTTAGAGAAAATGGTGTGTTCAAAGTGTAACGAGATCAGTCAGTTCGACGCCACCCTCTTTGAAGGGCCCCAGGCTCCGCTTTGCAAAGGATGCGAAGAGACGGACAATGTGCGCACATCTCATGCCGGCAAGCGTAGCCACGGGATCGGGAGGCTTCGGCCGCGAATGGTACTGTACAATGAGTATAATCCTGATGAGGAGGCGATCGCCAACGTTTTCCGCGCCGATCTGCGGGCTCGGCCCGATGCTGTCATCGTTGTCGGCACGAGTATGAAGATTCCTGGGGTACGCAATATGGTGAAGGACATGTGCAAAGTGACAAGAGACCGCCGAGATGGTATTACCGCATGGATCAATCTCGACGCCGAACCTAGCGGCACCGACCTCAAGAACTGCTGGGACTTGGTTGTCCGTGGCAAATGTGATGACGTCGCTTCACTTGTACACCTACCTCACTTCGACGAAAACATCGAGCAAGGAGCAGAGACCATTGTCGATGACGCCAAGTATGAGAACGATGTCCGCCGCGTTAAGCTAGAGGTAGAGATCCGGAGCGGCCTCCCTCGGGACTCGGTTACTGGTAAGGAGGAGGGACCTGATACTTCACCCGTTGAAGCCAAACCACAATCGCTCGGACGTGTTCAGGGCATCCCAACTCCTTCTGCCAGTCCCAAGATACGGACTGCCCTCCCAACCAAGCCGGTGCCTAAATCAAGCCAAACCAAACTTGCTTTCTCACATACTGGGAAAGCAGCTTCTACGGCAACAACCAAAGCCGCAAAGAAAAAGACTCAGCGGAAACCGAAGCAGGCGAAGAAGGCCGAGCCAAAGCCAAAGGCAACCATTAGCGCAACTTTTAAGGCTACCAAATCAAATGTGTCGGTTTCTTCAAAAGTTCCTGCAAAGCGTGAGCTTGAGACTGAACCTACGCCTCTGGACGAGGCTAGGAGTGTACTCTTGGCCGACTTCTCTCTTCGCCCTAGACCAAATAAGTGTACTACCGAGGTCGATCCTTGTGTACAAATACAGCTGCCAGGCTTCAATGGCGTACGCCCAAGTACCCCTGAGAAGCAGATGCAGCGTCCTCGCTCGCAGGATACAGTTTCTCCTCCTTCCAAGCCTCGGGGCTTTGGAACTCTAATTGACTAAATCATCGTCCTTGGAAGTCTGGAACTTCCATTGCGTTCCTTATTTAGGGGACACGATTTCGCGGCTTCAAAGCAATTGTTCCCAACCTCTTCGAGAGTAGCCTAATCACAATGTTAGACCTTACATACTCGATTCCTTGTGTACAATTCCAGCACTATACAAGATGCAACATAAGGCCCTTTAGAATCGGCCATGCTACTTTGCATTGGAATTCTAGCACTTGCGCTGGTTTTAAATGGGTTGGCATCCTGGATCACATCTAAAAGGCCATTGGAGATATGCCCAGGGCGTCATCCGAGCAGAATGGATATTACTCCAAGACAATGAGCCTGGCATCTTTTCGGTCTGCACGGCGTTGCTCATGTCCGGAGCGGAAAAGGGTGAAATAAGAGGGGCTGCATAATAGCTGGATATGTACATAGCCTTGCTGGGAAAAGGGAACAAAAACGGCAGGATTTTGCTCCCTGGTTCGAATGATAGACAGGAGTGGTCATGGTGATACCTATACGAGACTGTCGTCTTGCATCCGCTAACAAAATAGAAATAGAGGGGGGGAACATGACATCCGCGGTTTTTTTTCAAAAACAAAATATTTCTGAATAGAAACATATGTGAGTGAGACGAGATAATCCGCAGAGTTGCATCTTTAGCAAACTGATACATCAGCATACAATGTGATATCGGTGTCTACGTAGCTATTGATCATCTATGATGAGATATAGTGACGTCTACCAAGATCGGATCATATGCTCTCAGTATCGATTCTTTATTTTGAGTTCTATATTCGTGTCTAGTTCGTCCATTCTCACATGCTCGGTCACGTGTTCAAGAGAGGGCCAAAGCTACTTCTACCAGGTCTGCGTACACATTCACTCAATACGGATCGATCCTGAGGGCGGTGTTTCATTAATTTATTTGATTGGCAGCTGGTAATGCAACATGGCGAAGCAAGGGTCTGGCTAGAAGCACCAGCAGTAATTATCGTGGACTGTGAGGTGTTGTTTGTGCCCTAGCCTGGGCAGCCAAATTATTGTCCCACTATCCCGGAGAGTAGCACAACTACTACACTTTATAGGCCCCCGTAACAGATCCCAAAATGTGCGACACATGGTGCGAGGAAGCAACTGCTAGGTACTGACCTGACCCTAAAAGTCAAATGCCTGTCTCCGAGCACTGTGACGAACAACGTGGCGAGAGTCTTGCACGGCTTCTGTACACGACTTTCAGCAAGATGCCAAGATGCCAGGAGCAGTGTCTCCATGTATAAAACAAAGCGCTAATGAATCAAGCTCGCTTTGCATGCCCGTATTGCTTCCCACATTCTACTCGATACCTGGGCCGCAATGACTGCTATAAACAAGACCGAGATGCTCAGGCATCCGGCCGTATTAACCGTATAAACTCCAGTTAGCCTGTAACGAAGAATGCTTTTGCTGGGTATGACTCATGATCCGAGACTATCGAGACATCTCGGAGTCTATCATGCTACACCGGTAACGCCGTCCTATGCAATATGAAAAAGTAGGTATGAGAAGCCAGGAGCCGTGATGATTCACTGGCTGGTAAAACGTGTACAGAAGGGTCACGAAAGGGACGGTTTTGATGATTGCCCATGGGAGACACTGCCGTTAGGAATCGTGGAGCTTGAACTCTTTGTCTTCGGGATGTCTCCATTTTTGCTCTCCTCGGCTTGCTGTTTTAATTGTTGATACAAAGCAGCTAGTCGCGGACCGGTCATACCACCACCGGATGATGCAGGCTTCTCTGAGGGCGATTTTCCCCTGCCCTTTTCCGGTTTGGTAGAAGATTGCTTTTCGGAGGCAGGTATCCTCTTTGAGATAAATTTCCTGGTAAAATGTTAGCTCAGAAAATCAAGGCTACACGTTGTCGACTTACCATAGCTTCGGCTTGAGTTCCTCCCATTGCTTTGAAGGTAAGCCCGAAGTTCTTTTAAGCCCTTCGATGAAATCGCCGATGGCAGTGATCTCCGATTTTAATACCTTGGCTCTCGTTTTGGCAACGGGAATATTGGCTTTTGTACAGGCCTCAACTCTTTCAACATGGTTCCAGACCGGCTGCATTAGGGTTTTGATAACCGGAGCATTCCTCTTCTCTTCATCGTCGTCCTCTTCACCTTCATCATGTCGACTGGCATCGCTCCGTCGATATTCATTCGCATCACTGCGTCGGTGTTCCTCTACACGGCGATGCTTGAAATGGCGGCGCTCATCCATTTCGCCACTATGCTTTCTCTTCGCATCTGGTCGTAAAGCGCTCTCGCCCATGCTGCTTCGCGAACGATGATGATCACGGGAGTAAGGAGATTCATGATCCCGCTCTCGCTCTCTCTCACGGTGAGACAATTTCTTAGAACCTTGAGGGGCTGGAGAAGCCGAGACGGAACTGCCCTTCTCTGGGCGACGATGTCCATTCATTCCAAGCGCGGATTTCTTGTTGTTGCGGTGGTGGTTCTCCACAGACTTCTGGGCGTTCACGTCATCCGAGTGAACCGACATGAGAACAGAAAGCAGGTATTCGGCGCGGCGAACTAGATGGACAGCTCCAGGGGCTTTGGCGCCCTTGGTTTCGGTATGTTCTCGCTCTTGTTTCTTTTCAATGCGGTGTTCTTCCAAGAAGAACTTATCCTGCATGCCTAGCTCTCGGTCTTCCCGAATTTGAGTCCAAGCACCGAAACCGTATCTATCAATACCAACGAGAAGCATTCCATCTTCGCGAGAAGCCCATTCGCAGCTATAGTGTGCCGTCTTGGTAGCTTCGGGCAACTGAAAATTCCGAAAATCTGGCTGTTCCTTGATGACTTTCCGAAGCAGTCGTAATTGTGGAGGTCGCTCCAGAATAGTCTCAGCATTAATCTTCTTGACATCTCCGAAGTCAAACATAACAGCTTTGATGTCTTTCTTTGTCATTTTCTTGTTAGCTTGACGTTCTTGTGCCCGAATTTCGTCGTTATTTCTTTCCATAGCGTCACGAGCCGTTTCGATAAGCTCATCAAGTACGCTATTGACAAAGTCTTTGTCTCGATCGCTCAGTCGTGCGTCACGCAATAACTCATCTGGTCGGTCCTCCATGAAGCCATAGCGCATAAACGCTCTAATGAGATTCCGTTTTTCCTTCTCATTGAGGGGTCTTCGCGGGTCGGAAAGCAAGGCCCTTTGTTCTTCTAGGCGCTCCTGTTTCAATTGCTCGCGCTCCCGCTTCTTAGCGATTCGCTCGGCCCTCTCAGAGTCACCATTAGCCTTCAAGTTTTTCAATGCTGCGCGACGAGGCGCGCTAGCCTCCAGCTCTCGCGCAAGATAGTCATCCGCCTTTTTCTTCTCTTCTTCAGATTTGATAGCGGCGAGTTGCTCGGCGGGTATAATTTGATCCCAATCAAGGGTCAAATCGTCAACCTTGACATCGGTATACTGCATGAAGTTGTCCCAGTCGATGCCACCAGTACTTAGGTTCATCTTATCATCGACCTTGGTTTTGGTAACTTCAGCGTTCTCGAGAATGGAATCGATGTCTAACTGTTCCAGTCTCTCTTGGTTCCCTGACTGTTCGAACATCTTCTGAGAACGCATCTTCAAGACCCACTGAATGTCGTCTGCAGATTTCGCTTCGTCTAATCTGAGGCCTTTCTGTCTGAATTCCTCTTTGAAGGCCTTGCCATCGTCTGTCACACCAGCTTGAATTGCTAGGTACTCCAGAAGCAGCTTGTTGCGAGCACGTTCCAGAACTTCCTCTTCAATGGTTTCTTTTGAGACGAGGCGGTAGACGGTGACTGGCTTCTTTTGTCCGATCCTGTGGGCTCGCGCCATTGCTTGAAGATCTGCTTGTGGATTCCAATCAGAATCAAATATGATGACAGTGTCAGCAGTCATCAAGTTAATCCCCAAACCTCCAGCTCGGGTTGAAAGGAGAAAGCAAAAGTCCTGGCTATCTTCGGCGTTGAAATGGTTGATGGCAAGGCGTCTGGGGCCAGCTCCGATGGTTCCGTCAAGTCGTTGGAATTGATAACCTCGAAGACGCAGATAATCGCCTAGAATATCCAAGACTTTCACCATCTGACTAAAGATCAAGACGCGATGATTATCTCTCTTCAGCTTAGCTAGCAGCTGGTCAAGAAGCATCATTTTACCACTGCTTGCGATAAGTCCTTTTATTTGATCTTCACGCCGTGTACTCCCTGCTAATACTTTCTCCTCGGCGCCGGGAAACATGTATGGATGATTGCTGACTTTCTTAAGCTCCATAACGATATTCAACAGTGACGATTTCTGGCCCGTATTGTGTTCGTTTAGGGCTGCGTAGTTTCTCGTCAGAATATTCTTGTAATATTCTAATTGAACATCGGAAAGTTCAACTCGGATAATCTTCTCAGTCTTTGGTGGGAGGTCAGACTCTACTGTTTCTTTGGTGCGCCGTAGAATGAATGGAGCAATTGCCGCATGGAGATCCTGAAGTTTTTCCTGGGCGTCTGCAGCGGCCAAAGTGTCCAAGTCCTCATCAATCCGCACCTTCCCGGGATTGAGAAAGTCAAGAAGGGAAGAGAGCTCAGCGAGATTATTTTGTATCGGGGTGCCGGTGATCAGGACCCGAGCTGGAGCACCGAAGCTCATCAACTCTGCGTAAAGCTTAGCCTCTTTATTCTTAAGCCTGTGAGCCTCATCAACAGCAAGTGCCTGCCACTTGATAGTTCTCAAGAACTCTGCATCCATCAAGATATATTCGTACGAGGTGACCAACACGTTAAACTTATGTTTCTTGGGGTTCTTATTAAACATAAGTTCATGTTCCCGAATCGTGCTCCGGGCCTCAGCATTGCCTAGATAGACAACATAATTCAGATCTGGAGACCAGAGGTTGAATGTATCACACCAGGCAGGTATTACGCTCAAGGGTGCCACTACAAGGAATGGCCCTTCTTGTTTACGCTCGTTGCGCAACCAACTTAGAAAGGAGACTGTCTGGACAGTCTTCCCCAGGCCCATCTCGTCGGCTAAGATGACGTTGTTGCCTCGGCACCAGTTCAAAGATAAGAAGTTCAACCCTGTGAGCTGGAAACTTCGGAGTTCTCCGTTTTTGATATAATGAGGCTGCTTTTCCAGCTTGAGAAATTTAGACCGGGTTGCAGGATTCGATTCGGTCTTGTCTGAGGTCCATGACCGTGACTGTCTGTCGAGAAATTGGTCGATTCTGTCTTGTGCAAGAGAGCTTATGATCGAAGCGAGCTCCCATGTGCAGCATTCATAGGTTAATCCCTTCCACTTGATGAAATATTCTCGACCCTCCTCACCATTCCGTTGTGCAACGACACGTTCAACTTTCGTGTAATCCTCCAACGCATCTTGGTCGCGTTCTTTGTCAAGCATATATTGCTCTCGAGTCTCGGGTGGTATTTCATCGCCAGCAAACTTGAGGTCTATCTCGTACTCCACGGTTCTCCTGTAGTAGTTTTCCAACTTGCGGACGCCACGGTACCCGCGAAGTACGTCGAGAGTGTCCCAAGTATTATGGAGGTACGACTTGCCCTGCCACTTGATGTTATATTCGAAGTCATCTCTGCTGGCATCAGGTGTCAGTTCGCCACCATTTTTAAGGCGATGACCGACAACTTTCTCAATATATTCCGTGTCTTCAGGGAAATCACCACCGGCCCAGTAGTTAGGTGTGAGTTCTGATTCATCCTCATCATCAATGTCACTTTCTTCATAGGTCTGGACTGTTTGCGCAGCTCGGCGGTTCGACCATCGCTTTTCCGCATATAGGTGCGTGGATTGAGGTTGATTTTGCTGTCGGCGAGCCTTCTTTATCAAGGACCGGGCCCTAGCACCTCCATAAGTGTCTGAGTCGGAATCTCTAGCCGGAGTTTGACGCGCTGGTGTCCCTCGTTTAGATGCTGATTCGAATTATGTTAGTTTAGGAAATGGGAATTTCGAGCGGCAAGCTTTGCTACGTACACTGCTGTGATATCTGCTCTGTTCGTAACTTTTTCGTCCTTCTGCTGGTCGGAACGACATCTGAATCAGATTCTTCGTCTTCATCAGACTCAATCTGTTGGTTGAGGTTAGGGTGACATGGAATCAATAAGCAGTGCGAAATGGTAGCGGCTTACGATTCTTGGTTGTTTTGTTGGGCGCGACTACGATATAGCATTAGCAAAAAAAATTTCACAGGTGACTTGTGAAGCATACACTTCTCCTTAGTCCATATAGTTCTGGGTTTTCCCTGATGTATTCATCTTCTTCCGCAACCGCCTTCCGTTTCGGCGCACGTCGCGATTCGTTGGAAGTGGAGCGGTCGTCGCGTTGTTCGTCGCTCTGTGAAGCAGCTGCACTGTCCTCCATGTCGTAGTCGGCATCTTCAGAAGCCTGAGCTTCATCTCCACTAGATTCGACAGGATCGTTCAAGTCGAGCTCTGCTTCCGCATCTTCGGAGGATTCGTGACCGGCTGGGGACAAGGACGGGGATGCAGAATTACGGGTAGGGAGAGCAATGGTCTCGTTGACCTCTGATAGATCGCTTTCACTCCCGCGATCATTTATTATTACATCGGTATCTTCTGGGGCTGGTGACGAGGAATCACGGCCGGCGTTGGCCGGCTCGGGGGAGCTCGACATGTTGACACCTGACACAACGATCACCTAGGACAGGTTAGTCGAGAACCAGGACACAAACGGCTACGCGAATAGGATAGACAAGCAGCGCGGGATCCAGCGATCCGGATACACGCGGTAACAGACAAGAATGATGAAGATCAAGCCCAAGAACAGATCTGGCGCATCTTGGATGATGGTTCGATGAACGCAAGGCTGATAAGTGATGGACAGGCATTGGCACCGGAGTCTGGGAGATGGGACGTGTTGCGTGATTTCAACGCGTCAGGGGCATCAAAAGCAAGCAGTTCCATCTATAATTCGACATCCGAAGCAACTAGATACAGGATACAAGGAGATAGCAAGGTCACATGTGAGCATCGAGTGGATGGATTCTATGTCCAGAACGCAGCAGCAACAGGCCGCCCAGCCTTGTGTAAACAACGCAGTGAAGGGGGTTCGGAGGCCAGCAGAAGTACTTACAAGTCATCAACTATGCCGAGCGAGCAGTAGAGAGTAGAAGAGGAGATATCTCCTGCTAGGAGCGATGATATTGTGGGTGATGAACCCCGGCGGTGCGTAGATGGGGTGTCGTAGTTGGGTGGTGCAGGTTGAGAATGCTGTGTGGAATAATGGAGGAATCGAAGTGCGGAAGGGACAGGCTGAGAGTGGTCCCGGCCAAAAAACCCTACCAAAAGGGTTTAGCGCCGAAGAGTATACACAGCGCCCACTCACCACGTTGCTTGCTCCTACAACTAGAGGCCGCTTATCAGCTTATCGCTGGTCCAAAGTAGATATCTACCTCCCGAGCCATGTACAAGATGGTCCTTACCGATACTATGTACCTACCTACCTACATAGGTTCTTCTTCCCTTAATCACATGCAATACCTCATTGCACCGTAGGTGCTTAGCACCACTAAGGCTTGGACTTGCAAGACTTTGTAATGCATTCATTTGTTCACTTGCGCAGTTATAGCTATATGTACACCTGGAAGGTATGGGATTAGGTACCTCTAGCAAGCGTGTTCAGCAACGCGACCCTCAACCGACTAAGCATTTGTAACTTACGTAAGGTTTGTTAAATTTCTCCTTTATACTGTTATGTCCAGACCACAGTAGTACTAGGTTCTATATTAGATATGTGAGTGTGTGAGGGATGGTGATACGCGCACTTGTGAGCGGACGTCCATGTAGATAGCTGCATAAGCAGACTACCTACAGGACAGCTGGGACTTTATCTTGCTATTAACAATCCTTCCGAAATAGCGGTGAATCCGAGAGAATTGCAAATGAAGTGCAAACAGTACTTGAGACTCAGCAGAGGAGTATATATATAGAAAAGTACCTACTATGAGTAGAGTATTACCATCATACGAAGAACTTGATGAGTGGTGTATTGCGACCTTATAGGTAGTACCTACAAAGCACAGGCAACGTTTCGTGATATGTACCCACTGTAGATACCCTCCCTAGAGTTACCTGGAGCTTGGTAGTATTGCTGCCCATGATCCTTCTCATAGATTGTCTCTAGCTTGTTACTAGCTCGATGCAAATAAGCCAATCAAAAATTGATGATGCTTTAGTGCACTGTTACTCTTTTTCCAAACGCGTGTACTTAGGCAATGTACCTAGGTACAGCCCCTCGTGGGGTAATGGCTTATTATGGCTCTAACCCCTCTACGTAAGACCTAATATTTTGAGCCGCGATCATTTTGAAAAGATGCCTTCTTGCTCAGCGTCTTCCATCTGCTGCCGACCTGGCCCACTTATCCTCACCTTAAACCTACTCAAGTATACATAATTTTGAGTTATCCATTAATAGTCTATGTATATTTTTATTTTTATGTTTGCTTCTCCTTGCTGCCGCAGCCCTTCCGCCATTGGCTTCTAATCTCACCTGGTGGGCCAATTACATTCTTCAGCATCGCAATACTTAGGTTCTCTCTTACGTGCGAAGGACTACATCATTGTATTGTATTAGAACACCGTGCATCATTTTTGGATAATCCACCTGATTAAATATATGTTCCCTACAGACAACTGCTGTGTACTGTTCTGTCACTCTCTCATATTCCATGTGCGAAGCTATCTACATTTTCTGGGAGGCCACATCCCGACTAAGAGTTCTTAGTCGAGTTATTTTTACTCCCTGTATCCGTAAGGCAAGGACTAAATTCAGGCAGGCAGTGCTCGGGAGGTTAAATAACCCAAGATACATATTTTGGGGAACCATGTCACCACTCTTGACTGCTTTCGGGGAATCTTCCAATCATGAGTATTATCTGTAAATATACTCACTTCAGCTTTAAGACAACTACAGGGAGTTACAAATGAAATATACGACTAACTACAAGACGCCATATATGAAGAAACCCCTTGAAGCTTCAGGCTATGTGTCGATGCTGGGGACTTCACTGATAATGACATTTCAGCCATAATGGGCGAGAGTACGTACTTCACAACGCTTCACTGTTGCGCCAAGGGCTTTCGGAATTAAGGCTGCGCAATTCTGTAAATAAGTGAAAAAATTATTACAGTAGTTACTAACTTTTTGTTGCCTATAAATGGAGCGGAAGACATGTTTTCTCGATTGCCAATTGGTGCTTCCAAATCGACAATTCAAGGGTTTGTTCAGAGCCTCAGTCTATTACCCCTAAATTCGAAGTTAAGTTCACTTCTAACTCTCACTCATTTACTCTTAAACATTACCATCTATCTCAACTATGGCTCCTGGTACAACATTTCGCGGACTTGAAGGAGAAAAAGATGACTAAAGGTTCCTTTTATAGGAACTGTTCGTGAGGTGTTTTCTAAATGTATCAAGCAAGCTCTCTTGTGGTCCCAGGCTTAAAACATTGTGGTCGAGCCACCGGAGTCAGATGACTTCGCCGGCCAGGCAAGCAATTGTAGCTCTAATAACTTATTTTCCCTCTCCAACAAACTTGTGGCTCTTGGATGAGCCCAGTGCCTATTTCAATTCTAAGTATAATCTTGATTTATTCCTTTTCTCTCTCCTCTCCTCTGTCTCCCCTCCTCGCAAATCAGCCTTTTCCTTTTTATTCGCCTTGATGATGAGAATGAACGGTGTATATGCTAATTAGACTGACGTAGAGCGTGCTATTGTTATAAACGTTAAGCGATCATCGTAAGTGGTTACATCTATCAACGAGAGTCCAGGTACTTCAAGGGTTACTACTAATACAAGAGCATAGGGCAGTAATAAATAGGAAGAAAAAGCCTTTGTCGAACATAAGGTTCTCATTGCCATTATGATTTTATAATGATCCGTAATAGAATCACAATCGGCGACTAACCATGCATGTTTTAACTAGCCTATCTGATGGATCACGTCATTGTTTTCAACGATAGACCCAGTACAGATGCTCATGCGAATACATCTGAATCACGGATTGGTGGTTACGACAAGTTCCTCAGAAGCCTAGATGTTACCTTCCGGCGGTGAGGACAGCAACCCCTAATGGCACGGCCGTAGGAGTGATCGTAAAGGTAAGCACCATCGACATCTGCCTTAAGGTGTTAACTCGCGGAGTTCTAGCTGTTTGAAGGCGAAACAGCAAACATCAGGACAGTGTGCACCCACAAATTATGAGGTATGGAAGATGAAAGTGAAGACGGTTATGAACCTGATGTCTAAAGCTCTATCGCTACGAGGGACTTCTCCATACGACAAAGGCTCTTCACAACTGCGCAAGCCAAAGGGAGTCGATAGTTGTCATGGCGTCTGATGTCAAAAGAAGACCGACTGTACAGCCTAGGAAGCAGATGGTTAAGCGAATGGCTGCTATCAAATATCGCAGTGGTTACTAACAAACTCTGAACCTAGACAGATTGGTTTGGCGCTTAGAGTTAAACGGATATAAATACGTGGTTACGCTAAGTCCGAGGTCACGATTGTTGAAATTGCAGGTGTTCACCTTCGTTGTGGCTCTATGTTAAGGTCCAAGTTCACGAATCCGCGTTGTTCATTCGCCAACATATCATTTAGGGCATGTAGCACTTCAGGCCCAAGTTTTCTAAAGGCCCATCTAGTACCTATATAGTGTGAACCAATATAGCTGATAATTCAACATGAACACATGCTACATGGACAGATGACATCTCCAGCCCACTAATTCAGTTACGTGGTGCTTGCCAGGCTACATCTTTTGAGTAAAGAGGCAACAGACCCTCAAGTAACAAGGTAATAGAGCACGAAGCAAATGGATTATATTCATGGCTAGAACCTATATGTGTTGTAGACCATTGACAAAAAGTACTGGTCTTCCCAGCAATGGACGAAACAAGGAGCGAGGGTTGATACACACCGAACATTATGATTCCCGAAAAGCGTCTTGGCTGCAACTAGTTCGCCAGTGGCTCTCGTTCTTCGTAAAAAGAAAGGGCAAGAAACCGATAGATGTCCAGGGTTTTCTGCAAAAGAGTGAGATAACTCATTCTTATGGAGGTGAATGTGTGACGTTCTAGACGTACGAAAATGGCCCATAGCTATCAGTCTTTTGGGACGTTGCAGACGTAATATACTTTCCGATCCGTGAATTAAGGATCAGGCGCCAAACTGCATAGCGGAAACCAGGTCATCAAACTCCCCAAGTGCCAGGAGCGCTAACAGAATATCACGCACGTACTTGCAATGAGAAATTTGACCCTCTGGGTCAACAAGGAATAGATACCGCTGACACGATCGCGTCGAAATATTCGCTGAAGGGGCGAAATTAGCCCATAAGAGTCGCTTCCGTTCATGCAATTTCTCGGGTAGCTGGCAATATGTCATGATGAAAAATTCGGCGGGCATACAGTCCTAGGTGCGCAGATCGCATTTTTCTCGACTTCTAGTCTTCCTCAATTTCTCCTTCTTCGCTACCAGAGTGCACACCCGCGTCTTCCTTTGATGGTGGCCGAGGTGCGGGTGGTGTTCTGGTCTTGTGCCGAACTTCGCGGTGAGGAGACCGCTCACGAGGTGTTCTCTCTCTCCTCAATCTCTGCCAGCGACGTTAATTAGGGAACCTTGCTGTAATATGGGCTGGTCATCTCACCTTTGAGTCTCGCGAGTCCCGACGATCGTTATCATCCTCATCATCCGCTCTCCGGCGCCTTGAGGAAGTCGGCCGTTCATCCCCATAGGGCAATTCCTCTACGGGACCTCTCTCGACACGCCGACGGTACAGTCTCTCACGCTCCTCCTCACGGTCCCGCCTTTCCCGGTCGTAATAGCTAGGAGGCTCGTCGCGCCTTGATCGAGGTGGATACTCTCCTCTGTCTCGTTCCCGGTCACGTTCCCGGTCGCGTTCTCGATCTCGGTCCCTTTCGCGTTCTCTCTCGCGGTCGCGGTCACGGTCGCGATCCCGGTCCCTGTCACGTTCACGTTCACGATCACGATCGCGATCGCGTTCTCGATGTGGTTCCAGCGTGCGACGGTCAGATAGCAAGCTTTCGGCCATGCTTGACTTACGATAATTCTTTTCACGCTCCGCAATAGCCTTTCGACGATCGGCCTCATATGCGTCTGGCTCGGGGCTTCGGCTATGACGCGAGGGGCGTGCACGATCACTGCGGTGAGAGCGTTCTCCTTTCTCTCTCTCTCGATACATACCACGATCAATCGATCGATCTCGACGCCTGTGGCGGTCACGATCTTCTTCTTCTCTATCCTTGATCCGGCGAAGGACTTTTTCAAAAGCCCCCCTACGAGCTTCTTCCGATGTGACGGATTGAAACTCAGGGGCGCGTACGAGGCGGGGTCTGACCTTTTCCCATGTATCGTCTGCTACAATGGGGGGGTCTAGATGCTTGATATAAGAACGAAGGTCGTCAATGGCCCTCCGCTGCTGGCGCTCGGAATGCTTGTCCTCATCTGACCGCTTTGACTTCTTTTCTTGGAGCTACACCACTCGTCAGCAAACTCTGTATATCTGCTGAAGTCTCGAATAAACTCACACGTTCGAAAATCAGCATCAATATGTCATGGTCAATGTTAGCACTGCGTGGGTCACTTTTCAAGACTGCAGTAAACTCTTCGAAAGTAGTTTTAGGGGTGAACTCAAAACGATTATCCTATAGCCGCGTTAGTCGAGGTACAAGCCGCAGGTGCATTATTAACTTACATCCATGACATCTAAGATATCATTTCTCGTACCACGCAGGGCACGTTCCTCTTCCTCGACGACGTCCCAGAATAAGTCGAGTGGGGTCGAGCCGGGCTGCCCGCAAACAGCTTTAAGCCGCTCATCGTTTTCAATCAAGGGGAATATCTGCTTCCATTTTGTGCCAGCTTTAATTTTGCCGGCCTTGCGGAGCTCTTGGAGTAACTCTACGAAGGCATCCCGATTCTTTCGCTCAATGCGGAATCTTTTGTTTTTCTGCGCCTGTCGAGTTTCGTTGAAAGTCCGCTCCAATGATTTGATGTGATTTTGGAATACAGTCAGAATATCAAGATCGGAGAGGGTTTTATACTTCTCATCATTTTGAAAAGGGGCAGTGGACTTGAGCAGACCCTGGGCTTCAGACCAGCGAGTATAAGGCTCCAGGTTTAACTTTGGCAGCAAATCAATCAGCCCATCCATGGCACTTTTCCTGAGACTAGCTTGGGTTTCGAGATGTGCTTTTCTCAAATCCGTGACGTAGTCTTCAAACAGCCGTCGTCGTTCCTCTTCCTCGTTGGTAGAGCGAAAGATTGTCTCCCCTTCAATGATGGGACGAGCAGTCTTCCAACGTGTATAGTACTTGATCTCAGGATGGCTCTTCAACATCGTCGCAAAGTCGGCGCGCAGCTTTGCCAGCCTATCCTTCGCGCGTTCTTTGTCCTGGATAACCATGTCATGGCAGTAGTTCTCGAAGGCGGCTTTCCTATCCTTCGGGTCTTTGATGGCGCGGAAATGGGGATCCTTTATCATTGCTCGCATCGCTTGTTCCCAGGTCCAATCGGGCTGTACACCGCTGCGACGGAGCAGCTTAGTGAATGCAGCCTCGGCCTCTTCGGCTGTGGTGTATTCAGGCTCGTTGCTTGCGGGCGTGAAGGCTTGGACGCGAGGGTCGTTACCGTAGGTTAGTTGACGCGACTCAGGATAGGCATCTCGGGAATCTCGGTGATCCCGGTGGTCACGGTGGTCACGGTGATCGCGATGGTTATCGTACCCTGGAGGTTGAAAAGAGCCTCCGGGACCGTTGAAGGGCGTCGAAGGGCTGACAAGTCAGTTCAGGGCCAATGATTTTCGCGGGGTTCGAGGACAGTCTACTCACGCAGGGGTCGATGGCGTCGCATCGTATCCTAAAGCTGTACGATAAACCTCAGGCATCTCCCAAGAGCTCTGCTTGGTCTCTGTGTTATACCAGTATTTGCGACCACCTTCAGCGGTATATTCCTTCCACGGCTGATTGGCAAGAGCGCGCTGCAGCAGATGGGTTAGCAGTGGCGCGCACACAGTCGCAAATACTCATGATACATACCTCGGCCGGCGTCATCATCTCTTCCGGCTTCGTCCATTGCGTGACCTTGGTGACGGGGTTGTAGTAATAGACGCGTCCGTCGGGGCTCTTGAACTCCTGCCATGGATTTGGCTGGCCAAAGTGACCGTTGGCTCCGTTCATGGTGACAGAAGTCGATGATAGAATACAGATAGCGCTATTTCCTCAAAAATGCTGTCTAGTGTCTACACCGATACGTTCCTGGTCCTCATCGAAATAGTTGGCAGCAATGCGACCAAATTCCGACTTGACTTTTTTAGCAGTAAGGGTCGAATCTGCCCAGCCACAGTATGTTCTGTACTTATCTGCAGGCAAGATGTACCTAGCCGGTACCTAGGTACCCGACCTATGCCCGGGTAGGTAGGTAGATAAGGTAAATGTGGGTAAGCCCAACGCTAAACGGAGAATGTGGCTGATAGTTCGTGGCGTAAGCTTGCCTAGGAGGGTACCTACCTAGGTACCTCGCCTCTACTATGTAAGTCCCCTGAACGTAACCAAGCAGCATTGTCCGTTGTTCTCAACTTCAAGTTCTACAAGCACCTTCTTTACCCCAACGCGTTGCGCGCTCTCAGATGTATCGGTAGCTAGGAAAGATTGGGAAAATTAGGAGGCACAAAGAACGTTTGCCCATAGCGGCGTCCTTTAACCGAGCTCAGTTGCAATGGGCGATCCACCTTCCGACTTCACGCCTCAGCCTGAACCAGATCTCGTGGAGGACTCGAGCCTCAGCTATTTCATTCCTCGCGACACCGATTTTGTACCTGAACAAGTCTTCAAAGATGGCAGCCAACCCTTCGAGAAGCTTATCGATTCAATAGAACAGCGGGAATCACTATTTTTTGGTGTGTCAGTCTCGAGCATCCGTGTTGTCGCATTCTCGCCGTGCTCATATGCAGACCCCAGATGAATCCGTCGACGTCGTGCTCGTGCTTAGGATTCCCTATGCTGAAGATGATAATCTTCGGGCAGTGTTAAAGAGCATTAGTATTTCGCTAGACGCCCAAATTGTGAACGGCGGTACCGCCGACCGCGAGACATTGCCCGGTTCCGAAGTCATATACACTGGCACTATAGATGCCTCACAGGACCCTCCCATAATAATACACCGCTCGCTCGACGATGGAGAAAGCAACGATGTTGATTCTGCGAGTTGTACCTACGCCTTATGGAAGAAACCCGTGTTCCTTGGTAGACCTAGAATTCGCTTGCAGAGTCCCTCGGCTGTTTTCGTTGCAACAGCGAGCTCGAGATCTGCTTCGGGTTCTCTTGCTGATGCACTCCAAGACGACTATATGCCAAGTAGTGTGGCTTCCAGCCTTAACCTGCTAGAGTCATTCGGTAACGATCCTGCTCTAGACGGGATAAAGCCACGGCTCTCTGCTCTGAGAGTGTCTCGCGTGACCCCTCTCACACAACACGCTAATGACTTAATACGTCCCATCAGGTCATTGTCAAGACTTTCTCGACGTATCTATCCAACCGTGCATTCACGCATAAGGTTCACGCACCCAAACAGTACTCCGGCTACAGCAGCCGTAATTGCTATGCTCGAAGTTGATTTTACTCCATTTTTTGATTGCGAGATCATTCTGGACAACATTACGCTCGAAATTCCCGACGCCACGGTTGAAGACCTCACAGCCCAGGCCGGTCTCTCTCTACCATTATCCTGTGTTTCGCATGATCATATCACGTTCATATACCGCATAGTCCCAAGAGACACCGATGTCATTTCACAAAATCAAATGCGAGACTTGAATATCGCGATTTCAGCAATAGCGTTGGTGAGTCCACAAACTAAGCCGCGGCTCAGCTTGGCCTGGACAGCAGCGGTTGATTTCACAGTTCCGGTAAATCCTGGTTATGGGTCTACAATGCAACCTATCCAGCGCACGCACCGGCCCAGTCAACTGTCCCTTGGAGGGGAGAGCACTACTTCGTTAACAGCCCCGTCTATCGCGAGACCAGATGCTCTACCTTCTCTAGAAGCATCGACTACACAGACAGAGGCAGCAATACAGGAGCTAGGAATAACGGTGACATTCTCCACGCCTCCATCTGCTCAGAAGATCTTTGTTGGGGACGAGTTTTCGTGGGATGTTTTTGTGGCCAACCAGTCAAGAAACCAGTCGGCCGCAGCTAGAAAACTCACAATGGTAGTTATCCCTCGGCGCCGCCGCAACGAGTCACGTGTGACTAGGCCACCCTCTATATCTCGGGCACCAGATGGCTCGCACAGGCGATCCAAATCCCTCCGAGAAAGAGATGTGGCAGAAGCTATATTGGACGATAACGTGATCCATGCCATTCAAAGTAGCAGCGTTGTGGATAACGCCGAACTTGTATGTCTGAGCCCAGATGTCCGGATTGGGCCCCTCGCACCCGGGACGTGTCATGCAACTGAGCTGAAATTTCTCGCCCTGAAGGCAGGGATTGTGGGTATAGATGCTGTTCGGATCATCGATCTAGGTAATAATGAGCATGTGGATATACGGCAACTTCCAAGTGTCATAGTTGAAAACAAGCTGGAAGCATCGCGAGCGGTGACTCTCCTGGCTACCTAATGAAGATGAGAAACCAATTGCAATGGCAGATGATAATCCGCATTGGCTTCTACTCCTAATGATCTTATTACACCACCTATCTGTCAAACTGTCCCACACTAAGTCTGAATTATTGCATACTGACGAGGAGTCTCCTATTCACTCCCTTTGTGTCACAAACCTGTATAGAACTCGACATGTGTGCTTCATATAACGAAGGCACTTATATGTATCCTGAGTACAGCTCTGACGTGGTTATCTACTCATCCATGGCAATGCCTGAGCAGAAATGGAGCACCAGAAGGTTAGATCAATAGTGTAAGTAGTCGAAGGTCTAAGGACATTCGGATCGCTGATGTGTCCGAAACAACTTCTGACTACAATACCCCTTGCAATTCTTGTATGAATTTCCCCCCAAGTAGTGTAAGAAAAAAACGTTCAGTAGCAGCGATGGTAAAAGTGTTGATAGGACTGAATTGTTTTTTCCTACACCACCAGCCCCCCTGTGCTCTTCACTTCACCTCGTCTGTTTCCAAGCTACTGGAACATCCCGCCGATCCAGAGACGATACAAACCCACCTAGCTAAAGTGATGTGCAATGTAGCAAATTCTGATTGCCACACTAGTAAGGTTATGTTGCTTGACCAATTAAATCTACCACTATTTCAAAATAGTGCAGGTTTGATCGCTTCTGCTACCGTTTCCACGGTGGGAACGAACTTATGCAATACAATTGCATGAGTCGGAGACTTATTCCATCCCAGTCAGCGGCCCCATCGAGTCTTTTTATTTGCGCTCTCTATTAAATCGAATTTTGTAGTGACTCGTTCAAGAGTCTAGATTTTCGCAGTAGAGCAGGAGATGACATAATAAGAAATAAAAACCTTGTATATTTCAAACCCAACACTTCACGAAAAGGGAAGACTGCATCAAATCTTAATGGCGCATGAATTCCGATGGGAAATTTTTTTCACGTAGCTGCTTTGCAATGCTGTTGAAATGACGTTGGCTTCTCTTTTCTCATCCATTTTCTCATATTTCTGTCAAGAATTGCTGGCCATCCAATAGGTACCTCTCTGTAAGCACATTAATGTTGGTGAATGGTCTTCCTCGTGTCATGCTCGCGTGCTATGCACAAATTTCTACAGTAGTGGCACCAACCCCTGGGGCGATCTTCGTGTATCGCAGGAGAAAACAACGGTTTCGGGTAGAGATCTGCACTGTATCTCAGTACCAGAGACGGAGTTGCCAAGGGTATGGATTGTTCGCAGAAAAGTGCGTCTAGCATGGGCATATCGTACGACTTCTCCGCAATACCAATCGCATCACGACGACCACTTCGGCCCAACAATACGTACTCTAAGTGGTATAATACACATACGTATTCATGCATGTCAGCAGCGCACGGGGCAGCAGGAAATCTGTACTGCCTACTAGTGTACTGAGTAGGTACGCTGCAACGTCCCAGATGTTGTTGTTGGCTTGAGCGCGGAAGGCATCCTATTCCGTGCATCCTAGCGCAGCTGATGTAGTAGCTTGTTCCTCTAATATGTTAGCTGGCAGTATTGTAAAAGTATGCACAACTTACGAGGAACTTGTTTATGCCGATATTAGTGTATACAGCCATGTTGGGAGATGGCATAAAAGATGACGGGCTGACAACATAGGTACTAGGAAAATGTCGGCTTCGAACATACAGGATGTCATCCGGGCACCGCTGCCAGATGTTAACTAATTGGAGAGATATGGTAGTGTATGTACGCTTTGATCAGCGTCCTTATCTTGGAGCAAGGTTCGGTTACAACATTCCGACTTCACTCAGATGCAACCGTGATACCGGTATGCCCAACCCATGGTCTAGATGGGCTTGCTTACTTGATACCGTAATGATCTGATTTCCACGTCTGGGAGTAGATGCGGTGGTCTAGACCGACATATGAGATACTGTACTGTGTTAAAGCATATTATTATCTGTATCTATACAGTGTATAATGTAAAGCAAAGAGAAACTGCAAGCGAAGTAACGTGTTCCAAGCGTGCAGTGGGAGCACGCATCTTTACTAATCATCCAGGGGCATGGGAACAGGGTAGTGGCTAAGAACCTGGCATCTCAAAGTGATGCTGACATGCTAGCTGCTGAGAACGATATTGCACAGGCATAACAATTAGGTAACAAGAAGGGCGAAATAGGTGTATTATGCATAAGTAGCTGTGTTTGCGATTCATCCCCTTCTAGAATATCATGATCCTTTAGTTGCTAGCTTGGAAACCCCTCGTCTGCTTCTTGGTGTATGGAATGCAATGCGCTCCTTCGCGGATGATCAAAGGAAGAGATCGGGGCAACCAGGGTATCACCACACTTCAGGTGTACCACGTATTCCGTACATTGCAGGCCAACGAAAACACATCAACATCCCAGATGCTAATTATTTGTGACCCTACACCTTCCGAATATCTTCCTCTTAGCATCAGGCGTTCCTCTTGAGCTCATCATGCTTCCACATTCGCAAGGTTCCCGTGGATAGAGTTGCTAGAGGGCCTCAACATAGAAATAGATAAGGGTCTGGGGCAGCTATTGCGGGATGTGTTTGACTTCGCTTACTCGTAGTGTACTTCAGACTGAAACTTGATATGATTTAGTTATGAACTATAGTTCGTCGTAGAAGTGTTGAAGTTCGAATAATTGCATCCATAGTTAGATACTGCCTAGAGCCAAAATAGGTGTTGTTCTTTCGTAGTTGAATGATGCTGTCACCACACTACCTGGATAGCACATGAGCACACCCTACCCTTGTTACGTTCGATGCATACACTAGAAGTCTCATGACGACTTATACCTGTATAGGCATACGCTATGTGTTACTAGATCCTTCTCCGGCCGGCCGGAGAGGGGAGGGAAGCTGCGGGATCTCTTCCCCGATGCAATGGCGAGCTCACTACCTGCAATGACAGAAGCTGGCGTCGGCGCGTTCGGCACTGGGAATGGTTGGCAAGCGAGTTTCGCTCTACTACACTACACTTGCGCTATGCCTGTCCCACGCCCATCCTGCGCCTGTCCTATGGCAGAGCTAATACCTGGGCGGACCTGGGCAGAGCGATCGTAACAAGAAACGACCCGCACGAGGCGGTATAACAATTAACTACCAAGCGGGTGGTTGTACTAGTGGTGTTAGATTTGACAGTTAATTACTACACCACCTCGTGCGGGTCGTTTCTTGTTACGACCGCTCTGCCTGGGATCCCGCTTTTAGTCCCTGTCTATAATTGACTGAGTGCCGTTTCATTAGAGCAGAAGCATCCGTCGATCTTACCCGCCCCGGGGAGAGGATTTGAAAACCCTCGGTTGGTCCGTTCGGTTACACTAACCTAGACCACTTCGGGTGTCCACTTAGTTTGATTGCTATTTCCTGCTAGCAGAAGGGTATGCTAGGCAAGGCACGATCCGAAGCTCGTACCAAGACTGGTAGTTGTAGCGAACAAGGAGCTGTATACGCATAAGTCACAACTAACTACTTGGTAAGCAGTCTGATCTGTCAACTTGCATACAGCTTGTAGGTAGAACACATTGGATATACACAAGCAAGTGCTTACATTGGCAGATCTACATTAGTTAGTTAGTTAGTTACGAGTGGCCCGGAATTCTCCCTAGAGGAGGAAGACTACGTATATAGGATCTGTCTACACATGTTTATAGACTTCAGTGACCGGCCGCCTCGCAGTACACGTAGTGGTTTAAATGCCTACTAAGTAAAGTCATATGCATAGTAACGTGCACAAAGTTGCACGGCCCTTTTTACAACCGACTTCAACAACCCTGAAGCCAAGCGGAACCCTTGCCAACAGCTCTTCACACTACAACTGAACTAGCAGTTTAGCATTTATGCCTAAGTATGTATAACTGACGCACACTATCCTCTAATGGTCGATTCTGCGTGCTTGCTGGGTTCGAGTGAGAAAATCTCAGCTATCACTGGTTAAGAACCCCAGTATTCGCTCTTGAGTCTAAAGTCTTGGTATTGGTCCAAATATTTCCAGACGATCCAGGAACTAGGACAGATAGGCCGGGCAGTGGCCAGGGATAAGCATTGGAACCAAAGAAGACACAATATATTTCGCGGATCTCCCTGTGGAGGACTGGGTCCTGCTCCATTGCGGGTTTCTCTTTTTTTTGCTCAAGATCTCGCTGTTCTCGATCTTGATCAGGAGTCCGTGTCAACCTCGGAACCACATCGATGACCTTTTCACCCCAGCAAGGATATTCGACGAGGACGACAGACCAGCGAAAATGGCGTATTTCGGAGTGGTGCTGGATGCCGTCAACTGGACATTAACAGCCCTGGCGGCTGTGTTCCTGTCTTTGCGTGTGTATTGCAAAATCAGTCGCAGTCGAGGTCTCTGGTGGGATGATTACGTCTTAATAGCAGCATTTGTAGGTGAAAGCCATATGTTAACGACCACAGTTCCATTGCTAACCGCATCGCCCGGACTATTAGATCACGCTGCTCCTCGGTGTCGCCTTCATCACAAGCAGCATCACGCTCGGATTCGCCGACCCGAACGCGGTGATCGGACCGTCAGCTGCGAGACAACTCCAAATTCACGGAGGTGTTCAGAATGTCCTATTATCTTTGGCCAGTGATTTCAGCAAGACCTCATTTGGATTCACACTCCTGCGAGTGACAGAGGGACGGATGAGACAACTAGTCGTTATGCTAATCGTCCTCTTGAACATCGTATATTTCTTCACGATTATCTTCACATTCTTCAAGTGTGAGCCGGCCATCTACTCGTGGCTTCCGAAGGATACCTGCTGGAGCATCTGGACCTATACCAAATATGCTATCTTCGGTGGCTGTATGTGAAATCATATCAACACTGCTAAAGCAAACATCGCTAACTGTCTTACGTAGCCATCTCCGCTGCAGTCGATTTCATCTTTGCCCTTGTACCATGGTTCTTAGTGAAGAACTTAAACATGAAGAAGGCTGAGAAACTCGGCGTGGCCATCGCCATGAGTTTTGGTGCTCTGTAAGATATTAAAGGAACGTTTTCTCGTATAGGTCACTAATTATAGTTTAGAGCCGGAATCACAGCAGTCATTAGGACTGTATTCTTACCCACTTTGGCTGAACGTGCCTCATTTTCCAGTAAGTTGACTCTGCACTTTGTACTCCAAGTGCCGGCATGATCAGCCTCTCATCTTTCCTTAGCCAAAGCGACAACCCTTGTCATCTGGTTTGTAGCGGAGCCCTCTACGACAATCATAGCGGCATCGATCCCCGTCTTGCGCGCTCTCATCAAAGAAATCCACACATCGGGCGCCAAATACTTCAGCGGCGAGAAATACGCCTCAGGACATCGGGATGTGTCTGCAGCGAAGGGCACTGGACGAAGCAATACAAAGGGGAACTCGCGCAAGGGAGAGTCGGCGTTTCACACGAGCAGAGTGGTGACGACAGTTACCGGCCGCGGCACAAAATTCCCTTACGACGTTCACGGAGATACAGGCAGCGACAAGAGCATCCTTGAGGCCACCACCGAGCCGGGCAAGATCATGCAAACTCAAGAGGTCCGGTTGAGCTACCACGACAGAAGCGACAATGACAGCGAGGGCTACGAGATGGACGTCATGGGCCGAGGATCGAATTAGTACGAACGCTATGGTAACACGAGAGATGAAAACCAGTATCCTGCGCTTATAAATTCGAAAAGAACGGCCCTGCCTCTATAGCCCAACACGGGGCGTATGACGATATTCAACTTAATGCTAAAACTGCATCTTGTATATATACTTTGGTGGCCGGCGCCATGTTTAAAGGACATACATTATTTATTTGCCTTCATGGTTCTGTCCATGTTGGATAGCTTTGGAATAGATACCCGGAATTGTTAATTTTCTCGTTCAATTCTGCTATGTTCTCTCAATTCGCGTTTAGTGAAGCTTTTGATACGACTTGTTTTGTTGTTGGCCCTCATCACGGTCCTACTCTCTGGATGGTATGACATATGGAAGTATCACCGGATTTGTTACCTAGGTTGGGCAATACAAACTATGTTACCCGCAAAATATACCCAAGTCGGCTTTATTTTCATGCTTGCTTTCAATAGGGTTCTCTAGACCGCTGGGTGTCAAAGCGTGGACACGTTTTATCCAGTCAGAATAGGAAGGCAGCGTCAGGTATGGGTTAGTACGTCAACATCCTGGTCAACCATCCTTCGATGAAACATGGAATCAACCGATCACACATACGCGAACGCACAGATGTTAACCAAAAGTTCCTCTTGGCGAGAACGCTGCTAATACTCTATTTTAGTGTAATCACAGTCTAAGCCGGTCGCTGGCTTCTCTGCAAGGCTGTTAGCTGCCAACTGCTTTTTCTGGGGTTTGCATAGTGTAAGACAAAGCCATTGTATGGAAGAGGCATAACACTCAACTTCACCCCCAGGGTCGACCACCATAATGGTTAGCGCCAAGCAGTGTGTACCCAGCTCACAATAATGTCGGTAGCGACAGCTGCAATGCCACATGGAAACTGCCGTTAACCTCGAATCCGGTAAAGTAGAGTAGTAATTTGCGAACCCACGAGAAACCGCCCCCACTAATGTAACAGTTCCATATAAAATAGGTAACATGTCCTCGTTTTCTGATATCGTAACATTCCATTACCTACTACGGAGTATCCCAGACTCAAAGGAGAACTTCTAGGTTGACTTTCAAATCCCGTTATCTAGCCCCTCACATGCTTGTTCAAATGTCTTCCAAATAAGGTTATACCAGCATCTACACTACTGTTAGTAAGTTACTTATACTAGTCCCGCCTATGTCTGCCGAGAGGGGTTCTGGGTTTTCATTTTTTTTTTTTTTTTCTGTGTAGTGTAGTCATTTGTTCTTAGCTCACGCTAGCTGTTATTTCACCGAGAAGTATATCCGTTTATTTTAGGGATTTTCGGTCTATGACCCGTAGTTCCCCGTTCAGCCGGTATAGGCCGTTCGGCGAATGCTACAGCCCGTCGACTAGATACGCTAGACTACCCAAGGATAGCAGGTAACAATAAATAGGTAGTGCAGCCGTCGTGCTCGGGACCGGTAACTAGACTCGCTCGAAAGCGGACGCTTTCGTAGCTCGCGTGGCTCTATCTTTGATCTCCCCAGGTACTATTAGTGTATTTCGGAGATGCTGAGTTTTGCTGTTGCGTCGGGTGAAAGTATTGACATCTACTTGTCGTTCGCTTCATACAACCTGAAACAACAGGAATCATCGTGTGTGAAGTTGAATGAGAAGGCTTGCAGCCTCTCAGTTATGCGTACAATGGCCATTCACCCTAGAAAGCAAACTGAGTACACTATTACAGTACGTACACTAAGTTCCTTCCTTGAGCATAGTTTACTAGTATTTTAGTGTTGTTGATTCAGGAATAACCATGTCCTGTTCGACAGTAGTGCTGCGCTACAATAGCCTCGGTAACTCCCTGCCCATCAGCTTCAGTCATCGTCCCATCCTTCCATACAACAAACCCTTAGTAACAAAAGACTGGGGAAGAGCGGGTCCAGCAAAAGAACACACACTGGAAGAAAAAAAATAAACATCAGCCCCACTCTGCCAAGGTAATTGTTACGAGGTAATCACAATAGCGTGGAAGAGGTAATCTCATGGCTGTCAGAGAACCTGGTTTTCTACCTGAATACCACGCATGTGTATAGATCATCTTTTGTTCCCGCATATGTTCGCGTATATTGAGACTGCCGCTGGACAGGTTACAGAAGGATACGATATTTAGAGGCTCGAATCTGTTACTTAACCACTCTCAATGTAACTCAATCAAACTTGGAACCAAGAACCGCGGAAGTTTACTTTCGCATATAGATGTTAGAATTAATATAGCTGGATGGATTTGTCACACTTCCTCTATAAGGCAATTCGGTGAAGCTGCAGGACAACAGGTGTATTGGCAGACGCCTAAAATTCTAGCGTAGCGTGTCAGGGTTGAGTTATGAGCAGCTCTACAGTACCTGATGCAGGTACGGAGTACAGCTAAGGTGAAGCTTAGTGCTTACTAGGCGAGGCGATCTGAAAAAAACTTGATAGACTTTACACCACTACTATAACCACGAAGTCTATCAAGTTTTTTTCAGATCGCCTCGCCTAGTAAGGATGGACTCAGCTATCCTGTACCTGAAGTCTTTGAGCACAGCCGTCAGCCGTCACGTATACTACAGGTAGATGACGTTTCGCAAAATCGTGATCAACTCACCTAGAGATGCAACACTCTATTAGACAGACACTTTTCACTTCCTATACAGGTAGGTCAAACTCGGTACTGAAGATCGCCATGTTTCGCGACTGATATAAACAATAGTAGTGATTGCCCTCCGGATACTCGACCATCGTTCCTAGATGTTACCAATATTCGGCTGGCACGTTACATAATTTCGATATCTACGCTAGCTGCTACCCCATAACATAGCCTTGTCAGAATTATCAATCCCCGGTCGACTGGATATATTTGAAGGCCAGTATACCTATATCTTGTCCCTGAACCACTCTAGACATGATGAAGGTTCGCAGATCAATTAACTACTCTATCCGGTCTCAACTCTCACCTAGAAAATCAACGCTCTGCTGCGTATGAGGCGCTCTACACCTACGCACTCTGCAGCCTCTACTACGATACCAATTATGAAACAAAGAATACTTTGTGTATGGTACATTGTGAGTCATGACCTGGCATACGGAGGCGCTCAAACCATGTCAAACCATGCCAGTGTCTCCTGGCATAGGATTCAGACAACTTGGGCTAGAACCTCGCGAGTCAGAATCGTGGCAGAGTCTATGCGCTATAATAAGGATTCGAATATACCCCTATCCTCGGTTCGCGAGATGCTGGTGACTGCTGACATCCTTCGACATCTGTAGCGTAGCATTATTGAGAAGCCGATATAAGTGTGTAATGAACCGCCAGAAAGCGATAATTGCAGGGATCTACACTTATAAGTCTCCTCCCAGTGATATCATACACCGACGACCTTAGGCTTAAGATCGATGTAGACACATGTCTTCATGCACGGAGATTTCCAAAATAGAGTAATAGACTAGTACCGCAAGAGTTCAATACGGGCTTGGCGATGAGGTCTCGAACAACAATAATGTTCTGTGGCAGCAAGGTTCGTTGACCATTCGGAAGCCTGCCGTTTCCTGGTTTAACATCTTAAGTATAAGCACTAGTGTACACCATGGTATCAACTTTAAACATTATGAAGGTGATATACAAGTCTCAATACTACGTAAGCCTTAAACTAGCGAAGGCTGAATAGCTTCGTTAAGTCAGCCTCGATTACTCCAAGGTCTGCAACTATACAGTTCAGCACTTGCGATTTAGTCTCGCGTATTGCTTCCGTACAACAGCTAGTGTCGAACATACTCGGACATCCCTTTTTATATACATACTGGTATTATGTCGAAAGTCTTGAATCGTGTGTCCCGGCTGCCGAGGCGGCAAGTACAGAGAGCGACGCTGGCATTCCAGGAGAGGGAAGTGCATGGTAGTTTCAACACTCGTCACACGAGAGCGTAATGGACAAGGGCATCAGATGGTATGTGTTCGATCGATCTGGTATACGGTACATCGACGGAAGCGAGCCCCTCGAAGCAGTTCCTACCCGAGAGAGGTCGCAGCTCTCAAGAGGCAGACTAAATATACACTATCCAAGACCTTCAAATGAAGAATTCACTTGGTTACTATTGGGGGGCGTGATTGTGAAGAAAATAATCAGTTGAGTCATGAAGTAATACCGTCCTTCTAAGGGGCTCCTTAGTTATTCATCCCCTATGCTCTGATTTAGCTACGAGTGGCTTCTTCCCATATGCCTGCTGGGTCTACATACATTACTTCACTACATGAGTCCCATGGATGGATGCCATCAAAGAAATCTGCTGGGTGATTTGGGAGGCAAATTCCTGCTCTGCGCCTCACTTCCTGTGGGTTTGTGGTCATTCGCCTCTGGCTCGTGACAAAGGGAGCTCTGCCTGACATACGAATTAAAATCCACGTAGCTATGATGCTTAAAATTAATATATTATATTCCATTAAGCCTGGAAATCAACGTAGCATACCGACGAGACGAAAGTCCCTGAAGCTCTCCAAAATAAACCCGTCGTTGTTGTTTAACGTCAATCAGTCACCCTCTGTATTTCGCTAACTTGTGTTAACGTCCTTAAAATCACCAAACAATATTCAGAGAACACACGTCAGGATATTGACTCTAGGACAAAAGGACATACATCTAGCCAAGGACTATGACACGAATGAATTTAAGCTTTTTTAATGACATTGGAATTGTGTAGGTGCTCCCTGATTCTGCAATCTGTGAAGTATACCTGGCAACTACACCCTGGTGGTGTGAGTGTATTCACAGTTCCCAACCAAGGATATCGAGGCAGTTTGGGCGACATACTACGTAAAAGAAAAGGCAGAGAAAAGAACCGCAGTCGCGGCGACGATCTCGTTTGAGTGTAGACGTAACTGGTCCTCTGTTGCTAGTACGGCACCAAATGTTGCCACCGAGTTCTTGGGTACATGCAAGGACGAGGCCATTGTTGTTGTACGGGAGCCTACGTGCAGACGGGTGGTCACCTGACCAAGGCCCTGCGAATTGCATTATGACTTCGTACTCGTATTCATTATAACATAGGCATGAGGCCGTATCGCAGAAAATTCGGGCGAGAGATCAATGAAGCTATTCGGACCGCTGAGACATCAGTCAGGCCTTCAAAAAGGGGTATGCCTGAAGCCGTAGAGGAGCTATATAGAGATTAACTGACTGCCAGGAGGCCAACGAAGCCTTCTGAATAGTCAAGGGGTCTATGCTACCATAGAACACTATTCTCATATTGAGTCATTCTCCAAGTTCTGCATTCAGCCCTTGTGATGATTGCGCGTTCTAGTGTACCGTATCACAAGGACTGAATACATGGCTTGGAATGGTCTCAATAAAACAGTAATATGCTGTGTCTGCAAGGCCCCTTGGTCATTCAGAAGGCACTCCTACAGCTTTCTGATAGTCGAGATCTATATATACAGCTGACCCTCTGACCCTCGTCTTTTCAGCCTCTGCTCTATGATTCAGGGAGTGGAGTATGAATAGCTCCATTCAGCAGGTATTCTGAAAGCGTATGAGGTATGCCTTTATACGTATAATATGATGATATGACTACAAAGGTCCAGTGTGGTTCCGCGCGGATAGTGTAGTCTACTGCAATTCCACCGGTGTAACTTCGTTTCGCCCAGGCTTCTATACAACTCGCCGCCTCTACGACTTCCTCGTCGAAGGCACAACCAAAATACTCATCGAGAGCGACATAAGCGCGGCCCCCATGCGACCAAGTACGCGAATTATCAAAACAGAGGATCCTCGGATTCCGGATATGAACGTAATCCGGACCGCTGGTCTGACCAAGACTATCGAGGACGCGGGCCTAGTGATCATAGGGGACGTTACTACCAATCATGGTGTCTCTATCATCAAAGATTCAAGTGGACTGTACGCTTTCAACAGATGTGAAATAATGAACATCCAGTTAGGGACGACGCCTTTTAGCCACTGACGAGATTAACTTCGATGTCAGAGAGCTGGAGTTGTTGATAACTCAAGATTACATCATGGTAATGAAGTTGAAGAGGAAGGCGACAAAGCAACAAGAAGACTGCTTGTTGTTCCTCGGGCCCTACGAACGTGACGCCCAACATGAGCAACAATGAACCGGTCACTTTACGTTGCTGCCACTGGAATACCAATTTCAAGACGGAATTCCTCTACTTAGAATTAATACGCAATGAGACCAAAACACTTACAGCACGTAGACTCTTAATAACTGTAAACCATGCCGCCCAAGTGACCTGGAAGTTAAACTTGTGCTCTTTAGAACACTATGATAGCTACTGCGTATTGAAGTACACAGGGTGGACAATTTGCCCTCGGGATATGTTTCGCCCATTTATGTACATATGCTGCGCCCTACACTTCGCACACGGCAATCGATGTAATTATCTGGGAGAGTCTCTCGATCATCATGAGAACGCAGTTACGCCCAACGAAGAGCTACCTGCTGACCCGCCTAGAATACGATTATGTTTCTCGAGACATGTTAGTAGGTCGGCCTATGAGATGGTTTACGGCAACAAGAGCCGAGAGCCACTCATTTGTATCGTGAATAACAAAAGGATAATCAGCCTCGCGCGGTTTTTCTCTCAAGGTAGAAGGGGCAATGGAACTGAGATTGTGTCGATCTGGGTCTGGATTTCAACGGAACCTTGTTTGAGGCATTCGAGAGCCTGTATTGCAGTAGTGCTGGGAGCACACCTCGCTGCGGGAGAACCTCGAGCTAGTTGATTTGCTGAAAAGGTTTAAATGGAGATGGGTACAGGTCGGATTTTATATCTAGTGAATACCTAGGTAGTTATATTATGTCATTTGGTAGTGCTTGATAGATCGGCGAAGGTGATCGCCACAAGGATACTAAAATGTCCGGGTCGGAGTGCACTGAGCCGGGGAGGTTCGCCAGATAGTAAAAAGATCCCAACATATAAACCGTAGTAGTAAGATATTGAGTTTTGCGAACGGGACGAGATATTTCGTGGACAAGGTATGTCAGTTACAGTGCTATACCTTCTACACCCCACTAGGTAGACTAGACCTAACCTAATACAACATCTTTTTGGCAACCAATTCTGGTATGTCATAAAAAGTAGACCTGTATATGCCGGACTGGGCACGTGGCCTGCAGCTACATACATTCAATTAGTGGTCTTTAGAATGGAGCCGCGTCGGTTGGGCATATATGACATAATCAAGTTATATATCATGAACTCAACTTCAGCTACACAGAGAATTTAGTTACAGGTTCAGATGGTCGTGGTGTGGTGCGTTCCGATGTCATGACGTGACTGGTTACATTTGCGTCATTGGCTTTCAGCCGCATCGTTGACGATCCGATATGGACGCCCGCGCCCAGAAATGATCGCCGGCATCAAGAGTTAAGAGTTAATAGTCTGTATATAGCGCCGTTCAATTCGAACGATTAACGTCTTTGACATCGCCAATTCGAAAATCTTGAGAATGTGATGAAATGGTGCTTTCCAAAACTTGGGGGAAACAAGTGACAATTGAATTACATCACATCTTTAGCCGTTGGCGTTGGTGTAGAAGCCGGCTCATAAACTTTTACTTATCTTCTTGCTTGAGGTGAGTAAATATCGTCAGCTGTGGTGGGGGAAGGTTATAGTGCATACAGTAGTAATCGATCTAGCATGCAACGGTAGGTAGGTAGGAATGGTGTGACGGGAATGCATACGACTAAAGGTAAGGAAGGCACTTGGATCGGGACGGGAGCAGGATGCTACCCTAACTGCCACACTGCCGTCGCATTCGGTTTCTGGCAAATACTACAGCGATGACAGAAATAGGACACAGAAAGCGACAAGAGCGAGGCTGTTAGAGATGCCTGTAGGACTGGTGCAGATGGTTGGCTGGCGGCAGCTTCTGGCGGTAAAGAGGGCGATCCCGCGCGCCAGCTTGCGATCCCTGAGGAAAGCCCTACTAGGCCCCTAACTACCTAGGTTAGGGTAGGTCTGCCTGGGCAGTACCCTAGGTGCTGAAGTAGTACTGAAATAGGTAGGGAGAGTTCCGCAACTGGACGGACAGAGGCGAACCATTGGCTGAGAAAGCCACTTACGCCATCCGCCGCCAACTGCAGCAGCAGCAACAGCACCGCAAGGGGTGGGGCGCAGAGGGTTCTGGTAACCGCAGGGTTTTGTCATGCTGGCGTGCGAGCGAATCGTTCTCCTCTGACGACTCAAACCCAATCCCTCCACTGCCTCCACACCCGATGGTGCCGCGCGCAAACCGCTATCTTGCTCTCGGCTCTCGCTTTTTTGGCGCCCACACACACAATAATGACTTACTTGGCTTACCGATGCCACAGTCGACCGACTTTTCCGGGTCTGACAAGTGTCAAGCGTTCGCGTCCTCGCACAACCCCATACCTAGGACCCTGATTCCAAAACTCAAGGCGTACGGATAGCCCGGATGACGTACGACTAATGGGGGCCCAGCTCTGCCAGGCCTGGACCCTATGAGGGTCTATAAGTCTGGCAGGGACGCACGTCTGTGCTGTTGACCGACGGTTTTCTGAATCACGCTCTGTCTTGGACTATTTTTGTGAGCAGGTTCTCTCTCTTTGTTGTCGAGGTTTCGAAACTTCAGTGAAACACCAGTCCGTCTGAGAAGTCGTCGTCACCATTGTTGTCGCAGCGCGCCAGTGGCAGGAGTAGCAAGATATTTTACACACAAACCATTGCTACCTAACAAAAAGCCGGCACATCGAGCCCATCCATCCTGCTTCACCTGTCCATAAACCCCTCATATACGACACATATTATAAAGTACATACACATCGACTTCCACAGACAAAACCACAATGGCTAGCTTCGAGACCACCCTCATCACCGCCATTGTTGCGAGCATCGTCTCTGTTCTGGCCTTCCTCGGTCTTACTCTCGTCCTGGCTCTGTACTGGTCCAGCATCGCTCGCCGGATAGCACCCAACCGTTTCGCGGAACCTATGAGCGAGAAGTCATGGCCTTCGTCGCGGAGCTCGGAGGCTGACTCATCCATACTATCTTCCTCTCCACATTCGTCGCCCTCCTCCTCGCCTAGGTCATCTAGGATAGGTAGCGCTGAGCCGGTGATGCCCAAGGCCATCCTAAAATGATAAACACCTACACGGAGTAATCCTGCATCATATATCCAACCATGATTTATCGACATATACCGACCACCTACTGGAGGACATATTATTTTCTTTACTTAAGTTACGACTTATGATCTGCGGTCATCATGCATGGCAGGCGTTGGGGCTCTTTTTTCTTGCATATCCAATGTTTCACTTTGGACCAATCATTTACAGGCGTTGGGGACGGAGCATGGCATATATACACCACTACTAGAAACCCACGAGGGTTCGCATTTTCATGATATAGAGGACACACCACGAGAGTGTACAGGCGTGCTAGTTGTCACGATTTCTGACAGTCTTAAATATACCCAGGTCATTCATTAGATGCGAGTGCGGATTAGACAGGTATCTGCAAAATAGAAATACCGAAGGCTCATTGGCCGTATTTACAATACCATTTCATTACATTAAGAACATGGGTTTTACTACGCTTAGTGGTCTCATTTCTTTCAGTTTAAAAACTAAACACAATATTGCGAACTCTAGCTTCATATAGACATTTTGTTTCCGTGAACCCGGACATCGCGATTGAAAAAATATCAGGTGGTTCTAGAAGCGATTCTAAACTACAAGCCGTTATCACTACAAAGGGCTACTTCATATTTTATAATGTTATTGATCTATACACCCAGTGGTGTGGCCCTCATAAGCCGTCAATGTGGGCTACTTTCTTGGGCTCCCGCCGGACATGGACGGTCATGACTTGTCAAGCCTATCCTTGGCACAGGTCACAATTGGGAACCGAAGACATGAAGCCTTCCTCTCAACCCTTACTTACGGCTAGGCTCTTTCTACATGAACCCCGCCGCCACCAGCTGATCAGCCCGAAATCGTCGATTGATTACTATTTGTGCCTAGAATATATGTTCATGGGCCTTGCCCCGGCCGACCCAGGATGAACGTCGCTACTTTCATGGACCACAAGGCCCCTGATGAGACTGCAGCATCAGATCAATACAAGAAACAATCCAGAACTAATTGAGAAATGATCCCAACTTCTTGCGGCCGCGTTCGTTCCAAGACGCGCAACGAGCACAAGACTCCTGCGGGCCCAAGCCCACATCCGCCTCGCATTGCAATAATCAAGTATGTCAGAAACGTTCCATATCATATCACGTACAACTTCAGCACCATCCTTGTTGGTAGTCATGGGGATGCGGTGTAGTCGGTCGTCTTTAACAACAGCCTTGGCTTTTCGGGGCGTGGAGGGAAGTGCTGGGGTGCCGCTGGCAAGATCGTAGATATCCTTCCAGTATTTGGTACACTCCACAGGCCGGACGACCATGACCAGAGTTCATCACGCCCTGCGGGTTAGTTTCATGGTCACGGCGCGTCTGCTGGTCCGTGGAGAACAAGATTGCAGCCTTGATCCAGTTGCTTGAAAATCCCTTCGTTGTGGATGATGTCCCGGAGGTTCCAGAGCAGCCCCAGCTTTTCCTCTTGCCTGCTATCGACCTGGCGGCTGATGAACTGACGAATGATCAACCATAGATCTCGGCGGAACGATGACGAAGTTAGGGCGATGAAGCGAATGATGGGAGGAACCGATGATTGCTCTTCGGTCTTCTGAGACACCTGAACCCGCAGGGGTATGTGGCCGCCGTGCGAGGCGAGACGAGACCCCTGAAGTCACATCCAAACTCCAATGTCGAGAGATAAATTCCAGAGTAAGCATTCATTCGACCTGCGGCTGCTCGATCGAAGCGATTGTGCTACTCTGGACTGCCTCGAGCACGCATCATGTATTGATAGGATCCGATCAGGTAGATCGTCTTGATTCCTACTGTTCGTACTTGAAGCGGCAAAGCCTGAGACGGCTTTTAGCGGGAAGCGTACATAAGTACAATATCTTTGGTGGCTATGCAGTTGGTTAACGAACTGAATAGGACGAGTGACATAAGGATTTCGAATACGGTCAAATCGCTCGATACATTCAGTACCACCTGAGAATGCAGCTACGGCCGAAAGCTTCTCAGACAGCTCACAGCATGGGTATTCGTCGTGGCGGGAAGAATTTAGCACAAAGCAGGTGAGCGCAAATATATGAGAAGATTAATTTTCATTGTGTATCATACTCATCAAGGATCGTGGTTTAGACGAAAATTATAAGCACCACTGAGTGCCAACTCAGACCTTGCCGTCCTCCAATTCATCACGTATTCGTGGTTTTCCCGTTTTCGTTCTCATTCCGAAAGCCTCGGTCCCATAAACGATTACCAGCCCCAAACATGAAAGTCAATCGAGCCTCCGATGGTTCCTTTATCATACACATACATATACATCGGTCGATACCATCCCAGTTCATGATCTCATATCCGTGCGTCCCATGGTCTCCCTTACAGCAATATCGCGGCACCAAGGATACCAACAGCGGCAGCAGCGCCTCCGAAGACAGCAGTGGGCACAGCCGCAGCACCAGTCGAAGTACCACTACTTCCACCTCCAGTAGTAGTAGTAGAGCCACTACCAGCACCAGATCCTCCAGTAGTAGTGCTACCACCACCCGTACCCGTTGAAGTCGGGCTAGACGATCCCGAAGAACCACCCGCACCACCACTAGTGCCAGTGCTCGTAGCCGTACCCGAAGAGCCCGTAGAAGAAGAAGTACCGTTGCTACCACCAGCGACACCGGTGCAGAGCGGGCCCGAGTGCGTAGCCAGCGAGTTGACGAGGGACGTGTAGCCGGCGCCCTGGGTGCCCGTGGCGACGCAGTTGGTGATGACGGCGTCGATGGCCGACGAGGACGCGCTGACGTAGCTGATGATGCTCACGGCGTAGTCGTCGAACTCGCTCTTCAGCGAGCTGGGCAGCCGCGAGGAGAAGGCGCAGGCCTGCGACAGGAGGGCTTGCGGGTCGATGTTGGTGGCGGTAGCGCTGGCCGTGGACGCGGCGCTGGTGGCGTAGCTCGCGATAGCTGAGCCCAGGTTGCTGCTGGGGGTCGGGGCGCCGCTTAGCAGGGCCACGTACGACGCGGTGCAGGCTGCGCCGTTGGTGCCGCCTCTGCTGCTCGTGGTGCTGCTGCCGGTGCTGCTGCTGGTGTCTTGAGCGAAGGTTGTGCCGGCGAGGGCGGCTACGGCGAGCAAGACTTTCTTATCGAACAGCATTTTCGTCGGTGTGAGAGTGTATGATTTTGGTTTAGGGTTCGTTTAAGGTATTCCTAGGGTGATGTGAAGATGAGATATACACGCTTGCACGATTATATCAACACGGATGCTGAGTGAGTTGAGGAAGTTGCCAAGAGTCCAAGGTAAGGAATTAGGGAAGGTAAACTGGGGAGCTTATTTATATAGGAAAGAAGCTCCAGGTAGGAGGAATTCACTAACCGACGCACCTGCCACATATCCTTCGACCAAAGGCAACAGTGATTATCCTGTTAGCTATTCGGCTTGTTAGAGACACTCTCTCTGCTCAGCCCCCAGATCCTCCATTGTATCCTACACTGTGTGCCACTAACTGTACCGAGCAAGTACATCTGATCCAGTCAAGACAGCCGCTCTGATTCGTCTCGATGTGCAACTAGAGCCACCTCATGTAGGACGTTATACGGAATTCTGACGTCGTACATCTAACATCGTATGTACAGTAGCTACATGTGGCTCTAGCTACCCTAGGTGTTTTTACCTAAGGACTCTATATATATCATACGATTGCCATTCTCATTGGCTGATTTATTTTTGGTGATACTTGAAATCTTGGCTTGGAATATAACTCAACGCGCTGGCATGTTGGTGCCTTACATCGGCATCAAATCCCCGTAAAATGCGAGCATTGTATTTCCTTCCGCCTGCCTGTTGAAACTTGTGGCCCAGAGAGTAGCAGGATGGTAAGCACCGAGTACGCAGCTGGAAAAGGCGAGCTATGTGAGCTATTCGAGCTATTCGACAAGATCGCGATAAACATGACGTCCACGGCCAATCTTCCTCAACAGATTCCATCCGCAAACAGCATAGTTAGCTCCGTAGCGGTCTTCGTAGGTTCCAACTAGGTATAATTATGACAGGCACAGACACATTCTCTGGGGTTCTTGGTGTGCATCTTTTTCCTATCGTATCATAATCACTCCTGTTGGCAGTCGGGTAGTCGGCATAGAAGAAGACTTTACGTTCCTATGTATCCTACGTACGTAAACAAGCAGCACGCACTGTGACAGACGGTAGGTACCTTCTGTAGATGTAGCCGTTGGCTGAGGCTGAAGCTAAGCCAAGCCGAGGCGGCGTGCCAGCGCGGGCCCAAGTGACGTCAACCTGTACGCATTGCCATTGGGCCAGCGCAAGACATAAGAGGTAACTGTCAACCCACTCTTCACTGTATTTTCATCATCGACTCCCATACACTTCTGCCATTCGTCGATGGATCATCGATCTAGCTGCCTTATATAGTCGATGGCTGACGCAGCCCTATGTTCGCATTAGCTAACAGTTTGTCTAGCTAAAGACGAAAATCGCGGGGGATGGAACGGGCTTGGCCGAGGTGTCATTGTTGGTAGTGGCAGTGCATGATTTTTCGATGCCGATTGAGCCATTCATTGAACGTCTATTTCTGCTGGCCACGTACATACTCTCACACACGCATCACCACTGGCCAGATTTTTCCCTAGGACCTAGCATAGCCTGCGTTGTTGGCAGGTTTAACCCTATGAATCCAACAGACAAATAAATACAAGCAGACGCTGAGATTATTTAGATGGCATCACGTACAGCCAATGGTAGACATGATGTGTATACACACCCATTGATTTGACTAGCCTAATGTAACACTATGGGCTGGCTGGCACCTTTTATGGTGCGCCCGTCACTTTCCTACTGACCTATGTGCCCTCTTTCTTCCCTCCTGCGTCTAGCCAGCTTCACCATTCTCCAATATAAGTACAAATAAATACTAAGGTGTAAAACATTAGACAGAGTTTTTGAATAAAGGTTCCCCATGCCATGATTCGAGACAATATACAATGATGGCGATAGAGTACAATTAGGATACTAATATGCCAAGGCCGTCGGGTAGTAATCAAGACAGTGCTTATCATCGTAAGCCAAAAGAAGGGGACGCCGTTGTCCAACGCTGGTAAATGCTCAAGTCAAAACATATAAGTAGTGCGCCGTCCATGGTAAGTTTTCGGTTGCGAACCTATCACGACTGAAGGCTCTTGAAACGTTCCTCGAAGGCTTTAACCTTCTCTGCCTGCAGCTCCCTCTCCAGCTTGCGTGTCTGGTTAATGGCAGCTTCACGCTCTTCTTGCAGCTGCAGTACTTCTATTTGTGCGGTGTTCATACGTCCGACCACCTGCTGCATTTCGACGTCGGCATCCATAAGCGCATTCTCGAGCTGTGCGACGCGCGCCTTAAGGTTGTCGACTTGGGTTTCCTCGGACACATTCATCGCCGGCCCAGAACGCGTAATACTGAGGCGAGGTGACAGTGCGCCTGGAGCTGTGAATAGAGGCGAGAGCGGAGACTTGGCGGGGAAAACGCGTGGTGAGCGAAGACCATCACGGAGCCTAGTAAGCTGTACATTATGGCTTTCTTTGAGAGCTGACATCTCTTCCTCGTGGCGGGCCACTCTATCTTCCGATGCTGCCTGTGCTGCCTCCAGTTTCTCTTCGAGAGCCCGCAAGTGGGCCTGCATTGTTGTGATCTGCTCCGCGTTTGCCTTCTGGCTTGCGTCACCTCGTGCTACAGTGTCAGCGATCCGTACACGCAGCTGCTGATTTATCGAGAGTTGCTGCTGAACCTGAATAGCTAGCTCTTCTACACGGCGTGCTGATTCTTGAAGCTCATCCGCAAGGGCTTTCTCCGAAGCAAGGTAGGCTTGTTCCCCGGCTTTAAGAGAAGCAAGTTGCTCTTTGTAGGATTCTGTCTCATGCTGAGCAATATCACGCTCGGAAACAGCCGTAGACAAGGCGTTTTCTAGTCTTCGCATGGCCACCTGAGTCCTCTCGTCACTCATAGGCCCAGCTTCTAAGCTCTTGATCCGTTGGATAGCATCGGCGTGAGCCTGCTGGAGATCGTGATACGCGGCCATTAAAGATTCCGATGTGACTGGCGTGGCAAACTGATCACTGCCGCTACTCAATCGCGCAAATGCTGGAGGTATAAGGATGTCCTTCTCCTCGAGAAGCTTACGGAGATATGCCACTTCCTGCTCTGCTTTGTCAAGATCCATCTTCAGGCCAGCGAGACCTTTCTCAACCTGCCACTTCTGGTCCAGCGCCTCCTCGGCTCTCCGACGTAGTGTAGTGATCTCAGCTCGAAGGTTTCCAATTTCACGCTGAAAACCGGCCTTCTGCGGTGAGGAAGTCAGGAGGCGATCGCGTTCCATCTCGAGAAGGCGAATCTTCTTCTGGTTCTCGCGGTTCTGATGTTCCTGTCTCTCGAGTAAGTTTTTGAGTGCCCGATGTAGGGCGTCACGCTGTTCTTCAACGTCCTTCAGGCGGTCTGAAAGCTGATCACGAGACTCTGAAGTCTTAACGGTCTTGGATCTCATGAGGCCTGAGGGTGGCCGCTGAAGCCTAAAGGATGAACGTGAGCCGCCAACAGAATTAGATCGAGAAAGCGGTGCACTTGTGGTTCCGCCTGAAGCTCCGCCTTCTTCGGATATGCTATCCATTTGGAACTGCTTCAAATTCGAGTTTTCGCTTCTCAAATTGTTTAATTCTTGTTGCATCTTGGTGGACTCATAAGTCATCTTCTCGAGGTCGGAAGCCTGGCTCTCGAGACCCTCTACACGAGCACGAAGTTGTGGGACAATTTCGTCACGGAGATTATCTCGCTCGTTAGCCGCAACCCGGAGCTCTCCTTTGAGCGCCGCAAACAAGTCCTCAATGTTATCTTTAGCTTGCCGTTCCTCAGAAAGCTTTCGTCGTAGAGTTTCGCAGGTCGCCTCCAGCTCTCTCACACGCTCACTCGTGTCAGTACCACTCGCCGCATTGAGGTCGATTTGTGATGCCTTGGTCGACAGCTCCTTGATTTGCTCATCCATCTTCTGTCTTTTGAGTCTCTCATCCTGAAGCTTGGTTGTCAGCTCGAGTCGGAGCTGGGCCTTTTCCTGCTCTGACCTCCGCTGTATCTTCTCAACCTCTTCCCTCGACTGGTCATATTCGCTAAATTTGGCGGAGCTGTAGCCTGAGTCAGAGAAGTAGTCACTAGTCCTCTTATTTCCAGTCGCTCCGGGGTTTTCTTTTTCTGCCTGTAGCCTGTCTACCAGGTCTTCCAAATCTATCTCGCGCCGAATGGACGCCGCCAACTCGGCTGAAATGGCCCTCAACTCGTCTTCCATCTCGTCGATATCAGCACGGTCCGGCGACGCAACAGAAGGAGTGGCCAAGTATGATTCACAATACTCGCGTGAATTGGGGCTCTCGGTTTGAGCCTTGCTCGTTTCAAATGCTGATTGTGGTCCAACTGTGGTAATTGGAGATGCATCTGGTTGGCTACCCGACCTTGAGAAGTTAAACGGCGAGGGGAGGGGAGAGTATGCTTTCTCTGAGGTCTCGGTAGTGGGCGATGAAGTCCAGCCAAAGAAGTTACCAAGCCTGGATGAATTAGGGGATTTAGGTAACGGTTTGTCTGTATTAGGTGTCTTGAGTTCGTTGCTATTAGTTCGAACTAGAGACGGTTCGTCGGACTTGAGCGTCAGGTGTTGTGGTATGGCTTTCCGTGAGATGTGTAGAGACATATTATCATTAACAGGTGTAGGACTCGTGGAGCCGGATGAGTCCGAGTTATAGCCGTCCAGGATGTTGTCACTCAGGGGGTCTTCGTCGTCCTCGTCCTCGTCAGCCAATAGATGGTCGTACAGCGTCTGTCCGTCCGTGTGTGACGACGGCGGGGGCGGCGGCGGCGCTGTTTGCGTTTGCTGGGCTGCAGCGTGGCTGTCCCTGAAGCCTTGGCGTTGGGCTTCAGCCGCTGTGGCAGCCGGGTTGGTGTTCCCTGGGGTGGAAACAACACTGGAAACACGGGAGTGCTGATGGTCGGGAGATTTCCTGGTTAAAATGGCATAGATTAGCATCGCGCGCTGTTGGCCCGGCTCACACGCCCGAGCCGCGTTGGATTGTGGATCATGGAGACCAATGAGACATTGACTTACGCGGTGTCTTTGTCGAGATCCGTCAGCGCGGGAGGGCTCGCACTCCGACTCAGACTCAGACTCAGACTCGCACCTGGAGCACCTGAAGTTGGCTTGGTTGCTGGAGTTGTTGCAGGTTCCCAGCGAGGGGGCCGAGACATGGGCGGCTCGATGTGCGCCTGCGGGAACTCGTAGACGGTAGGGCTGTCCACGGAGAAGGCGCGGTCGTAGCGATGCTCAGGCCGGGGCAGGCTCTTGACCACGCTGGCCAGGTGCTCACCTGACGAGTAGCGCGTGGCGATTGGCGACGCCGTGGACGACAAAGGCTTGCGGCGAATGGGCTGGGCAGGCGGCCCAGAATTGCGACCACTGCTGTGGTGAAGGACAAGGCCCTTTGTGTTCCTCGAGCCCGAAACAGATGACGCCGGAAAGGTGTTCAGGGGTGGCGGCTGATCACCGTGGAAGGGAAACGCCGAGAAAGAAACATGAGACGAGGCAGTAGAGGTCTCGGAAAGGGCAGACAGGGACGGGCGGTGTTGGTGGTGTTGATGATAGTCGTAGTCTGGGGCAGCACTATCCATGAAGGGCGGCTCTTGGGAAGAAGGGGAAGAAGAAGGTGGACTGGTGGTAGACATTGTCTCCTATACCAGGGACGAAGTATACCAGGTATCCGTCTTCCGTCTAAGACGCTCCCTTGTCTCTTTGTGTGTGATGTGTGTGCTTGTGTGTGTGCCTATGCGGGCATAACTACACTAGCAACCGACAAGCAGCCTTTCTCCGTCCTGGAATGTGAATAGTACCACACGCCGTTCAGGCAATTATCCAAAAAGTCCGCAGTATAATTGCCGACTAGGGTATCACACTATGCCGTAGCTAGACTGTCACTTGACTCTTGCCCCAATTCTTGAGCCAAGGATTTGCACAAGACTAAGGACCAAGAACAGCAAGGGCTCGAAACTCGAAATGAGATGAGAGATAAGAAAGTTACTCAATTAGACATCACTCCCGAGTGCCCTCCAGCAGTTGCGTTGGACGCGTCTTGGGAAAAGGAGAGAAAATAGATGTGAGAGAGCCCTTACAAGACGACGATGTAACCATGGGTCCATGCGATCCGCAGAAAAAGGGGGGGGCCAGTATACTGGTACCCACTGCTCTTAGCCAGTATAGTGGTATCTACACGCTGCCCAGCAGAGTTCAGTGGGCTACACTACCCGCTAAGCAGAGCCACAGCGTTACAGTCAGCCAATTAGCAGAGATTACAGCCAATCCGTCAACCAGCTACCCCGTGCTGGTGGTTGGCGGCTCTCTGTAAAAGCTTTAGCGAATATGGCGACCAAGCCGCCCCCGGTATTTGCCCCTTGCTTGGTTCGCATTGGCCATCGTAAGTGGCTGCTCATAAAGAAAGTTGGCTTTCAAAACCCAGTCCAGTGGCTGCGGGCCCTTGTCCAAAGTGCCGTCCTTTAACCTATCCCTAGCCGCTTTTGTCCATTCGCAATCTTACTCTTATCGCTGGTCGCTGCCGCCCCCTCCACACCCTCCAAGACCAAAAGTGCAATCCCCTCCAATCATTGTCCCTTTTGTCTTCCTCGTCTCTGCCCTGCCCCTGCAGTATGCAGGTACGACGTACAGTAGCGCGTGCGCACTATGCTACGCTAGGTTCGCGGTGCACTCAGGCACTGGACTAATACAGCACTGATTCTCGATCTGAATTATACCAGGAACTGTGATTGGAGAGCGCCAAAAAACCCAACCTTCTCTAACATGGGCCTATTGGAAGAGGACAATTCATTCAATTCGAGATCGTCAATCTCGACAGCATCTCTGGCGTACAATGGATTACTGTATTTTGTTTTATGGTGGGAGGAGGATGAAGACTCTAGAGCTTTTGATCGAACGTACCTAATCACCAATCAAAAGGGGTGGGGGGAGTTGGATGGTGCAATGCGACATTTAGCAGATCTCGTATCGTTATACCGACACTTGATCATCCTCCCGTCCCTTGCATGTGTAAGTGCTATAACCTACCTACAGCAATGATTTATCTACTGTACAGCGCACGCATACCTACCTATACAAGTAACCCACTTTCACTTTTTCTACGACACTCCTCAGTAGAATAGATAAGTGTATATCAATCTTACGTGTACGTTACGAAGAGCGGATATTGTTGTTTAGACAGACTGGCGCGCGGCTAATTAGTCTGTTAGCCAAGACCTCAACGTGGCTAACGCTGCTTTGCGCGCGATGCACGGGGCTTTAGAGAGGTGGAGAGGTCCGTACCCAGATAATACGTCTGCATACTACGGAGTAGTGTTCAGCTAAATGCTGCTATTCATATTGAAAGCTGTTATGGTAATATGCAACATCTACCTAGGGACCTAGCTGTACCGTCAATGACGCAGCAAGGGATAGCATCAGAAAAATGGGATACCTATACTCTGTACTACCTTATACACGTATGCAAAGGTTTTGGATAACTACGCGAAAAAGTACCTATGTAAAACGGTACTGAGTGGAAGATTGGCGGTTGAGACACGATAGAGCTTCAGGGCGACTTGGATAGGTATATTGTCCGGCATGCCCTGACTACAGACATATACGTTTCTTTTTCCCTTTTTCCCGTGTCTTAGATAAATAAGGCAACATCGACCTTTTACGAGCCAGCGAGATTGGGATGTCTTACATACAATAGGCCTAAGCGCCCTGCGAGAGCGTCTACTGTACTTCCAGCGTGCCACCGCAGCGGCGCTATCTTACACGTGCAGTCCCCTGTTAAAAAATAAACCACACACATCCCCAAATGGCCAGAGCATCTGTGTGGCTATTTTCTTGACAGACTACTGCACGTGCTTGCCCAGCTCGCTTGCCACCCACCGTCGGGTCGCCTGTGTTTCCTGAAACACCTTTCTTACCTTCCGATCTCCAGGAAAGCGAGCCAGATGGATGGATATAGTGTAGTACGATCACACTGTAACAACAGAGAAGCACGGTCACATGAACACTTGGCTGACCAACATCCGGGGTTTCCCGTCCCAATCCACCAATGTCGATGTCGTCCGGGGTTCGAATAGCTTAACCGAGTTTGAGAGTTGACGCCCGGACCCCGAGGTGCATGAAACCCGAAAGCAGAGGGGATCGGCATACGTGCCCCGATATCTGAACAAGTTGTTCACAATGCTCTCATTTGGTATTTGACGTTGAAGTTTCTCTCGCTTACAGGATCTGGGGATAGAAAGTCTTCGACTCTTCCTCGTAGAACAAGTGTCCCAGACCAGGTCTCTTTACTTATACCATGAATTTCCCGCGTTCTCAGAATACCCGCAATGCGCGACCAAAACTTGAGGACTTTGCAGACACGACTAAACATTGACTTGTTCACCTACAAAGCACTCTACAGAGTACCGGAGTGGGTAACCCGCGGGCCCGCTGAGCCCGTCTCGTCGGAGTCTGATTAAGTGACCTGATGAATAACGTATTCGTAACACTCTACAGGTAGTACGTACTCAAACACAGGGACTACCAAGAGCACATAGTATTACTTCTTCTGAAGATGTCTACATGCTAGTTGTAAGAACTAAGTCAGTGCTTATAGATGTCTAGGTATGTTTTTAAATCTGTTATTTCCTGGGCCGCATCTTTACTGTTACGAATCGTCCGTATGTTGTGCACCACGTTCGGTTTTCTTGAATATAATATCTATTTATAATCCTGTGGCATATTGCCTATCGTGCTCCTCTGTCCAACTTCCCAGCCGCCAAAGCAGTGGTCGGGTTGATGACGACCGGCGCACCCTTGATGCTGTATATCTTCGATTTTCTTCTATTTCTCTCGTACTCGTCTACATATTCGATGAACGAATATATATATATCGCTTAAGCATGATGTCAATATGCTTAAACCTCACGTAACATCTCCGATGCTCAGCCCCCATGGCGGTAAATGTGAATACATACGATGACTATAGGGAGAATACGCTGACTGCTAGTGTAGTGGTAGTGTTACGTTCTGTGTTACCCCAGTTGCACGTAGTGATATGAGAAAGTCAAGGGCTAGCCGCTTGAGAAATGTTTCGGTCCCGGTGAAGTACTAAAAGTTTGTGGCGTGGGAGTAAAGTCATCAAGGAAGGCATGGTATGAGCTAGAAAAATGCTATTTCGTCTCTTAGACCGACCAAAACACGAAGAAATATGCCTGGTGACTAAGTATTTACCAGCAATATCTCGATATGCCGAAGCGGCAGTGTCTCTCAACATACCATCCCGCTTACTCGAAAGTCGAAAGTCAGTCATGGCTTCCTGATGAGAGACCCGAAGAGCGCTCGTAGAAACCGCGAATGCTGCGAGCCGCGGAAGCGTACAAGCATATTCTGGGTGCGCACATCCATACGCATTCTTTTTATAAGATGATAACACTGACTTCCTAAACTCTCATCGTTCCAGCCTTTCACGATAATGACGGTATGTAGTGAACTGTAATTATATAAAACCCCGGTAACAAGTTCAATAATCTCAAGTTTAAGCTAGCACGAGCTTAGTCCTTTCTCCTTCAGCCACCTTCAACAAAGAAATCATGCTTTTCGGATACGTGGTGTTGCTTTTTTTTGATGGCCGGTAGCATGCTTTACTACCGACTCGAGGCTATAACGCTGTTTGCAAACGTTTTTGGATGGTTTAAACCCTCGAAAGGTTTACCATGTCTTTGACATCAAATAATACGGGTAGGATAGTGATCTTCGCAAGGCTAAACTGAAGTCTTCCTTCATATGTCGTCGTTCCTCTTGGTTTAGTCGAGCTAGTATAATTTCGACGTCAAAGAGTCAGTGACCACCAATGTTCCCTGGGGTCAGAAGGCTGGTAATGGGGTACTGAAACGCCCACTAATTTTGTATCATCATGAGGTCTATGCATGATCACATAAGGGAGGTAAGTACCGTGCAGTAAGATCTTATCCTTGTCTTTCTCCTTGTGCATTATGTCAACCTCATTCTGCAGCGTAGAATGTTATGGAATCTGGGCTGAGTTCTTAAAGCCCACTACATGATATACCAAGAACGACAATGGATTATTGGCCATAAACTAGTTGGCCATTCAGAGGTTAGAGACGCGAAGTATCTCGTAAAGTCATCTTCGATATATTACGATCGAGGAGCACCACATCCCCAGTAGCCGTATTTCCACAGCACTGCTCCGGGTTCCTGTATAGCAGTACTTCTCAGCTCGAGGAGACCGGGTACAGTGTATTCAAGGAGTGGAATAGGGATATTCACATCAGGCAACAGTCGATAACGCGACCTATCTATAAGTCCATTCAAGTCACCTTTCTCCTGGCTTTCGATCGTCTGGCACAGCAGGTCTGAAGGTAGGTGTGCACACAATTATCTCTATGATCCCCAATAGCCAGTAGCGTGGTGTCTATGGCTGTGTCGTGACGTTGTACTCTTCTCGGCAACCACGCGCTCCTGCTACAGAAATATTACTCCTGCATGAAAGTTCTTGATGGCAAGTAGAATGATTAAATTTAAGTATATGGGCGAATAGGCCCGCCAGCCTGTCTTACGATATTCTATCTAGTTAATATACACACCGCAGAGATGGCGTCTTTTGTCTAGAGTAGGTGAACGCCCAAGTATCAGTGGAGTCTCTCCGTTTCAAGTGAAGCAAGAACGTATGCAGCGGAGCCAAGGACACTGTTGTATAGAAGAGGCTGGTGAACGTAGTACTGTATCAAATGAGTCAGCCAACTAAACAGTAAGAGCGATTATTGGGATTAGCTAGCGGGAAGCCTCACGTCGTAGGATGCAGTCGAATTCAAGCTGCATACGGCTACGGTTCCGTTGTAACCGACAGTTCCGTTGCCCTCATTGACGACGAAAGTACGGGTGAGGTACTTCTGAGCCCGAATTCCTACATTCCTTGCGGCCGGGATGAACTTGTATGGCAGGTAACCCAATCGAGCGCCCTTCAACAATGAGTAAGCGAACATGGCGGTGCCGCTAGACTCAATATAGTTTCCTTCTCTCCTAGGCTGATTGACGACCTGCCACCATCCTCCCGTCTCGCTATCCACAGCCTTGACTACGGCCGACATCAGGAGCTGGAACTTCTCAAGTAGCGGCCTGGCGTACTTGCGTGGTGCCTTGTGCTGTTCTAGAATTTCGAGAGTGTCTACCAAGGCCATGGCGTACCAGCCAAGACTTCTACCCCAGACCCAAGGACTGCTGCCCGTCACTGGGGCGGCCCACACGGCTGTGAGAGAGGCATCGTATCCATGGCGGAGCAATCCAGTCACGGGGTCACGAGTATGCAACCAAAGGATCTCAAATTGGTAAAGCATGTCATCCAGGGCTAATGAATAACCAAGGCTATTGGATGGCGTCTCCTCCACTGTGTAAAAAGTGTAGAATGGACCCAAAGAGTACATTCCGTCCAGGTAACTCCAGTAAGGGTATGTATAATACCATAGACCACCTTGCGAGTTTCGGCGGTTCAAATTGATACTTTGTCTGAGAGCATCTGCTGTAACACGGTAATTGGTCGCACCTTTGGCGGATGAGAGGGCCAGGAGCGCATTGCCGTTAGATAGCCGGTCCATGGGATACGAGAACGCATCGTAGCTAGCGTTTGAAAGGAAAAGAGTAGCCGATGAAGCGCTCTGTCGAACATAGTCTTCATAAGTAGCGGCTGACTTCGGGTAATAGCCAGCCAGCGCAGTGAATGCCTTTTGGACAAAGCCGGCCTGTAGGGCTTCGGATGCTCCACCGTCTCCCGTGAAGATGCCCTGGCCACGTGCGATGATGCTTAACGCCATGCGCTCGGAGTCGGGCTTACATGAATCCTCTGTAGCCGTCGCCGGCACGCCGAGCAGTGCAGCGGCGACTGTCGCCGCGTAGATAGAAGCGCGCATCTCGACTGACTGGCGATATCAAAAGAGAGTGAATAGTTGGTGATGCCAAGGTGCAGGTGCGCGTGTAACAACGAGAGAAACGAGGGGAAACCACCTGGTTCAGCTCCAAACGCTCCCCACGTTGGCGACGCACGCCTTGTATATCTCTCTCACACTCACGAGAGCGTATCTAGTCTGTCCAGGGTGCTGGTCGTTGGGTTCATTAGTGCGAACACTAGATTCCTAGAGCCCATTAAACCGGGTATTCACTGCGAAGATGGCTCAGAAGAGGCTAGGGAGCTGAGCGGCCACCAACGCTGCTCTCTTAACACTATCCTCAGGCCATGCAAACTAGTGTGCTCTTAGTAATGGAGGTGATGGAGCTTCGGAGATGGGAAATTCGAGGACCCCTGCATTTGTCTGGTTCCTCCAGCCCTGGTGTACTATCGTACGCAGTTGTGTACTGATAATGTGTGCTGTGTAAGGAAACGAGAACTCATGTTTGTCGTTATTACCGGATTACTGGTCCTTGTCCCACCTAAATAGTGCGGCGCAGATAGGGAGGAGGCGGGTTATTTAATTAGCGAAGTCGACGACTTTTTATCCACATCAGCGATACCTTTGACTACTATGAGGCGGGATAAGCTTATAATTATCGTCATTTAGTTTACACAAATCCTGAAGAGTATTGCACAGAGATCTTTAAGTGATGATCTCATGCGAGATTCTCCGTACGTTTATATTTCAGCTTACAATATTCATCTCTCTCTGCGTCTCCCGGGTACGGTAGCCGAGGTCTCAATGTTAAGTGGGATGGAACCCTCCTCCGCGCCCACATGTTCAGGTAGACCGGGAGATCTATCTATGTATGGTTAGGCGATTGGCTAGGCAATGGAGAGAGATGCTGTTATCTACTCGAATAGAGTGGAGTTTGGGAGAACACCTCGCCAATCTGACGTGACCGTTCCCAACTTCATTTGGATAGACTTAGGCATATATTTAGGTTGGTGGTTTCTCGGACTAGTACAAGAAAACGCAGATAATGGCATACAGCGCAGAGATAAGCATCTATTGTATTCTCCTCCCTGTCCTCACTCGTGGTCCGTGGCGTAGATGGTATTTTGGAGAAGATCAAGTCGTCCTCAAGCATATACTTATACATGATATCGAGACTCAATTCATAGCAGCAGAGAGCTAGTATTGCCGAGTAAAGCCGACCACCGGCCCTATTTAAGTGTAGTGCGATCCTACGGGCACTTGTGTAGTACAGTAAAACCCATCCCTGTCTCCGTATATTTGCGCCTAACCTATTTGTATATCCTTATTCTGTGCGCAATGTACGCCAGAATAATCACGCAGATCCATATTTGACTACAAATATAGAGTTGTACACGTATGTGTACTAGACTGGTTAGTCGATATAAGAGACCGCACAGCATAATCACTTGTAGATGATCCATTCAACGGAACTACAGTACGGTGAAGAGCAACAAGTTGGGGGGTAATGTAAGTAGTTAGGTAATGTATACGTATGCGCAACATCCCAATGTGACCTTGGGACAGCCTGGTATGGTGCTGCTTCTCCAGGTTCTGCAGCCCAGATTGCTCACTTGCATCTCAGCTGAGATCTTGGGTCGTATGATTTGCGGAGGGTGTGTGACTTGGTGAGGGGAGAAAAGGAAAAGAAGCAAAGCATCTGTCGCTTAGCGAACAGAAACTGGCCTGGAAGGTCGCTCTGGCGAATGAGCAGGGGCAGAGGCGTTCAAACCTGGCTAATTCTAACGACCAAGACCGCTTGGCGCAGACGGCTACGCTGTGCAACTCGCAGAGGTCGCATGCATGTGTGATGTGAGGCCCTCGCCTACGAAGTAGTCCGCCTCGTTTATTCGTGTGATATCGACTCTCTCACAATATCTCCACCAAACTCCCAATTCGCTCACTATCAACCCTCGTCAGGACCCTGTTTTATCGCTCAGCGATCTAGTCTTGATCAGTCCTGGTTGTTTTCATGGTCCGTTCTGGACAAGAGGTAGGTTGTAGAACGCTATCCAACTTAGGGAGGTGACCTGTCTGACCCTACGTTATTTTGCCCGTTCCCTTTATCCCCAAGACAGTCTAAGTGCACAATTGCGTTTGGACTACTGAGTTATGCATCAACACAGCGTTACATCTCGGGCATTTAATGCGTTGCCGGCGAATGAGATCCCTGCTCTCGTTTCCAGAGTTATTCCCTGGCATGCTACGTACGGCGTAGGACACTACAATAGTACGTCGTCCGCTATTGCGGACGGGGATTTCGGGATGGCGCCACTCCCGTACACTTCTTCAGGTAGCGTCTTTCAATGCCATTTTCCTACAGTAATTCTATGAATGCAAAGAAAATGACGGGGTAAAATGGACCAGGGAATTAATGTTTTGAAAGACGGGGAAAATTGCCGGTTCATAAAAGCTGCAGTTTGAATATGCTCTTCCGAGAAGACTCCGGACACTAGGCTCCTTTTTCACTGCAAATACCTATCTAAAACAGGAACAGAAGTAATTCAAAAATAAGGGCCACCTGTAATGTTACCGTCGTAATACGGATACCGTGTTTGAGAGACGCTGGGTTCGGGACCGCTTCTTACATATCCAAGACTCCCCGCCTCTTAACTCGCCATCTTACAAGACTTCCATTTAGAAATACAGTAATTGTTTCTCCCTCCATCAGGCATGTGAGATGGATTAAGAGCTGGCTGCTTCCAGTTGTCAGCTTGCCCTTTACTACGAAACCCGAAACGACCTCTATTACCGACGACAAGATGGGTAGCCATCACGACAGCTTGTTCGCTGCGGCGGTTCTTTTCCTGGTTCTCAACACCATTGTCGTGTTCGCCCGCATCTATGTCCGAACAATAGTGATACCGAGGGGCTTTGGTTGGGATGATTTTGTTTTGTGCTTAACATACGTAAGCAATCCCTCTGCTTCACTGTTCAGACCAGAACAGCATCTAATTCAGCATCAACAGATTGGTTTTGTAATATCTATAGGGCTCGGCTTCGCTGCTATGCAGTACGTATTCATTCTTCTATTTGCGCATCTAACAAAGATCGCATATACTCCTGCATACCGCACTAAAAGCTGCCGAGGATCGTTAGCCTTGACTACATACTATGCTTTTCTAACATCTAATTCTTCACAGCTATGGATACGCTGCGGATGACATTCAGCCTTGGTATAACACTGACAAGGCAACCATGGTACGCTCTCAACCGTGAAAGACAGTCAATCTTGATGGTGTCGAAAAGTTAGCTGACTAGGCCTCTCTTTCTGAAGTTCACCTATGGAAACCAGACCACCCTCTACATTTCGGCTGGTTTAGTGAAGTTGGCTGTAGCGCTGGTGCTCCTTCGCATCTCGGTTTCTAGGGGCATACGCATAACTCTCATCGCATCCATGGTTGTCGTTGGTATTTGGACAATCATTACCGTTGTCTTCGCTTCTGGAATTTGTGCTACAGGTGGCTCGAGTAACTGGGCTGGAAGCCAGAAATGCACCGATGTTGGTTACTTCCGCACGATATCCAACATCTTTATCGACTACTTTTACGCCCTGCTTCCGGTCTATATCCTTCGAGGCTCCCAGATGCAAAGGAAGCTCAAGATAGTAGCAATATTCCTGCTAGGGTTGGGAATTTTGTAAGACGCCCAGAACCTCGAACAATTTCACGGATCGAAGAGACAATACTGATGACCCGACTGTTTTATAGTGCGAGTACCGCAACGATTGTCAAGCTTGTCATCATCGTGCGCCTTCCATACGCCAAGGGGAGTGAAGCAACGGGACTCCACTACGATCTCCTGCTGTGGGCTGATATTGAGCTTGGCCTTGCGATTCTCGCGGCGTCTGCAGCTGCACTCCGACCACTCCTCAGACACATACCGGCACTATTCGACGGGACTACGAAGTACGCATCCCGGGGCACGCAAGACAGTGGACCATATCATGAACTTGTTGTAAAAAGCCGCGATACGAGAAAGAGCAAGATCGCTGACGAGTCTGGGACGACGACACAAAAGACGGAGGGGCACGCTACTGCGGCGGCAGCATCTTCCGACGAGGAACTTTTTCGGATCCCTTGACATACCTAGGATTCATCTTCGTTTTCCATTTGAATCATCTACTTGCTGATACCCAAAATAATCATCCAAAATTTAACGCCGCGACGTTTTCTACTGTAGTGCTATTGTTGATTCGACAGCTTTCAAACATATCTAACCTGGAAGCATTTTACACCAATATTGCCTTTGCAAAAGAGATCACGTATCATACTTAGACGTTTGCAAGGCCTAAGGGGACCAGATTTCCATCTTACGAGTGATGTCCAGGGACGAGATACGGCGCTATGAAGGCTTGTGTGAAAAGAAAGCTACGACGGTCCTAGAAGTTTTCAGTAATAATAATTCAACACTATTGATCTCCCACTCCTATCTTAACTGGTCTACTTACATGTAGACTGAGCGATTTGATTTTATTTTATAGTAGGTCTGACTCTTCTACACCCCGTGAAAAAACGGAATAAGAGTAAACTAAATTTAGAAGAGTCTCGGAGCACGGGAGACTCTAGCTAAAGTAGCGTCAAAGACTAGACTAAACTAATATCTTCCGAAGCTGAGAGCAGGTGTCTTGGCATGGCTTAATCAACATACGTATTTTCTTGTCGACGAAGCAGTAATACTAATGTGACTGTCATCGGAATCACTTCGCCGTTTAGCAACAGGAGTGCCTGACCTCTGGACTGTTGGCTCTGGCCACATCTCACTACGTAGAAACAACACGTAAAGTGTAACGAAAGATAAATCCAAATGGCTCCTATTGCACTATCTTCTTATTATGTAAGATGACTTCCCACTAAACACCACTGCCGAACATACACTAAGTGTAACGGGAACGGATCGTCTCAATAGTCGTAATTCTAGATCCTCACCCCCATCCCCCCTGAAGATCAAATCTGTAATAGCGATCTGTCGCAGCTCTGTAAGACACATGGTGCATTTTATTTCATCCATAATGAAGACTATCCAAATACTATCCACTTGTGCCAATCTGATTAGAAGCATGTGGGTTGCGTTGCGTGTCAATAGCGATTGTTACAGTGTAAAAGTTGAAAGACGCCTAACGAGCCAAACTGAAGCCGCGCGTCATGTCTCACGAACTAGATCCCGCCTTGGCAAAACCGATGGCCGCCCTAATGTCTGCTATTCGACCTAAGTCGGTTAGAGTAGACGCTACAGCAACAATGTTCAATTCGTACTCTGCTCATTGAGCCCCGTTGTCAAATACTCGGACAGCGCGAGGCGACGTGCTTCGGCCCCTTGAGCCTATTCCTCCGATCTTAAAGTAGAATAGTTCGCGATCTCGGGTTACGTAGCAAAGCTCCATCAGCTAACTGAGTCCAGACCATTACATCAACTGAATGAAAGTCTGATACACATGATATCCTCAAACGCAGCCCTCCCCGGCCTCACTTAGGCGACAGAACTGATTCTACATCTATTTGACCTGACCGGTGCATCCAGACTGTCAAGGAGCGGACACCGACACGCCTCATTGGGGCGGACAGGCGAACCGAAGACGGGCCGACTATAGCTATTCTCATGAACAGATCGATTGTAAAGATCAGCTTGCGCATTATGGAGGTAGATAGCACCTGGCTGTTTTGTAGTGTCAGCGTTTCACGTATTGTTACGTAGGACACGATGCTTCTGGAAGATTAGGCGAGGATTAGATGTTCTGTAACCAGATCAGGAGTGAACATGCGAACTATAATGATATTCAAACTTGGGTCGTCGCCCAGCTTCTATGTAGTCTTTACTTGGTGATAATATACTCTTGCGCGATATAAGTTTCAATGGTTACTCTGCAACCTTCCTCGGCATGCCCTCAATTCACCAAAATGCAGAGATCAGGATCAAGAAACGCACTGTGGAAACGGCACCTGTATGAGATAAGAATACTTGCAAGTGGCATTGATGTTAGGCCATGGCTCGTGCCGACAACTTAGAAGGGAGTAGGAAAGCCCGGTGTATGCTGTCCTGTGAGTGTGTAACAACAAATCATGAGTACAACAATTAGTCAACATGACAGGTAAAATGTAGACCATGGTAGATGTCTCAGTCGAGTCTCCTAGGAGTCACCAGTATATTTCTTATCTCATCGTAAAGTTCATGAACTACTAGCGTGTCCAGCTATGGAGTACGAGGAACAGCCATGAATGTAACAACTTAAGTATACGTCCTTGAGCCCGAGCTTCTCTCGAACACCGGAGCTCGTCTGTGCGTCTCATGATACGTCATGGGTTAATGGTCCCGAGTTCCTCGGCGCCCACAAGGAAGAGGAGCCTCTACGTGGAGTACATGAATGCCGGGCCAATCGCGGCATGCATCTTGTACCTAAAGATAACCAGCATCAACATGAATGAATGCAAATGGCAGTAACTTTAGGGATAGTAAGAAGGAAAGCCAGGTTCCCAAGTTGAGGTTTCCATTACTCTCCTTTTGTAGGCACGTATCCGAGATGTCTTCGACTTCTTATACTCGTACGCTTGGCCGCCTTCGACACAGATGGCCTAGCCTGTCAACCTAAGTCGACGAGACTCAGTCCGATATCCCATAGAGGTCTCAGTTTTGAATAGGGATATCCTCATCCTGAATGGCGATTGGTCGGGTCTGTCAAGCTTGCCAGTTCTGACAGTCCGTATGATAGTTCCACGGATGAGAAGACCTAGGCTAAACACCGAGTTCATTGTTATCTTGTACAGAATCTCTTGGACATACGAGTTACTGTAGCACCGGCTTGAGGAGCGTGATACAACTCGATCCGGGCCGAGCCAGGTACATTATCCTTTCGCCTACCGGAGGACACCAATCGCTATGGGCGCGGCAAGCGAAGCTCTCATCGCCCATGGGACAACTGTAATACATCGCCGCGGTGGAGGCGTACGCCGATCGACTCGTAGACGAATATTACGCGTACTGAACCGATTTCCCGTACTACACTAGAAGCCCGATCGTGAAATTGTTATCGAACACATTCAGGATCCGCACCGAGGCCTCGCTACTTAGGTCCCATTATTGTAATCCCCTTCTATTGAGCTAACAGAGAACGTAAGCAATATAAATAAACAGATAAGCATGCCCTATCGTTTCCTATACCCCTTTCTATGCCTACCGTAGGCACCGGAGCCTCCTAGGTACGAATGTTGACGGAGATTTTACCACTGAGCACACTACTCCTGGCAGCAACGAAAGGGCTGCCTAATGGGGGGCATGCGCCTAATGAGCTGTCAAAAATTTCTCACATACCAGATATTACTTGGACAGGCCACATAGAAGAGGGTGGCGACCTGGTGTCATTCACAGGACGAGTAAGCACTCCCAAGTCCATATTCTAAAGGAGTAGAGTTGGAGCTTCCAAACTCTAACATACGAGCATCAGAGCTTGCAGCACATCGAGGCGCAAATTCAGGAGATCAGCCCAGCCTTCTCCTGGTCGGGCACGCCCGAACAGGTGGCAAGCAATGGCTCAGTCAAGAGCGAGGGCGATACCATCTGCGATGTCAAGTGGGATCTCCCCTTCGCCTCTGTCTTCCACATCCGCCAAGGCATCTCGTACCTGCGCAAGATTCACGGGAATTGCACGAACGGACCGGGCCCCGGCAATTGCTCCCGGGTCTCGTGCTCGTGGTCCTCCGGCATCTGGTTCTGCAACGATAACCCGTATCCGACATCCGTTCCGTGCAGCACGTTTGGGGACCGGGCGGTGAGTATTCTTCTGATTTAAGCTCTTCTCCCTTAAAGTTTTAAAGGCGTCTGAATCTTATGGCTCTTATGGGGGACACTTCTACTGGATAGGAGGCTGCCATGGCCAGGCGCTCAGGACACAAATAACTAACTTCAACAATTGCAGTGGGATATAGTCGAGAATTGCTACGCGACTGGGGGTAAGCGTTACTCACACCCACCCTTTTTTTATTCAATACCGTGCTGATGGGCTGCCACCTTGTCATAGAACTTCCCGAGGATGCGGTCCACGGACAGGTCTTTGATACAGATGGATGGAACGTGATCGTCGGCGGCGTGAAGTGTTGAAGTTTGAGTTGGTATCGCAAGGGTTGATATTACAAGAGCCAATCTGACGAGGGTTGATATGACGAGGGTTGAATGCAGGGCTTCGAGGATAAGTCAATATTATTCTCGTATTGAATAATCCTCTGAGCCCTGGATTCAACGCTAGTGATATTTGCCCCTCGTCATTTTGGCTCTTGTAATATCAACCCTTGTGATATGATGAATATGAATACGAAAGACCAATGCAGTTCGCGGGGCCTTTCATAGCTCACCTCCCGTCAGCTCGTAGGCTTCCGTACAATAGTTGAGGCTTAAAAGCGGGTATGAACGACATCTACTTGGATAGCAAAATATGAGATTAGCTCTGATCCTCTAGCTAGTGCGGGCGCTGTTGCGATGTTGCTTAGAATTTGGATGTGGGAGTTGTCTTAGAGTGCTATCGTAGACTATATCGATGTCTTAATGCTTTGGGTTAACGGCGGCACTAGATCATTCCTTAACTCTTACTCAACTGCATTATCTAGCGTTTTCTCGCTGAGCTTTTGCTCTAGTATTGTACCTGTGTTGATATAACAAAGTGATGGAAGCTGGATTCGGTTTCTCAAAGCCGTCTCGTTATGGTTTGGATTGTTCTGCGTATAGCGTAATTATATAAAATAATAACACCCACGGGTTATTAACGCACATAAGTTATTAACGCACTTTTTATAAACTTTTTATTTTTTTATTTTATTTTTTTATTATTTTATAATAATATAATAGTTTAAAAATTTAAAAAAGCTAATTTAAAGCTAGCGATTTAAGCTAAAAAACGCGACCTTAAAATTTTTTTTTATAAGCTTGCTTATTTTTATAACGTTTTTAATTATATATTAAAATAAAAAATAAATAATAACGCGTTTTATTATAATATAAATATAATAAAACAAAAATTAATAATTTATAAAAAAAAAATTATTATTAAATATATTTTTAAGTTAAATATATAAGCGTTTTTATTTTAGTTTTATTATATTAAAAAAATAGTTAATATTTTTTTACGCGAACGCGATATATTAAAAATTAACGTTAATTAAGCTTTAATTTTTATATAATAACGATTTAATTTTTAAACACGTTATAATTATTAAATTAATTATTAACAAGTTTTTAATAAAAATTTTATAAGTTATTATAAATAGTTTAAGCTTTTAAAAAATATAATTAAAAAATATAATATATTAAAAAAAAATATTTATAATTTTAATAAAATAAAGTTTTTAATAAATAAAATAATTATTAAAATAATTATTATAAGCTTTAAAAAATATAAGCGCTTTAAATAAACTAAGCTTAAAAATAAAAATTAAATTATTATAAATTAAGCTATTAATTTTTAAAATTAAACAATATTATTATATATTATTTTTTTAAGCAAAGTTTATTTTATATTTTAATATCGCGATATTATTTTATTATTAAACTAAATTATAAACTTTTTAAATAACGGTTAAATTAATAATAATATAAGCGTTAGCTAAACAAAATATTTTAATAATTATATTTAAAATTAAATTAAAAATATTTATTATTTTTTAATTTTAAATAATTATAAAAACTATTATTTAATATAATTTAAAAATTATTATATTATTAATAAAATTATTACGCTTTATATATTTATTTATTTATTATATAAGTTTTAATTTTTTAATTTAATTTTTTTTAACGTTTTAAAATAATATTATAATAAATATATTAAAAGTTTAATATAGCGTTATTAAATTTATATTAAAAAATAAAACTTTTTCGTAGGTTTTATATATATATTTTTATATATATTTTTTAAATAAAATATTTAATTAAGTTTTAAAATAACTAAAATTATATTTTTAAATATAAATAAAGTTATATTTACGTTAAATATTCGCGAAATAAAAAAATTATTTTTTTTAAGCTTTAAATTATTATTT